>VYZX01004786.1:104684-180398 GCA_013401335.1 Brachypteracias leptosomus | reverse complement strand
GGGGGTTGGAACTAGATGATCTTGAAGGTCCCTTCCAACCCTGACAATTCTAGGATTCTATGATATTCAACTAGACCAGGTTGCTCAGAGCCCCATCCAACCTGGCCTTGAATGTTTCCAGGGATGAAGCATCTACCACCTCTCTGGGCCACCTATGCTAGTGTTTTACCACTCTCATTGTAAAGCATTTCTTCCTTTTATCTAGTCTAGATTTCCCCTCTTTTACTTTAGAACCATCACCCCTTGTTCCATTGCAACAGGCCCTGCTAGAAAGACTGTCCTTGTGTTTCTTTAAGTACTAAAAGGCCCACCTCCCTGAAGAAAGCTGACAGCATCATGCCTCTGTTCAGGCTGGAAGGTCAGCAGTGAAGAGTCAGATCAAGTAATTGTTTTTTTTAAATGGGAGCTTAAATTCTGAGTAAATTAAACTGTGTCCATGCAAATCACACTGCTGTTAAGCAACAAATCCTAAATTATGGTACATAACAACAGTCATTAATGCTTGGAAGCTCCAATCACCGTGTTAACTCCGGGATGGAAAAAATCCAAACCATGTTAGCTAAAGTAGAAAGGAGAGGAAAGTGCACCTCTAAACCCTGTTGTGATCTCAGCTGCCCAGAGTACAGTGGCAATCTGCAGGATTTTTGTCTTTATTTATCGGGCTGCATAATCTAATTATCTCTCATTAGTCCAAAGCTGATTATTTCATTTATCTTTGTATATGTGACAACAAAAGGCTCTCTTTAATTAAGCAGATCAGCAATTAGCTGTTGTTTTATAGGCAGTTTTAAACATCCCTGTACAAATAGCATGCAGCATGATTGTAATCAGATGCTCAGGGAAGAATTGTAGATGAGGACATTTTGATTTACAGCCCCATTTAGTTTAAAGCTGCCCTGGCAAGTCTAACTCCAAAAGCAAAGGCTTATGAGATATAGCCAGGTTGCCAAACACCCCCGATGGAATGAAGCATGACTGAGACAAGATCTGCTGGTACAATGTTGTTAGACCTGCACAAGACCCTTTTGTGGACTGACCCTGAAAAATATAGGACGTCTGTTGACACCAAACAGGATTGCTCTACAGTTTATAGTGAAGAAGAGCCATATTCAAACTCATCAGTGAAGCACCAAGAGGCAGGTTTGAACGTACAGAGCTCTGTCCAGCTAGAACAATCAGGAGTGTCTTTGATGAAACAGAATGAGAGAATTATTTTCTATCTGTGATGATGCTGTCGACAGCAATGGATACTGCAAGAAATATGAGAGCAACTTCATTTGGCTTGGGAATTATCACAAATATCAGAGCAGCAAAAGCACTAGAACCTGGATATCCTTCCAAGATTCTTTGGATGAATTCCCACTCCCAATGTTTCCTTTATCTCCTCTTAAAAAGGCCTCTCCCACTTTGGGGCTAGTTCCTGGAGGAAGAGTCATCACTACTCCCTTCTTTCCAGTCCTGCACTACAGATACCAGAGCTGAGCCAAAATGTCAAAGCCATTTTTGTGTTTAACCTTCCCAAATTTCTGTATAAGTTTCATCAGCAAAAAAATTTGTTCATCCAGACATATGTATGTGCCAGTTTGGCTTGTGGTCTTGAGAGAAAAAAAATGCAGAAAAGAGAGAAAAGCAGTAAAAAAAAATATTTCTTAGAGTAATTTATGAATCCGCAGTAAGTTTTAATTTTAAGATGTAAGTGCTGAGATAAGCACAAAGAAATTAAGTTGTATGTCTCTGGTAGCACAGAGAGAAAGAACAATGGATTAGAATGCAAATCTCCACACAAACTCATATTTGTAAGGACGGGTATTGTCCATTATTTGAAAGTAGCTTAATTTAAATAATCAATTTGCAAGAGAAAACTGCTGGTGCATTTAATATACTGAACTTCCCCCACTGGACTGTGCTTGTGACCTGCTCTGCTTAAAATATGGAGAAATGGGATTGAACAAACCAGGACAAACCAGATGCTCCTTTTCATTACTTCATTTTACATATGCAATTTCTTGGTTTTCAAAAACCACCTGGAAAATCATTTTTTGCTTGTGTTGATACAAGTTTCGAAAGATATTTGTTTGGTGAAAAATAATTCTTTTACTGCTTTTTGCCCTTATTGTTGGATGGTGACATTGTAAGTTTTTTTAACAGGAACAAACTGTGATATTCCAGCTAAATGGATGAGGAGTTCAATGGTAAATGGCAATCAAGCCTACTATAGAAGGCTAATGGTGATTCTCTTCTGCTTGGAGACTAAGAGGTAGAAATCTTGCTGAATGAACTGAAGACGTTGGTGAAACCCCTGAAGCGAGTCATGAAAAGGACACAACCTCTCAAGTGTTTGCCATGAGTCCCTAAAAAACCATATATGAAACCCATGAAAAAACCTAGGGCATCTTATGGTGCAGAGGGAATTAACTGTGATTTGAACACATCAGAGTGTAGCAGTCTTCATCTAAACATGTGGGAATGGTTAAGATGGGTCCAGACAGCTCCTGGAGTACTGATGCAATGCCCCCGGTGGTTGTGAATGTCACTGAGGGCCTTGGATGACCCTTTCTGTACAAGGCTTTTATTTAGAAGAAACAAACCACACCCAGTAGCATTGATCTCATCACTAATAATGGGGACAGAAAAAGCTAACAAAAGAGTGGCAAAACCAGCATTAGAAGTAATTACTGGCTGGCTACTGAATAAACAGCCTAGTGAACAAGTAAAGACCTTATACAGGATATTTTTTTCCTACGTATTCTGACCAAAACACATCCGTAGAGACAGTAGAGCCTAATCTATTCTTACTCTTATTGAATAAGGTTTTAAAATTAGAAAAAAATGCTCTGGGCATATTCTTACAGGTACATTCTTAGTAGGTACATTGAGAAGCAGGAAATAAGATTAGAAAGTGAGTATTAAAGATGGCTAATGGGATATTAGAATCATAGAATTGTCAGGGTTGGAAGGGACCTTAAAGATCATCTAGTTCCAGCCCCCCTGCCACACACAGGGACACCTCCCACTACAGCAGGTTACTCACAGCCCCAGCCACACTGGCCTCCAAAATGTCCAGGCATGGGGCTTCCACCACCTCTCTGGCCAACCTGGGCCAGTGTCTCCCCACCCTCCTGGGCAAGAACTTCTTCCCAACGTCTCATCTGAATCTACCCACCTCTAGTTTTGACCCATTCCCCCCAGTCCTACCACTACCCGACATCCTGAAAAGTCCCTCCCCAGCTTTCTTGTAGCCCCCTTCAGATCCTGGAAGGCCACAAGAAGGTCCCCTCAGAGCCTTCTCTTCTCTAGACTGAACAACCCCAACTCTCTCAGTCTGTCCTTGTAGGAGGATAGTGGAGCATCAGGTAGGCTGGACAGTCTGCCCTTGCAAACTTCCAGGAATGGTGATGCTCTGTAGGACCACTGCTGCGTCGCCTCAGAGGCATGGACCCCATAGTGAAACTAAGGTCAAAACTATAGTCCTGTCTCAGAGAGTTTGTGACCTAACTAACTGCCATTAAACACTTCTAGAGAAAACAAAACAGACATGACCTGAACTCTGGACCCCTACATAAAAAGGTGCAAGAGACCATTGTAAGCAAACGCTGTTACCCTCCTTAAACAGAGTTTTCCTTTTTTGCAATCTAAAATATGGGTCAATATTCACATACAAAAAAAAAAATCCTCAACTGAAATACGAAGTCAATACGAAGTTGAACTCATCAACCACAATAATAGCTTTAATCATAGTAGGAGGAGAGACGGCAGGTTGAGCCAAGGGTCATAAAAGCCAAAATCCATGCTGGTCAGGAAGAGCAACAAAGACAGCATCCACTCCTATCACACAAACTAGAACAGAAAAAGCTTTGAATGATGCCAGATCTGAGTGGACACCTTGGAATGGAAATCAGGGACATACATCTATTGCATATCCTTTCACTCTAATGGTTTTGGCTTCCAAGTCAAGGAATTGGAAGCAAAAGCAGGAGTCAAGTTAGCAAGCTAGGATCACTGGGGACAGCTGCTGCCTTGCTTTGAATTGCTCCTCAGATGACCTGAAAGGCAGCACTTGGTCCATACTCACAGAATCACAGAATGTCAGGGATTGGAAGGGACCTCGAAAGATCATCTAGTCCAATCCCTCCACCAGAGCAGGATCCCCTAGAGCAGGTCACACAGGAACACGTCCAGGTGGGCTTTAAACATCTCCAGAGAAGGAGACTCCACAACCTCCCTGGGTAGCCTGGGCCAGTGTCTGGCACCCTCACTGGGAAGAAGTTTCTTCTCATATTTATGTGGAACCTCCTCTGTTCCAGCTTACACCCATTGCCCCTTGTCCTATCATTGGCCCCCACTGAGAAGAGCCTGGCTCCAGCCTCCTGACACTCTCCCTTACTGTATTTATAACCATTATAAACATTAATAAGGTCACTCCACAATAAGCCACTCCACAAATCTGTGACTCCTGAATCTTGCTAAAGAGGAGAACAAACCACTGAAAACAGTTTTCCATGCAGGGTATTGCCTTAGAATAGAGATATTCATCCGAAGGGAGATGATCTAGCTATAGATTTCTCGAGCTAAGTTATTTTATTCATAGAATAACATCATCAGTTAACTAAGTTTTCTGAAGCCTGGCTACCCCTCACTTTTAACTTCTGATCATTTGCTGGCTTTTATGCCTTTGATGCACTTCCCTCTCATAAATTGCAAATGAGGAACCTTTTTGAAGTATGTGAATTTTGCTTCATGTTATTCTCGTCTACTGGGAACATGAACAAGAACCAAACTTTCACTCCCAACAGAGATTTGCCACAGCTGGCTACAGCTACACGTTTCTTACTGCTTCATTTGCTTTTTCTAATTCATACAGGCTCTCAGAAATAAGTAACCAAACAATTAAAGTGGCTAACAGACCTAGGATCATTTAATGTTGAGGTTTTTTCCTGAAAAAAAATTGAAGTATTAATTAAATTGGTTTATTTCTGATAAATCAAGACCTGATAAATGTATTTTTGCAGCAGCACATAATTTTTAGGACCTTAAAAACCTCTTGCAAACTACAAGAACAACAGTTTGAGGGTTAGGGCTTTATGTTTGTACTTTTTGCTATATCACACGCAGCTCCTCTGCTTCCCATTTTGCAGATAAAGAAACAGGGCCAGTAATTTTATGATCTTATATTTAGGCTTCAGTAAAGTATTGGCAGAATGGGAAAAGAACCCAGATTTTTTTCTCTGCATTCCTTTCCTTCCTTCAGCCTTTAGGTCCCAATTTTACCATAAAAATAAAACACTTTACAGGTATATATGGGGCAGATATGTTTGGGCCTTACCTCTGCCACATGAACCCATTCAGATCCATCCACCTGGAACACTGGCTTGGTGTGGGAGTGTGGCCAGATCCTACCTCCTCCTGCAATCCTGGCAAACCTGGACCAAGCTAACAGAGAAGTCTGGGGGGTTTAATGGCTATTTGATGCTCCTCAATGGGCTCAGGCAGATGAGGCAGTTGCAGGTCACAGTCAACTGGCCAGGGATTTGCTTTCGCCTTCATCAGTTGGCCTAAATTTGTCATCAAGTTTTAAGAGTTCTGCTTTAATGGAAAATATCCATTTGACTCAATGCTGCATCCATATTTAACCCTGGATTTCATGTAAGTTTTGTTTGCAATGTGAGGGTATTTGAAAAGCAGCTAGTTTCTGCAGAGAGCTATTTTTAGATAGCATATGGGACTCCAAAACAGATCAGATCTACACTGTCTCCTTTGTTTCCTTCTGCTGCTCGTGTCCTCCTTACTCCAAAATTACAAACATCCCAGTGTGAAAAAGTCAATTCTCTCACGAACCTACTTTTTCAGAGAAAAACCCCTCAACTTAACACTGTAGGAAGAGAAAAAACATCTGCTGAGAAGTGGAAAGGAGAAGAAAAACTGTGACTATGAGCCAGTTGTCTTTTAACACGCATGTCTTACTTTGCATTTCTATAGACAAGCACACGGTACTACACTGTTATTCAGGATTTTCCAAGGGTTTCCTAGCTTTATTTTATTCCATACAAGTTAATAACTACATGTAGCAACTAATTTTTCCCATGGCTAATTCTTCAAACTGTAGAAGGGGGAAAACAGGAAAGTGCAACATACTGTAGAAATCTACTTCCATGGAAAGCAAAGATGAATCTTTACACATCTGTATTTCTTTCCTGCAAAATAAAGATGGTTTGGGTTTTTTTCTGGAAGATGAGCTCAATGTTGCAACTGACACTCCCTGTGATGATTTCTAGCTCTCGTATCTGTAAGCTGAGCAACATGTCCTGCCTTGTGATGGCTTCTGCTGCCAAAAAACACACACCAAAACAGCTCCCCAGTTAATCATTATTCGTATGATCAAACAGCAGACCCAGAGTGAAATGTCTGGATGATTATGACGTGGCCCAAAAGAGCTTCAATATTCTTTCATTCATTTCAGAGTTGTCAATATGATATTAATAACAGTTAAACTGCAAAAAAACCCCTCTGATTTCCATACTTCAAGTGTCCTCCAGGTGTAGCAGAATTTTTTTTTTCAACAGTGCAGATGCTTCTGACAATATCTCAATGAAGAGAGAAAAACATGCACAAAGAAACAGACACATAAGTGTAGGAAAAGCCCCTGAAATGAGAACCTATTAGCTAATTAGTAAAGATATAAAATGCTTTGTACCTCTAGAAAACTATTAAAGTAAACCTCATTTAAATCATTATATATTTAGCATCAGCATGTTTAGCTGAATGGCAACTTTGAAGAGCACTATATTTACTGAGAAAGCAGCTCCTGCTTACAAAGGGGTTGAGCTCCTGAGTCACACAGGCCTGGGTTTTCCACTGGACTTAAATATCTGGGGAAGGAGATAACAACAAAAAGCTCCTGAGTAGACCTGAACAATTTACCTATATTTCACCTCACACAGATGTTTTTTACTGAAAATGATGAGGAAGAACCAGCACCTCTCCCTCCTTGGTATTATTTCCAAATATATAGGCCTATTGAACAAATCAGCACATTTTTCAGTGCTCTGCAGTGACCATTTCATGGGAGAGCAAGGATTCAAATGTTCCCTGTCACCATTGTCTATATCAAGCTTATTCACCTGGCTTGAATAAGGCACTGCTGCCCAGAAGCTGTTTTTTCTTCCCAGGAAGAAAGGACAGAAGTAAGTGCTTTTGAGAGGGATGGGACTTGACAGCATGTTAATATGATGACCCTCAAGTAGCTGAATACATTGGGCAGGTACCACCCAGATTAATTCCGACCCTCCCAGCTCCGTTTTGTAAGCTCAGACCCAGAAGAGTCACCCTTTCCTGCAGTGAGAAGGTAATTAAAGCTCCACTCCTTCAACCTTGCAGTCTCTTGAAAGCTAGGGAAACAAAGAGCAGGGAGTGGCTGGGTGATACAAACTCCTGCTAAATCTCTGAGTTACAGCAAACCCCTACAAATTAATGCAAATTGTGTCTTGCAGGTTTCTTGTACAATTACAGAAGGCAGACAGGTGGGGTGCTCTAAGGAAAGAAAACATCAACTCATTTGTGTTTATCATTAGTAAGAGAACAGGAAAATATCCTTTCTTCCTAACACTAAAAATGTATGCAAAATTTAGGTCAATACTATAACATTTTAAGCACACCTGTACCTTCTTTTTGTTTCCCTAGCAAACTCTAGATTTATTGAATTAAAATAGTTTCAAATTAATTCCCTGTATACTGAAAACCACACGCTATGTTTAATAGCAATTGAAGCCTGGAGTTCTAAACCTCTAAACCTAAAAATCAGACATTTCCTTATGGGAAGTGTTATAGAGCAGTAGAAAAATTCAACCCTCTTAATTGTATGAGCTATTACCTTAACTTACAAAGCATTTTGTATAGTCTGTCTGTTCCTGTGTTGTATCTCCCAAAAGACAGATGCAGAGCTGGATGTATTCACTTGAATGGTGTGTTTTTCAGCCATGTATTTCTTTGGAAATGGTATATTTTGTATTATTGTGAAGCGTATCCTGCATAACAACAGTGTAGATTATTGATTCAATTGAATTGTGCAAGGCTGAAATCCTAAACTGAGCTTTTTGCATTGATCCTTAAATCGTATCATTAAAATAAAACTCAATGATGTTTTGAATACACTGATCCTAATAATTTTACTGATTGGGAAGTTCCATTGCAGCATCAATGACTGAAGGAAAAAAAATAAAACTCTTCCTCAAATACAATTGTGTCCAAAGCTACAGCAACCCAATTACAGTAAAATTCTGCATTCTCAATCAGGCTCTGTAAAAAACACTCCAGCACAAAGAGATGCTGGGTTATTTATTGTGGGAAGTTACTGAAGGCTTAACTATGCAGATGAAATTCTGCCGCTCTTTTATACAAGGCAGCAAAATAAATAACTTAACAGCTCACAGTTCCCAAGGTAGACTTGTTAATCGGTCCAATATTGTTCTAATTCTCCTCGTAGCTAACTGAATTGGAGCATGTAACTGGATAAAATGTGTCTTTAGATACCATGTACTTATTCCGATTACTATTTGGTTGATTGATGACTTTCTGATTTTTTGAAACAATGCCAGCACTGTGGCCTCTTGGTAGCTGAACACATGACTGCTGTTTGTTGTGCTTTGGGGGGACTGCAATGCGAGGTCTGGCTCAGTCATTTTTAAAATCAATACTTGCTCTCTGAGCACGGGATAATTTAGAGAACATAATTCAGAATTCTACCTTTCAGCATGTATCCTCCATCAAAGGGGGATTTTTGTCCAGAGTCAGCACAAAGGCTACATGACCCAAGAATGCACAGATAAGGTTAAAAAGAGAGGGAAAGTACATATTTTTTTTTTTCAAACCAGAGCATCACTAGCCACATGTGTAGATAAATGTGTCTTTTATGTATGTGCACATATAGCACATGTGTACCTCCATGAATACCAACTGGAAATGGAGGCTTTGAATAGCTCCAGATTTTGCTTACTCTCATGCTTTTTTTTTTTAAATCTCTGTTTTGACCATTTGTGTATTATCTTGCTTTTTTGGAGCATGGTTCTACTTCACTGCAAAGAGTCAAACATCTGAAAATGGGACCTGAAAAGCCTCTAATCATCTGCTCCTCAGCTTTCCTACTGCTGGAGCTCTGAAAAAGCTGGAGAATTTCCTATACAGGTACTCATAGTATTCTGCTCTCCCCAGCAGACATTTGACCCACATTTGCTGCGTTGAGTCAGTGCAGTTTTGCATGTGTAAATGGAGAATAAAAGAGATCCTAATCAGACCCAGTGCTCTTTGGGTACTGACTGAACTCCAGTGTTATGCATTTTAATCCTTTCGGATTAATCTTCACGTCTAAACATTCTGGTTCTACATTATGACTCCATTTCACCTTCCATTAATGAAAAACTTCTTTTCCCCAGTTTCTTTGGATCTCAGCGATCTTCTGAATCCTCTCCCTGCCATTAAAATATAAAATCTTTTGCACTTTTTTCTTCCTGCTTTCTCCCCCCTGCTCCTGAGCTGAGCACCCTCAGAGTTTCCCTGTTGCCCATGCAGCACTCCAGATTCTCTCCTGCACCCATTCCCTCCTTCATTTCCCTCTCTTCTCCCACATCAAATCCTTTCACTCCTACATTTTGACAGAAGCTTCTGAAGTTGATATAACCTTGCTCGTATTTAAAATGTTCTTTATTTGCTTTTAAATTCTGAACGTATTTTAACTTCCCAATATGGAGAAGCTCATGCACGACAATCCTTTTAAAAGCCCAGATTCCCCCCAGCTTAGGGGACTGGGAGCCCCTCTACAAGCTCCTATTTTCATTCCAGTTTCACTTCTACCTCCTTCAAAAAGGGAAACTTCTGAGCATATCTGAACAAAATGTACAGCTTCTCTGTACTGTCACAGCATCCTGAGAAAACAAAGAGGGATTTGCCACAAAAAGCACAAAGCCATCTAATTTTTAGCCGTTTTCCAATGACAGTAACATGAAAAGTGGTATGTAAAATTTCTGGTGGTCTGGGGAAAAAAAGCCTGATGCCTCCCTTAAAGTCTAGTGATTATTTTCAGACATCTCATCCTCATCTAGATTTCTTACAAGCAAAATCTTTGTCTTAATTCCTCACAACACTTATTTGAGTCCCATTTGAAGAGCCATAGATGGCAGCAAATTATTTTTAGCAAGCTGAGCTTTCTAATAAATCTCCTTTTTCATATGCTTCTTTTGATGCAAACAGGATTAAATACAATGCAAAAGAGTGGAGAGGAGTGACAACAACAGAGAAAGAATTTCAACAACCTAAAGATTAATGACAAGCTGTAATTTCTCTTACTTCCTTATATATTATTCTCAGTCATTTAATGAGCCCTCAGCCAGTTATTTCACTGTGGACCAAACAAAAACCACTCGGGATACCAAAGTTTCAAACCCTGCATTGGTTCTAAATTTTTTATGAGGATTATCAGTGCTGCTTCACTCCAGACACTTTACTGGATGCCCATATAGCAGCTGCAAGCACTGGAGCTGTGCAAAGCAGTTTCCCTTTTAACTTTTTCCACAGCTTTCTGAAAAGCTCATCCTTTTGGGCTGAAATTTCTAGTGCCTGCAAGTAAATTTTAAATAGGAAATTTAAACCTTATTCCTTTTTTTTTTAAAAGTTAGGAGTTTAAAACTATTTCTTCTACTTTTAGGGAAAATACTTGTCTTTCCCACAGAAGGGCATAATATGAGTATCCAGGTACTTCATAAAAATGTGCATTTTCTGAATCATCAGGTTCAAGTTTTGTATTCTAGAGTAGATATCTTCCCAGGCTTGGTTGAGATCTTCTGCACAAGATAGGTGCTTAATCTGCAGATTTCTACACAGCCAAACCTCAAAATAAAACATGGTGAAGTAGAGGAAGAGAAGAAGGTATCTCATTAAAGCCAGAGAAAAGAGTTTAAAGCACCAGTTTCTGTGTCAGGGAGGCTTCTTTCTCCTTCACCCTGAGCAGCCTGGGTGCCCTTGGTACCACCTCTCAGGTGAGGTTTGCTCTCTTCCACCACAGAAGAAAAGGTAAGTATTGTACACAGATTTTTAGTAAGGTTTGGGAACTTTTCCAAATGCAGGGTTGAGGGGAAATTCCATGGTTGTTTTACAAATGACCACCAGAATACATGTATTTTAAAATCAGATTTTGCTGCACTTTTATCAGCCCTAGGGAAATACAACAGCACTTGGAAGTTTTCTCCCTCATTCCTCATCCTCAGTTGACTCTGGGACAAAAAACTACATTTAAATTACAACAGTTTGAAGAAATTACTGAACGCTTTCCTATGTCCAGTATGCACATTGATAAAACAAGCAAATAAAGCACAAAAAGAAAAAGTGAAGGATCAGGAAGAAGCTCAAGTTCTCAGCTGTGTGCTGAGGACAGTTGGGTGGTTATGGGGTGGGAATGGAGGCAGGTAGATATTCTAGGGCCACCCTAGTTGAAAAGAAAACAGGAGCACACACTGAAAATCTTGTATTGAGCAGAAAGAAATAGGAAAAAAATTGCACGTAGATGTACTACAACCATTACCGTACTTTTTTTTCTCTAAGTGACAATGAAACATCAAGGCTAAAAATCATTTAACATTAAAGATTTTACTTGATCACAGCTTTATTTTATAGCATATTATTTCAGATCTATGAAAGGGATGGTGTCTTTTTTCACTTAGAATTTTTGTTCTTGCCCTTCAATTACAGGTACAAATCTAGAAACCTTCCCAGCCAACTTCTCAGCAAAGGAAAATATACTCAGAAATGCACCTGCAGAGTAATTTTCTGTCTTCAAGCTGCAGGAATAAATTATATGACAGGAAGAGAGGGAGATTGCAGGTTTTTGACAAGATATTATTTAGAATATATATGATTATACACATATCAGTCCGAGTTGGAAATGATCTCATTTGTGGGGAATAACACCTCAGGCTTCACTGAATGGAAAACAAAGGGTTTGTCATGGTGGCTTCACCAAAAGACATCTTTAGGGTGGCTGCAAATTCTGTAATATTCAAGTCTAAGGTATTTTTAAATACTTTCACAGTTCTAATACCCGTATCCTAATTTTCTAAGCCATACAGAACTACTTCTACACTGTTTCTGTTGGCAAAGCTATAATTACGAGGACAAAGACTGTAAAAACGGGCATTTCCTCATCCCCCTTCACATGATTTTCTCCATTTTCAACCCATTCCATTTGCTTTCTGTGGCATGGGCATCTGGACAACTTATTCAGCTTATTCAGTGAGCCTGGACCAAATGTTTATTTATGATTATTCAGTGAGCCAGGAACCAAACATTCCCTCCTTAGACTCTCCTTATCTCCTCTCCTTTGAAATCTTTCCCTTCGCAGATTCATCCCACCAAATTTTAGATGCCTGAGTGCCAGCTTCAGGACCCCAGATGTCCTAACCTGAGCCTATAATCAGGTCTCAGCCACCCTGAATCCAGCCCCCTGTGATGGCAGCAGAAGAGCTATTGAAATGCCATATGCCTGCAGATTCAAACAGAGACTATGGGTTGGGCTTTTTTTTTCCCCCCTTGTTGCAAGGTCAGAGAAATTGTCATCTCATGAAATTGTGTTGCTATTTTACACAACCGTTCTAAAACTTAAAGGACAACATCTCCTTGGGCTCTTGCCTTTCCCTACCCCCCCCAACTCCTCAGTGTGTGCCACAGAACTATTCTCACACTCCTGCTGGTTGAATCCAGCAGGACCTGGGAGCAGAGTGTGTGTTGTGCCTTTCTAATGTTTTCCAAAACAACCACCAGCAATGGCTATAGTAGTATCACTTCTATCTTGAGGTAATGCCAGCCCAATCATTGTCAGGTTCCTTGGAATTAGGGGCAGGATGCTGAAGCTTTTGCCTTCAGGGTGTACTTTTAAACCCAGTCTGGCAAATGCAAAAAAGATCTGGCTGTCCAGTGGCCTGCAGCACATAAAAGAAGTAGCAGTGATATAGCCTCATGTTAATGCAGCCAGCTTGGTATTTTCCTCAACATTTCAGAAACAGCAAAATCCCAACTGAACACAAAATACTACACCGAAAATTTAGGTTTGGCCTGGGTCCCTAATGAGAGATGTTTTGGCAGAATTATCTCCCCTGGCGTGTCCAGGACAAGATTTTGTAGATCACTTGGAGAATGTTCATGACATTGAAGTTGGGTACAAGTCATTACTCTCTCTGTGCTGTGAGAATAGGAGCGGGTAGTACAAGGCTTAAGAAAGAAGAGCAGACTGTTAATGTGTAAACGGATATTATTCCAAGAATGTCTTTGGACTTGCTGTGCTCCAGATTTTGGGTCTGGAGCAGAGACAGTCCTCAGGAGAGTATTGGTATCTGCACATCCATGAAATTGGAGAATTCAGCCCTAGCTTTTAAAAGAGCCAGTGATAATATGGCCCTGACATCCTTGAATTTATTTTCAAAGTCAAGAAATAGAAGGGGAGTCACATTTTGTTTATGTGATCTCCCTCTAGTGCAGTGGATTAAACTGAACCAACCTCTGGACCAAAACACTTCTGAGCCTTGATTCTTATAAGCCTGTTTTTGCATATTGTGTCTTTGGACCTCTCTTAAGAGCAGATTCACAATCTCAATACATGAGGTACTTATGAAAGGGATGCATATGATGCACAGTAACTTGTTCAGCTTTTCCTCATCAGGTGAAATATTGTTCAATAGCATTGGTTTATCTGCCAGATTTTCTGACAGAATTCCTTCACAAGAGTAAAATCTGCAGGAATTGCAATACTTTTTATAAAAAGTCATATCCCCTTTAAAGAACTGATTTCTATAACCCTCTGTATTGCAGTAGAGCTTTAAGTAATTTCATAATTCTCTGTTAATGAGCAAATGAAGAGCGTTCCGGACTAAATAGCATGTGACGTGCAAAGCACCAATCACTCCCCTAGACCTCCTATCTCCCAAACCACCTGCTAATCATCCCAATTGCTAATTTGAGACCTTTTAGCCATTGCTGGTGTCAGTGACAACGCCACGTCGCCGGCAATGGCCATTTGGCCAGTCTCCCACCCAGCTCCGCGCCTGCCGCCGCCGCTGCTGCCCATTTTGGGCTCTATTGTTCTCCCGCCTCTGCTGACCACAAGCAATTCCTCCTCGCCTAATCTCGGGGGAATCTCCTGCCTTCACAATGGGGGCAGGGCCACTGCTTTGTGTGCAAGATAATCTTTTATAGAATTGTTCTCACACACACACACACAGAGTATCCCGCTCACGCTCGTTCTGCTCCTCAAAGGCTGACGGGCAGCAAGAGGAAGGTTTAAAAAGCACATAGGAAGTGTTGACCACCTCTGGTTCCTTGTCCCACTTCAAAATACATATGGCTAAATGCAGAAATAAGTGTATTAAGTAATTGTTGTTATTTTCACGCTCTCCCCGAGCTTAAATCCAGTGGTGCTTTAGCTATACCTTGTGGCTATAATCTGATAACAGAGAAACAGTTCACTGGATTTGGATTTCATAAATATCTACATGTAAAAAGCAGAGACAGATGGAGCAAGTGCTTCCCACAGTATTTTAAAAGAGAATGGAAAATCTAAGGTGATCTGTTAAAGGAAGCAGAACTGACAGCCCCTGTGCTCAGCATGGTATCTTCCTGCCTTCTGGATGCTCCTCTTCCACAGCCCACTCTGAATAGAAAATAAAATTTACTTGATTTCCCTGCCTGAGCTGCTGAAATATGACTTTGTACTAGGCTTTACCTTTAAGTCCTCCACTCTGAAGGATTTAAAGCTAGTCATTATATTACAAAGCAGGTTCCAGGAGGGGAAAAAAAAAAAAAAAAGTAGAGCGCACTGAAAAACTGCTTTACCAGTGTAGAAAAATCTGTAAATATAATTTTACTCTACACTACAATGAATAAAGACATAAAAAAAAAGCATCCCCATTGCCTATGACATGGGTGACAATTGTAGATATTTCTTTCAGCTTTTAAAATTGCTTTTCTGATTTATTTCCACTTCTTTGCTTGAGCAGAGTATAGCATTATCTGCAAAACCCGCGTCAAGCAGGCATTTCTTCTTGAAAATATTCACACTTGACTCTACTAAAAGAGCAAAGAAAACGCTCAGGAAAATCTCAGCTCTGTCATTATGCTTCGTCCTGCTGAAGTCTCTCCTCCTCCTCCTCCTCCTCCTCGGAGTGCAGCCTGCGTAGATGGCTCCCTCTAGGCTCTGATACCCAGCACAGCAGGAGGAAACGCCGGCGGATCAATAACCTGACCCTGCATCTGCCCGTATCCAAATCACAAAGCGACAACAAACCCCAAAGAAGTTCCAGCCAGCTATAGGGAAACTGCTGCTTCTTTACGGGAACTGCAACGTCAAGCACAAACCTCAGGCTCAAAACCCTCACCACTGTATGGAACAGGGATGCAGCAAAGATATTGCAATATCTCCTGGCAAAAGTGCTAAGCATAGAAGACGTGGAAAACAAATCTAACATGTCTGTGTGTCCCCTGGGACCAAGTCTACTTG
Source organism: Brachypteracias leptosomus (assembly GCA_013401335.1). Classification (NCBI taxonomy): domain Eukaryota; kingdom Metazoa; phylum Chordata; class Aves; order Coraciiformes; family Brachypteraciidae; genus Brachypteracias; species Brachypteracias leptosomus. The sequence continues at coordinate 164,869 of VYZX01004786.1, read as the reverse complement.
CCCTGGTAGGCTCTGGATTCATGCTCTGCAGCCAGGGCTGTAGTCACTTAGTGCTTTGTTGTACTGCTGCCTTTCATTACTCTCTGCTTTAGCCAGGTGGTGAGGGCCACGCTCTGAAAAGCTCCCTGGGGTCCATGTTGTCTAATAAGTATGGATGTTGCCCGAGGCAGTTGGCTGGGTCCCTGTATCTAAGGCCCAACAAACTCAGCTTTACAATGATTGGCACGTTTGGGGTTGAAGTGTGGCTTCTGACATGACATCCTAACTCATTCCACGGTGCTCTTTAACGTGTAAATTACCTGGGATATTAGGGAGTATTTTACTTTTAACCCTCGTACGCTTGTATTTGGTTTTGTTTTACAGCCCTGTCAGTGGATGACTTTGGTTTTACAGAGGCAGGACAAATGCAGGGGAAGCCCTGGGTAGCATGATTGGTTACATATTTTCTCTGTAAAACACAGCGCAGAAGAGAACTTCAACCGTTTCACTCAAGATCAACAAAATGTTACAGATGTCATGGGAATGTCAGACCTCAAACCCCGTATTTAATCACTCCGTCCAAAAGTAGCAATTTTTCAGTGGTTTCTACAGAGGAACAAGCTGCAAGCACCTCATGGTTTAAAAAAAAAAAATCCTTTTCAGCACAGTGTCAATCTATTTGTGCACCTTTGTATGGCTTCCTCTACTGATCCCAGCTCTGATAAAGAGCTGCAGATTTCACTGTGTACATAAACATCACTACCTACATGGACCAGGAATCATCATGCTACCCCTTGCTCCCCACCACAACTTTCATGTGAAACCAGCAGTAAAGCAGAACTAAGACTATCAAATGTTAGTTGATGGAGTATATAATTAATCAGTGACTGATATGATTAATTTAATGCCGGGAAAACAGACGAGATATTTTGTCTGGGTTCTTGAGTTTTATTGGGGTGTGGTATATTTTACAAAATACTCTCCAAGCTTTGTCATGGCCAAGTTTCAAAGCTTGTCATTAAAACATTTTGAAAATAAGCTTTAAAATGGTGTTTTTAATAACGGTTTCAAAGGATGCTGCCTGTGCTGCTTTGACAATAGCAGCCTAATTTTGTGTGCTTGTAGATGGAAAGAGAAGGGGTTGCAGCTTATGCAAGGCAGGCTCCTGACCTCTCTCCCTGGTTGAGAGCTCATGGATCCCAGCACCTCTGCCTGAAGCATGGGTCTCTGCTGAATATGTGGAAAACCCCTGTGTTTTCAATAATTTTTACAAAATAGTTGATATTTACAACTTCTAGCTGCAGATAGATTTTTCAAGATATCTAATATTAGCCAGCCTGGTAACCATTTAATTAAATGCTGAGTGCCTTGGAAAAAATTTATCACAAAAGTGTTGACTAACCTTGAGTTTCTCTGTTGCCAACAATATCTGGAAGAATGGTTTGCCAGGAGGTGGCTGACAAACTGAAGGGTGGGACTCAAGTGCCTATCTCAGGCACTTCTAGAAACCTGCATCACTGCAAACCCTTTTTGGCCACCCTCATGACAGTGTAAGATCACTGCCAATTTACACAATGCCTTTAGCTCAGACTTCAGCAGGAAGTTTTTGGCCCAGATATTACTGAGTTTGCTTTAATTTTTTCCCTTCTCCCTGCATTCTCTTATCCTCTGGTCACGTGCCACTAAACTCAGGTTCACTTTCACCACTTCTTGGTCCTTGTGAAAGTTTTGCTATTTGTAATGGAAGGAAAAATTGATGCAAACTGTATTCAGGCTTTGTTACAAAACCTTTATATGGTCCTAGCAAAAAACAACAACATGCACAGAGTAAAATATCATCCCCTCCCTTGCCTAAAGCAGTGAACATCATCGTAGTGAACACATGCTTTCAGGATTGCCTCTGTTCATCACTAACTGTCCTTTGCAACACTTCCAGCACTGGGCAACTTCAGGAGCTCTAAGAATAATAATGCTCTTGAAGATCCCATTTTAATTTGGATACAGTGAATCACCCCCAAGTTCCAAGTATCCCATGCATTTCATTGTAATGTGCCAATACAGGATAAAAAAAAAAGCTAGTGAAAGCTTGCCCTGAAAAGCAGATACTATTTGTATGTATCTGACACCAACAGATCCTTAGTTTGCTAAGTATTAAATGCTGGACCAAATAAACTTCCCTTTTATTCACATTACACCTAAACTGATTACACCAGCAATTCATTTGGCCATGATATAAAAAACCCACACACGGCATCTCTTCTTGCTGCACATTGTTCCATGTTAAAGTAGCTTTCCATAATGACACTAAGTTAAGCACAGAAAATCTCTCCCCTGTTCATTTTGACTGGAAAACTAGCTTTAAGACTGTTTAGAAGATGACAAGACAGTTGCTATAGAAGCCTATTTCCTTTTCACCCCCAGCCATTCAAGACAAGCCCAACCTTGCAAGATGCTGAGCTCTTCTGCACTCCAGAAGCCCTGCTAGCACATGGTGTTGTCAAAGACAGATTCCAAGAAGTGCCCCACCTGGTTCCTGCCTCAAAGCTAAACGTACCCCTGATGTTTGAGTTACCCATTGCATTAGAAAGTGGAAAGTTCCCAGGCTTGTGTGGTTTATTAGGAGACAAGGTAAATGTCCTGTGGCATTTTGAGCCTGCTATCTTAGACATTGTTGCTTTAATAAGCTGTACTGCATCACAGTAAAATAGATTATAGATTTGAGCATGTCCTTGCCTTCAACATAATCTTGCTACCAAATGGTTTTAAATGCAAGGGCCTTCAGATTCCACTTTTAAGTCAGACTTTCCCCCCAAACAGAGAAAACCACCTGGCTGTGAAGTGTTGCTTTCTTTCCTTTAGTTTCTCTGTTTTCCTTTCATGACACAATAGAGGCACACTACAACAGAAGATGCTTTACATCCTCTACCTCCTTCCCTTTTAGTGCTAGAACCACTTATTTTATCTGAAAGATCAGCCACCTAAGGCTCTTTTTCAGCACAGGAGCATGGGTGGTTTTCTCTCCCTACTTTGAAGGATGCCAGTGAATGCTGTGTTCACAGAGCACAAAGATGCACATTTGAGGACAAAAATGTTCTGTAAATCTGCCAGCCATCTAAAAAAGGAAAGCATTTAGTTATAATTTAACTGCGGAGACATTTCATGTGTTTTAACTGTTACAATAAGGGGGAAAACTTTCATTATCAGGTCCTGGGATTCAGCTGTGCATCCTTTCTTAGCACTAATAGGAGACTCTGCTTTTTCTGCCCACCTAACACTGAAAAATTACTCAATAAAAATTACTTGTCTACTGCAATTACACCCTCATCTTTCAATTAGCATTCTCTCTTGTAGTTAGGGTGGGCTTTAGGAACTCAGTAAAGAGATATTTCTTGTCTGAACAAAGTCATCTTCTTACCAAGTAGATTGGTTAGCTTCAGCCTTTCAATGAGCACGGGATCCCCAAAGCATTTCATCCTCATTACTGAATCACAATGCTGCTGGTGAAGAATGAATGAGGATGCTTCAGTCTTCTGGGAAAGGGGTGCTTAATATTGAATAAACAACTATCCAGGGAGAGGCAAAAGAGACTACAAGGAGCTTCTGGGGCAGAAGAGGTCTAAAGCCAAATATTTTTATCGGTATAATTTTTATTTTAAAAAGGAAAGAGCCACTTAGGTGTTTCCTTTGATTTGTATTTGGCTGACTGAATTATTGTAAGTGTCTATAGCACAATCCTGGGTGAAATACACAGCACAGAAAAAACCACCACGGTCCTTAAAATGGATAACAAGCACAGAGCAATGCTTGCATATGTGAATCTCTCTCTGACACTCTGAGTAAGTTGAATCATCTAACAAAAAAAGCACCAAGACTCCTTTCACAATGCACCTTTTCACCCATTTTCAAAAATTTCTGGCTGAGCAAAACTTTTCTTTCATTTTCTGATATTTTTGAACAAAAGTACTTTGGAAAAAACAGCAGCACATCCTTAAAGAGTGAGGAAGGTGTGATGGCAACAGAGGCAGCTCCCTGGGGAGCTGGGTGAAGGCAGCACTACAGGGTAAGAGCCCAGGGACCAGTCCCTGGGACTGTTCCAGGCCATGAACAAGGACTTGTCCTTCTCACTTCCCAGGGGAGCTGCTCACCCTGTTCTCATAGGGCCTTCTGAAGTGAGGTCACTATGATCTTACCTTTTTTTCTCTTGTATAAACAAGCACACATTAAGCCAGGCAGAGGAATTCATGTCCCCTAATCCAACTAAGGTTCCTACTTATCAACCTTCAAAAATTCTTCTTTCCCCTTCTCTGGCCAGATGAATGCTTGGTTATTTTTACAAGGCAGTCACCAGCATTGCTGTTGAAGTTTTGAAACACATGGGAGCACTTCCATCTTTTACAATCTGTATATTAGTGAGAAAAAGCATTCACGGGCTGAAGAAGATGCAGTATAAGCCTCAATTTACAATGCAGTTAGGAACACTTCTAAAACCTACCATCAATTCAAGGTGTTTGTTTTATTTTAATGTTGTTAATTAACAGTAAGTGAAAGATAGTGGTAGGAAAATGGAATATTTCAGTAAATCCTGATGTAATGGAGAACTTTAAAAGGTCCTTCCTAGAAGATCTTCTAATTTTTTTTTCAATTTTCACCAAAGAGATAGTTCTAAAATCAGATGGTCATTTTACCACCTATTGTGCCCATCTAGCCTTGAAATCTGCACCTGAATCTGAATGAGAATCGCTTTCCCCAACACCCAAAGCTGTTTGATATAGGAAGAGAGTAGTGCTGGATCAGCCCAACAGAGGGCAACGGGATGCACTGCTCCGTACCCCACTGAAGATGGTGAAGCTGATCCCAGCCCATGCAGTTAAAAACCACTGCCACTATTTTGGGTCACATGCCTCTATTACACACAGCACCGCCCAACACACAGTGACAAGGAAGGGACAAAGCAGAGCTGGGTGAGAAAAGGCTTCCAGGGGTACTCACATAGTTGAATTGCTAAGGTTGGTTCCTCTGTTTTGGGTGTTGGTTGTTTTTTTTCCTGTGTTTGATTGCCTGCATTTGTTTTCAGATCTGTAAACTAAAAGCCTTGAGAAAGGCTGATCTAGCAGGCACATCTGACATGAGAGGTCAGAAGCTATGGCCATAGCATAAGGGCTGCTTATTTGGGTAATCAGAAGGTTACACATTTGGCAATGGGGCCTCTTAGTCTCTCCTCTGTCTTAGAAGCATGTCCAGGCCGCAATGGGCTCTGCTGACCTCACTATTTTTAAGAGCTGTATGGGTATAATAAGCTTATGTATGCAGAATAAACATATTTTGGTTGTTTTTCATTTTACCTTTCGTCTCTCTCAGAAGTCTGAGAGCAAGAGGACCAAAAGAAGATTAAAATAGGATATTATTATGTGGCCTTCTTGGGGCCTTCCAGCATCTGAAGGGGGCTACAAGAAAGCTGGGGAGGGACTTTTTAGGCTGTCGGGTAGTGGTAGGACTGGGGGGAATGGGTCAAAACTAGAGGTGGGGAGATTCAGATGAGACGTTAGGAAGAAGTTCTTGCCCAGGAGGGTGGGGAGACACTGGCACAGGTTGCCCAGAGAGGTGGTGGAAGCCCCATGCCTGGACATTTTGAAGGCCAGTCTGGCTGGGGCTGTGAGTAACCTGCTGTAGTGGGAGGTGTCCCTGTGTGTGGCAGGGGGGTTGGAACTAGATGATCTTTGAGGTCCCTTCCAACCCTGACAATTCTATGATTCTATGAACCTATATTCTGGAAACAATTCACATCAAGACGGAAAGAGAATCTGGGTATTATCAACCAAGGCCTATCACGGGGAATTCAGCATGCCAGCTCATCTCCCAGGCATGCTCAGACAAGGTTTCTATGACAAAAAGAACCTCCCAATATTTATCTAAACAGAGATGCTGCTCCTGATGCTACAAGAGATTCAGACTCACATCACTGACATATTGTGGCCTCGTCTCTGCATAAGCATATTAACAAACTGGATTCCTTTACAAATTATACTCCATTCCTACATAGTGCAATAGCATGGCAGGAAAGCTCAAAATTCAAAATACATGTATCAAAACATATACATATATGCAAATATATATATAAAAAAATTAGTTCAGTTAGTAGCAGGTAATTTCACAGATGTTTAGCTTGTTTTGTTGTATGTTTTTCTCAAAATTGGTATCTGGGAAAATGCGAATGAAATGAAAATGAAAAAAGCAAGCATCTGTACAGTGAGAGGATGACCACACAGCGATTGCAAAATCATGTTCTCATTACTGCTAAAAATATAGTTTGTTATTCCAAGAAGGGATGTAACACCTCTGTAATTAGGGACTGCTCTGGCCTCGGGGGAATCCTAATAAAGCAAATTTCATACATTGATGTGCTTCCCATTGCTTCATTTCTTTGTTCTATCAACCCTGTTGTTAATAACACCCTGCAGCAAAAAATGTTCATGAAGCCAAGAGCTGTCCAGATAAGAGAAAAGGTCATGATCCCCCTAGTGCGCGTTCATCAGTGAATGGACACCAATCTGAAAATAAGAGGATGCCTGTCAATATGGAATGGAAGGCAGCAGCATAACATCAAATTAAAGCCAACGAATGCTCATACAGTTGTACTGGGCTCCAACCTTAACCAAAAATCAATAGTCAACAAAGTATTACAATATGAAGTGACTGAATCACTGGGGAAGGAGGTAGCGGAGGGAGGAAGTGCATGAAAGCTTTGCAGACGTTATTATACTTATATACACACACGCACACAGATGATGGAGAAGATGATGCTCTGTTGCCTCTACATTTTAAAAGGAAGCAGAGCCTATCAGGGCTGGAAAACACAGATTCCAGTCATGCCAGTATGGTTAGTGGAGGATGCAGCAGGTGCACCCCTCCTCCTAGGCGTGGTCCTGAAACCAATAGAATGTATTACTGTGGAGAAGAGAAGGCTCCAAGGGGACCTTCTTATGGCCTTCCAGGATCTGAAGGGGGCTACAAGAAAGCTGGGGAGGGACTTTTTAGGATGTCAGGTAGTGGTAGGACTGGGGGGAATGGGTCAAAACGAGAGGTGGGGAGATTCAGATGAGACATTAGGAAGAAGGTCTTGCCCAGGAGGGTGGGGAGACACTGGCACAGGTTGGCCAGAGAGGGGGTGGGAGCCCCATGCCTGGAGATTTTAAGGCCAGGCTGGCTGGGGCTGTGAGTAACCTGCTGTAGTGGGAGGTGTCCCTGCCCATGGCAGGGGGGTTGGAACTAGATGATCTTGAAGGTCCCTTCCAACCCTGACAATTCTATGATACACACAGCCTTCCTGCTTGATCACAGCCTCAAGTGCTAAGGGTGCCTGCTGACCATAATTCATGTATATTTTGTGGTGATTCCTCTGAATAATCACAGGAGCAGTAAAAATTTCACAGGACAAGCAATGCTGGCATTATGGGAAGTAAGGATTTTTGCCAAGGAACAGGTTCAATGAGAATACTGGTTTGCCTTTGATCTTTTTGATAGGGTCTGTATTACTTTACAGATAAGGCATCACCCACACCTTAGAAACCTCTACATTTATCAATAAATTTGTGAACTATAGTAAAATTGCAAATTTCTATCCCCAAGCCTAACTTCTGGCTAAGAAATTTTGTGCTTCCCTTTGAGGCCACTGATAACTTACTCCCAAACCACTGAGAAGCAGTTGGGAAACTCCCAAAACCATTGGTGGAATTTGGTTCGGGCCCCAGAGACATGGGGCATCACTCCATCTCTAACTATAGACAATGCTCTAATTTAAAAGTATTTATTTTTCCCCATCCCTTTTAAATGGGAAGAATTCCAAACAACAAAATGGCTACAAAATTTAAAACCAAAATAACTGTTTTTTCCCTGAGCAGCTGAGAAAGCAAAGAAAACCAGGGGATTCCCTATTTGTACACTATTTTGTGGTGAAACAAATCATTTAAGCAGTGAGGTGGCCTTTTGGGCTGGTGCTCCTCATTTTGCCCTGCTGAACGTACAAGATTAATTTTGCTGCCTGAAGGCCACCCTGCACATAATTAGGCCTGATGTTGGAAAATGACCTTAATTTTATCCACCAGTTTTGTACCCAGAGTGAGTACAGGAATACTTTATAGCCCTTAGACATCTGACGACCAGATTAAACATGCAAATCAGATAGATGGACATCTAAGCATGATTAAATGAATCATCCCTAACTTCAATCTATAAACCTCATTTTAAAGTTTGCCATTATTTCTGAAGATAAAACGCACCAACAGATCCAGAGACAACTTCTGGGCTCTTCAAAAATTCCTTGAATGTGTGTTTATAGCTTAGCAGAGAGGCAGGGAAACTTAAGATCCCTCTGGGTTTTTCAGGGTGAGTTTCTGAAAAAAAAAAATCTGCAGGCAGAATTAAGTAGGATAAGGTCCAATTGTTCTTAGGCACTGCACAAACCATGAAATGTTCACCTAGATGAGATTCTGAACTAAAAGGAAAGACCTAGGCAAATAAATGACAAGAAAAAGGGAGACATTCCCTAAAGGGGAGACTGGATGCAAAGCAGATCAGATCCATTGAGTTACTGCAGTTGTTCCCCTTCAAAACTGCCTTGTGTTGAGTATTGAGGCAACAATTAAGACTTCATATTTACTCATGTGCTTAATTGCAAGATGGAAGGGAGATAACAGGAGAAGTCAGTCTTCCTTCCAGAACAGCAAGTGAGCCTATGCTTGGATATGAACTTTGTTACCTGACCTCTGGATTTGCTTGGTGCGTTATGTCAGAACTATGTTGTAGCCTTTTCTTATTACCCAAGTCATAAATTTACAGGACAATTATGGTCTGCAACCTACAACATCGTGTCAGTTCCAGGAACTCAAGGACTCTCATCAACCAGCTTTTTTTTGTTTGGTGTGTTTCTTCCAGGAACCTTGGGCTCCTTCTCATTTTCAGGGCAAACTCTACCTGGAGCATATGGTGTCTCAACAGCTGCATCCTAAGCAAATCTTCAGGTTTATTACCCTGTTAATTAGGGTCACTGCCCACTAATAATTTAGCCAATAATAGGATATTTTTTAATCAGCCAGTCATTGCATTTATTATTTCCTTTGGCTGAAACTGTAATAAACAGTATGAAATACTTTAATTTATTATATTTCTACCCATCATAAAAGCATTTAACCTGGCCCTAAATTTTATTTAATAGTAGCTTTCATTTCTATTATTTCAGATCTTTTGAAACTCTATAATACATGTTCTGCTAGGTGGACCTCACTGTCATTTAGTGCATTAGTCTTGCTAGTCAAATCCACTCCTGAATGAATGTGTCTTGCTAACAAGGATTGAGGATTATAGCAGAGAACTATCCTGCTACTATTCATTCTGCTGTTTGAGGACAGACCTGTGTAAACCTACTAAAGATGATTAGTGAAACAGGAGAAGGAGGAGCTGATACTGTTATGCCACGTTAATTAAAGGTGTTGCAGCAAAGACTTAAAAGTGAGAAGAGGTAATTGTACTTCTCAAGAGAATCAAACCTCTATAAAAATGGAGAAATAAATACGAGGACTAACTAAAGGTTTCCTTGAGTATAACAACTCAGCAATGATGTGTGCAGAATACGATGTCAGCAGCTCACCCTGGCAAGCAGAGATAGGCACAAGACCAGAGTAATCTTCCTTTCGTGAGGGAGGAGTATTAACCATGAAGATGTTTTTCCACACCAGCAGGACTGAACGCGTTAGGATTAGGAGCAGAGGTGGGCAAAGAAAATCCTGAGAGGTAAGGAGCTTGTCAGCATGATATTGATGTCACAAGTCATGCTGATGCCCAGGTAGTAATAGTGCTATTTTTTGCAGCTGTTATTTGTATTAAAGTAGCTGAGATTAGGATCTCTTTGTGTTAAGCCTTTAAGCAAGGGAAATTCTAACCCCCAAAGAGAATGCAGTCATCAATAATAAGACAAGCAAAAGCTGGGAACAAGGCACCATTATTATTCCCATTTTACAGCTGGAGAACTGAGACAGAGATTAAATGACTTGTCACTGAAAAGAAAAAAATTGGTAGAGTTGTGACATGGAGCCACATCTCCTGATTCTACAGCTTCTGCTTCAGCCACAAGATCAGCCCTCCTCTCTATTACCATAGAAATGGTAATGGTAGGTAAATAACAGGCTTCTCACCTGAAAATCTCAAACCACTTAACAAATACTAATTGAGCCTAATGATGACTTTGGAAGAACAGTAAGTATCCTCTTAAGTGTTCTCTTGAGCTAAACAGGCAGGCTGTGCCTTCACTCGCTCCAATAATGCACATCACATCAAGCATGCCAAATTGTCATCCTGGCATTGAAAGTATCCTCCTAATTCACACTTAGGATGTGTGTGTGTGGGGGGGGAAATAGCAGGACATAGGAATGAATGCCTGTAAAACTGTTAAGCACTCTGTCACTTCTAGCGGATTAGGAGGCTGCTGTGGAGTGTGGCCACAAGATCTATCTTGACTCAGATTCCAGACAGCAACAGAGAAATACTGCAAAAGATTGCCCAAAACAGCAACTGCAGCAGGAAAAGGATGACAAAGCACAGGGACCTTTTAGAGCTGTGGGTCCTGGACCCTTGATACCTCAAAGCAAGAGGCCCCTGATGTGCCCACAGCAATAGGGAGTGCTACAAGGCTGGATGTTACTAGAGACTAACTTCAACCTCAGCTGTCCAAGGCAGATGTTGTGATCACAGCTCAAGCAGATTTTTGTTCCTTAGGCTAGGGTAGATTTCTTGTTATAACTAAAATCACCCTTAATTTATAGCTTTATTTGTCTGAGCAATGCAGGGCTAATGTCCTGTGTGAGGAAAAGTGGCATTTCCATTATTAGCACAGTCTCTTAATGTAGAGCTACATCTGTGGCACCCACCAACACCACAGGGCTGTATTTTAAGTCCTCCTCCTAATTCGACACATCAGAGCATATATTTTAAAAGACACTTCTTAGCTTGCCACAGGCACCAATACGCTGCAAATTAGAGGCAAAAATCTAGGTGCAACCCCCAAGGCTTTGTTTCCTCTTCCAAATAGTGAATTCAACAAGGCAGAGAAGACAACATGGCATGTGTTGAGCCTGGTGTTACTCCAGCAATGGCTTATGTTGCTAAAGAGCACCTGGTAGCAACAGACAAGTAGTGACTGCAGGGATTGAGGAAAAGTCGTCTCACTTTAGATCTGATAACTTGGATCCATTGTTTCCTCCATCCTTTTCCAGACGGAGTGAAGGCACTCTGTCCTGTAACACAGGATTCCCCAAAGTAGATGCTAAAAGTCTGGTGGTTTTTGGTGGTGGTATGGGTGCTGGGGGTTTTTTTGTTTGGGTTTTTTTTTCTGTGTACACTTTTGTCAAGCAGAGCCCCAGGAGAAGGACAAACTAAGTGGTAAGAAATGTCACTAAGTGACAGCCTGTTGCTCCAGATGAATAGAGCAGATTGAGATTAATCTAGGAGGGGTTTATTTCTCTAAACACCATGGTAACCCTTTCAGACTCCAGGTATATTCACAGAGTATCATAGGAGCTTCATATCCCTCAGGGCACAGTGGGGATAACAGGAGAAGCAGACCACAGTGAATCATGGGTGCAGTTTCAAGAGGAGCTCAGCTCCAGATCTTCATGCAGTGGCCTGATCATCTAGAGCAGCAAGGCTTTCCCTGGGCTCAAAGTCTGAAATCAGAGCTGCAGAAATACTGTTATTCAGCAGCTGCATTGTCGAGTACCCCAAGGGTGATGCCAACACAGAGTAGTACCCAGGGAATGTTGGGAGCTGCTGTGAGCTAAAGTCCTTCCTGCACACATGGACAAGATGAGCACATGTAAAAATGGTGCATGTATAACATAACAGGCTAGCAGTGCTCATCACAAAGTGGTTAAATAAAACTTTAAAAATGGAATAAGAGGTTCTGTAATTATACCAGACACTCCACAACTCTGAGAAAAAACCGAATTGTCGTAATATTAAAGAAGCAATTGAGAGTATTCTCCAACAAAGCTGACATTTGTACTTCTGCCCAGAAGAGAAAAACTGAACATATGTTTTCTGATTCAAAATAGATTATTTCATAGAATCATAGAATGTTCCAGGCTGGAAGGGACCTCTAGAGGTCATCTTGTCCAACCTCCCTACCCCAGCAGGGACATCTCTACCTAGGGCAGGCTGCTCAGAGCCCCATCAAACCTGACCTTGAATGACTCCAGGGATGGGGCCTCCACCACCTCTCTGGGCAGCCCATTCCACTGATCTATCACCCTCAGATTAAAGAACTTTTTTCCAATATCCAGTCTAAATCTACCCTTTCCTAGCTTAAAACCATCACTCCTGGTCCTATCACTACAAACCCTTTTGAATAGACCTTCCCCTGCCTTCCTGTAGCCTCTTCAGATACTGGAAGGTCACTATAAGGTCCCCCTGGAGCCTTCTCTTCTCCAGGCTGAACAGCCCCAACTCTCTCAGCCTGTCTTCACACCAGAGATGCTCCATTCCCCTGAGCATTTTGGTGTCCTCCTCTGGACATGCTCCAATATGTCCCCATCCTTCTTGTGCTGGGGGCTCCAGAACTGGACGCAGTGCTCCAGGTGGAATCTCCCCAGGGCAGAGTAGAGGGGCAGAATCACCTCTCTTGATCTGCTGGCCACACTTCTTTTGATGAAGCCCAGGATGGGATTGGCCTTCTGGGCTGTGATTGCACATTCTGAAGATGCTAAATGCATGGGGAGAAACTTAGTGAAATTTGGTATTATTATAACAAATTTATGAGCTCTTAAAATACTAATTGTTCGACAAGGACTACAGGGAGACACGCACAACCATAATTACCCAAACTATGTGCTGTATGAAGACTTATCCCTACATGTGCTACCCAGACCTAGCCTGTCACTACTACCTGCACGTTGTGAGGACAGCAAGAACTCATTTCATAATTAGTGGAAATCAGTGGAAAGCATTGTATCACATAAGCACAGCGTTCTACACAACAACAACAGAGCTCAATAACAAGCTTAGCATGTTTAAGTATAATTGGTTGGAGAAATCAATCCCCTTCTCTCGTGTAATTGTTGTGCATGCAAGTGAGAAATAGGACCAAGCCCAACAGAGCTCTGCTTGGGGGTTCCTTTTGCTGCAGGTTCATATTTGGGCACAAGTACTGAGGAATGTACTCAAATCAAGTAAGGATGGTAAGAATGTTTCTTCACCTCTTTGTGGGCAGCCTATAAGCAGTAATTGCAACGAAAGGCGATTTCTCCCATCATGCCTTGTGCTCTATTGAGTTCACTCAAGATGTAATTGGAAAACAAATACAGCAACACCATCATCAGGACAGACACAAGTGCTTGTCTTGGGAACGAGCTGTTGTATAATGTGATAGGTCTTATTTCCACTGACACTCTTTATTCTTATCTAATAAAATACGCCTCCACATCCTCTGTAACCCTATAGCAATAATTAAACCTCATACATATATATTGGTACTCCATACAGATTCAAAGGGATATTTTAATAACTATTAAATGTTAATAATTAGCCTATGTCTGGCAAATAGAATCTAGTTCATCATCAAATTATTTTGCTAATATAACATTCTCCTTCCCTCACTTAGGCTGCACAAAAGGAAGTTGTAAGCAGCAGCTAATAAAAGTGGATCTTAGTAAATAGAAATGTTTTTGCTAGAAATAGTGCATGGCATTACATAGTTACACTTATTTTTAACCTTTCTATTTATACACGTTTCCAGCGTACTCAGTCTAGTATCTGAGTGACTTGCAAGATTAAAGGTGCACCAATACATTTACTATGAAGTCCATAATCTATACAAAGAAAATAAAGCACAAGCAATTACCGGTGAGAAATGCCACACTTGTTAAAAATACCAGCCAGAGCCGAAGAAGCTAAATTCGGTGAGATGGCACATTTGATATGACTCATTTGTTTGATGGTTTTAGCCTTAACAGGTACACGGCTGAGCCCAAAAGGCTAATTTCCAAATAAATGTATAGCTATTAGCTGCTGGACACCACAAAAGTCGTACCAGAATAGCATTCAAAGCCAAACAACCTAAAAATACTTCAAGACACACAGTGACATGGCCAGTGACTGCAGCCAAGAAGGTTTTTATCTGCATCAGATGGAGGAAGGTTTTAGGCTTGAAAACATTTCTTGGCTCCCTCAAATACACCTAAGTTTTTACATTTTTTTTAAACTTGTAGATATAATGTGTAGCCCATAGTTGCACAGGAATCTATTGCAATTTAGCATTATTCATAGCCACCTATCTGATATGACAGTGCTGTTAATTATGCCACATCCACCAGCTAACGCAGAGACGCTTCACAGAGATGTGTTTCAAACTGCACAGTGACTTTAAACAAATAAACCATATTCAATCCAGATACTGCTTAACCACACCTCTTACAAAATACTTATGTTGTAAAGGCTTCCCCCCTTCACCCCCCCCCACTGATAAACAGAAATCTTCATATTTACTACAGGAAGTGCAAACATATAGAAGTTGTCAAGCAGCATTTAGCCTCACTTACACTACCACAATGATTTGGTTACCTTCTCCTGTCTGCTTCCTGTCTGCTAAGTGTGATGCTTTTTTTTTCTGCCTAATATCCTGTGAAGGTGCCAATTACTCTGCTGCTTATCAGCTGAAAACTATGCTTTGTGCAAAGGGAGCATCAATTATTTGTGAGCAGAGAGCAAAGCCTGTTTGAATCATAATGATAGGATGCTGGGGCTTCCAGCAAATAGAACATATCAAAAGGTAACATAAATCTAATAAAGTGTAGGTCATAAGGGATCATCTCAGAAGTCCACACTTCAATCTTTAATTGTTAAAATTATGTTAGTTTTGCAGAAGGCAGGTCTGTGAGTGCACACGGGTTTACTATAGCTTAATAAATGGAAAAACGCACAGCAGAAAATATATTTTCTTCCAGCAACATTGTCTTTAAGACGCATCATTTCTGCCCCTCGATTCATTGGAATCGTTAGGATTTCTCCTTCGGTGCTGTTGTTTATGCCTTGATTCTACACTGATAACCATTTTGCAGCAAACCCTCCTTGGTCTCAGCCAGACATAAACATGCTGCAAACCTGTAATCCTCTGCAGATTGCAGAGAGAGGCTGTAAAATGATTTTGTGGGGACACCGGTCTCTTTATTTGGTATCAACATCGCCTTTACAAGCTGCCCCCCCCCCCTTTCAATTTCAGGCAAGCTTTTGTACATGGGGGGATATGGGACAGAAAGATTAGGTTATTCCTTGAACTACCTCTGTAAGGTCAACTCTTTATATGCTTTTGAAACCCAATTTGAAGGACTTGTCCCTACTTTTCCTCGAGGATTGTGATTCACAAGGGTTACTACAAGAGACCATTATCTTATCGTAACACCTGCTCCAAGTGGTGGGACTGCAGGGTAGCTCCTGCAAACCAGCCTCTTTTCTATTACAGAACTGCTTACCTGCTGACTGACACAGTCTCATTCAAATGATGTACAAGTGTGCCCCAACCATTTATAGGATTATCGTGCTCCTCTTTCATGAGGCTAGTACCCACCCCCCACCCTGACTCGGGTCAGAAAGCAGGAGATGGTGCTGCTGTGGAAGATCTGATTCCTCAGAGTTGCAACATGTAAGGAATAAAATATCACACCGGTTTCTATACCTATAGTGGCATGGAAATCTTATTTGGGCTTATTAGCCTGTCACTAGGAGAGCAGAAATGCTGCTTCTGAGAAAACTTTTGAAACTTATTAAACTACTCAGGGCAGAATATTATTTTGAAGCCACTGAGCCTTAGGCAAAAGGTTTCCCAATCCCAAAAAAATTCCTGCTTCCTAATGAACACACAAAATATTGTATTGGCACTGTAAGAGAAAAACTGTGGTGGCACAGTCTCAAGGCACCCATCTGAAACACCAGAGTACTAACATAATGCATATGCATGCAGATATAGAGGCAAGCCTCTAGGAACAGTCAGCAGCTGTCAATGGCTGTCACACGATGGTCAGAGATGTGGGAGATGCTTGAAAAACCCAGGGCAGCAGATGCAACAAAAGCAGTGTGATGGAGAAAGCAGCAGAACGAGGCAGCTAAGGAATGGTGCCTTTTTCTGCCTCATCTCTGCACATCTCAGACCAGCCTACAATGTTCTCTGATCAATTATTATACCTGGAGGTCTGCTTAGGGATCTAAAGAAATTCAACGTTTTCAGCTGCAGCTTTCTTCACACAATCACAGACCTCTAGCTTCCAGAAACACCCCCCACACACCAGTTTGTAACCCTCTGCCCCTTGCAGCTAAGAGCATGCAGGCACCAGGAGAAAATACAGATGCTGACACCCATTAATCACTTGTTTCAGTGAGTAGCCCCCATTTTCCATTTCCAGTGGTTATGAGTGAGAGGGGCACGTGTGTCCCTGTCAGAGCACAGCAATCTCCCATCATTTGCCCAATGGAGTCAATTATCCCTCTGCTCTGGCACAGTACTTGGAGCACAGCCATCGCTGCTATTGCCATGCCTTCACCTCTACTCCTCCGTATTGCCTTTGGAGGAATTTCTCAGGACATGGGATTAGCTCCTGCTGAAGCCCTCAAGTCACAGCTTGCAACGTGAGAAAAGAGCCCCTAAAGTCAAAGCATGACCCGCACTACCAACCTATGCAGGACAGCAAACCGTGATGCTACAGCCTCCTGTACCTGCTCCTCACAGCACATAATCCTCCTGCAGCCCCAGAGACCCTCAGCTCTCTCATTATGGGAGGGATTTGAAAGGCTTGGGAAGAACCAGCCTGACAAGCTCACAGGTCAAGATGTTCTTTCCTAGAAGCGAGCATCTATAGAGCCACAGATTCTTTCTGCTGCCCAGTAGAGAAAAGATGGAGGGATTATATTTACCTGAGCCACAACCCACCCTCTGATGTGCCCTGAGAAAAGCTCAAGTTCCTTGGTTTGCAGCCTGACTGGGACAGGGGGCTGCAAACCAATAACCTGTGTCACAAGACAACTCAGTCATAGGACAAGCTGCTGGAGCCAGGTACCCACGGTGACATTCAAGCCATTCCTGAGTGGGACACAAATAGTCTGTGGACAGCTAACTGCTGTCTCCTGGCATTTACACAGCTTGGCCCAGGCCCAGGCCCAGCAGTTATTGTTGCCTCAAGTAGGGATAGCCAAGAAAGTTAGTTAATATAAATAATAAAGACACGAATTAGTATCAACAGTGAAAAACCACAATCTTATCAGAGAAACAATTCCTCAACTTACACAGCCTTATTCAATTCACAATTTCTGGGAAAGGACGGGAGATTAGACAGACCTTGCCATGACCGTGAGCGTCAGCAAATCTGAGTAAAAGGGGGGCTTCTAATCCCACCAGTTGTGTACACAACTGATGATTGCACAGCCCAGTTGTGTCCCATTGTGCCCGGTCTGCTATTCTTGACCACGCCATGTCTAGCTCTGCCTTTAACTAGAAAGCAGTGCAGTAAAACTGCACCACCGAGGACCAATGAAGTAGAAGATCCAAACATAAACAGCACCATAATTTCCACATCTCACCTAAAATGCACATTGATAACAACAGCTTTAAAGAAGTCAATCTTCAGGAAGCTTGCCTTGATTTGCTCGCTCCCATATGACATTCTGGTAGTCCCTGTTAGAAGAGGCAAGTTCACTGTGCACACAAGGATGGTGATGGGCTGTGGCATCACCACATCCACTGTGACAACAAGGCTCCTCTCAGCCCATTTTCTTTTCAAAGCTCTACCTGCTCTGCCATAGAGTTTGAGGATAAACTTAGTCTTCTTGGCTGATGGCTGGTACAATTAGTCCCAGACTGACAGTAAATGTTTATCAGGTTTGAAATATTCTGCTTCTGCTATTTTCAAGGTACAGGAATGAAAAGTTTAATACAATTTTGCTTTATATGAAAGTTCATCTAAAGGGAAAGAATATAAAAGGAAAGGAAGATTAACCACTTTCTAGATATATCCCAGAGTATAAAACTTCCTGGCTACCTGCAAAGAAGATAATAAAAGCTGGAGAGGGACTTTTTAGGATGTTGGGTAGTGGTAGGACTGGGGGAATGGGTCAAAACTAGAGGTGGGGAGATTCAGATGAGACGTTAGGAAGAAGTTCTTGCCCAGGAGGGTGGGGAGACACTGGCCCAGGTTGCCCAGAGAGGTGGTGGAAGCCCCATGCCTGGAGATTTTGAAGGCCAGGCTGGCTGGGGCTGTGAGTAACCTGCTGTAGTGGGAGGTGTCCCTGCCCATGCAGGGGGGTTGGAACTAGATGATCTTGAAGGTCCCTTCCAACCCTGACAATTCTATGATTCTATGATTCACACCAGGCTTACACCTTCCATTCTGCTGACTCTCCTTTGGGCAGCCCTGTGGCCCTGGATGTGACCCTTTCTTCCCTTCCACCACCCACTATCTACTCTTCCCATGTCTGCTGGATGAGGCAGGGAGAGAAATGCACACTCTTGGTTGCATTTCACTTTTCTGTACTGTTTTGTGGAGGACAATATCACTGGTTAGAAGCAATGACAGAAAGCAGAAAGGAAGGGTTGCTTTTCCTGTTCATCTCTGACCACATAGTGCGAGGACAGAAAAAGCTCTTCAAATAATTGAGTCAAGTCACATAAATTAGATACTTGCTCAGACTTGTCCTCTGCTGGAGCTCATTTCTTCCTCTGTAAAAATCTTGGGAGACTGTTCTCAGAGCTTAGGTGCTAAAGTCCCTACGAGGGCTCAGATGAAAATCCAAGTGAATTTCCCCAAGTATATGGTCACTTTCAATTATGACTGATATTTAATATTACAACAGCCAAATGACAAAGAAAAAATTACTAGGGAAATATTTATATCAATGTAGTGGCTCCTAGGTTGAAAGGTAACATGAGGAAAATATTTGTACAGAAAAGCCAATAAGAAGTCACTCCTTTGAGCAAATCAGCAGTGTTCCCCCAAACCCTGGGGCTGCAAGCAACCTCGTTGTTGTACTGCCAAGGAGGAGGACGTTTGAGCACTCCCTGCCTTCTGAAGACATCAGAGCTGGCAAAAGGCACCATTCTGTTTTCCCTCTGCAGCACTTACATCAAGAGTAAATCCACTGTTTCTGAAGAAGGAAAGGCCCTCATTTGCTCCCCTCTGCCCTGAGGTTCATTTTTCAGGAGAGGCTCAGAGGTACTCCCAGCCACTGGCTTGTGCGTGCTTCTAGCTGGCATTTTTGAACTCACATACTGTGGTTTGTGGAGTTTATAGCAGAGACTTGTAGTCCCAGATGTCCTGTAGATGCAAGAAGACCAACAAGGAAAAAATCCAACTGAAACACAATGGTGCAAGTTAGAAAAAGAGCAGAGGAAATTGCAACCAGCATTAGGAGTGCTGAAATAAAAGCTTGGGCAGAATTCAGCTCAAAAGAAAGATCAAGATGCGTAGCTAGGTCTTTATTTCATCTGCACTGATTTCTCCAGCTCAAATATTTTGTATGGTATTTTAAAAATACAAGAGAGACCCTGTCTAGTTTACACTGTCCAGCACTTACATTATGGCTGTTTACTTGCTTGCAAGTTAATTAGAGTAGATTTATAAATAAATATGTTTACAAAAGAGTATGAATGCTTCAAAATATAAATTGTAACTGTCTCATTTCTGCAGGTGCAAGTCTTTAGTATAGTGATCCATACCACTAATACCTACATCTCAAATATTAAGCATTTTAACCAGCCTAAAAGTGTTAAGATTTGCTTATGTTTACAAACTCTAAAATAGATCAAGATAATATGCCTGGGTTGGGAAAAGTTATTTCCCTGAGGTACTGTTCCCTCTTTCTCATGAATCCTGGTGACTCTAAACTAATCACTACCCCTAGTAAGAGCAGTATATTTGGCTAACCATTGGAAATGGAAACTTTAAACTTTATACAGAGTTTGCAGACAGTCCCTGGAGTGTTACAGGACACTAAGGATGAATGCCAAAGAGGAATTTTTTATCTCTCCTTTTTCCCTTCTTCCACTCTGAAACAATCATCAATTACCCTTATCCACTAGCACCATCTCATCTAAGTTCATTTTCAAGATGAAGTTTCCTCGTTGGCTGGTGGCTGTCCAATCCTCTTTCTGTCCATCATGGACTGCTTTAGTGCTGGCCCCAGATTGACAGCTTGAGAGCGAATCAATAATAATTATCAGACTGCAACCACAGTGAGCTGTGTAATTCTGTGATGGGATAGCACTGAACAAACAGCCCCACATCTACTGCCACAGCTTTAAATATGTGGTCCAGGGCTGTCCATTTAACTACTCTGATCATGTGGCTAGGAGTAAGCTGTTGGCTTTTTTTTTTCCATTCCAAACATAAAACCTTTAAAAATTGCCTGCTACTCTAAGATGACCATGCCATCCCCTGCCTTTTGCTATGTAAAAGCTGTTTGCCAGCAGATACTAAATAAGCCCATGAAACAGAACAATACATAACTGAAGAGGAGGAGGAGGAGGAGGCAGCTCATTTTTCTGGGTGTGGGGGTGTGCACTGCACCCCAATAAAAGCATTTTGCATCCTCTGCAAATGCCAAAGGTCTAAGGACTTTTCCAAGGGATGAAAATGCCCCTGGCTCAGTTGGAATACTGCAGTCACCTTAGTCTTACTGGATGTACACACACACACCAGATGTTGCCCTGGAAATGAAGCAGCTGGACTGCCTGGAAAAGAGGCTCATATTTTCCTGGGAAGAACATCTAGAGATCTACAATGTAAGGAAAGGCATATGCATGTTGTGCCATACAGGCTAGGAAAAAAGAAATGAACACATAGACAGGCAAATTGGTGCTGAAATGATTTCCAAGTCAGTTTTGAGTCTTAAGAGCAAAGCTAATGTTCTGGAAACACTATGAGGTGTGAAACTAATATGTAGGAACAGGAACAATGTGAAAAAGGCATTGGTCTAAAATGAATAATTCTCACAAGATCCAGAGGTATAATAGAAGCATAAAGTAGCACCAGATAAGGAGGAAGAATAGCTTTTCCATAGGCATCATGTGGAGCAGAGATTGGTAGGCTTTTAGAATGAGGTCTGGAAACTGAAGACAAAAGAATTACAATGACACCAAAAAGTCCTATAAGAGGCATCATCTTTTAAGCATCTGTGAGAAGTGTGAAATTAAGATTTCTTAGCAGATAACAAGACTAATTTCCTGACACAGAAAGGAGAAAATTCTAAAAATACACAAATACGGAGATAAACACTATTCCAGACTGTTACTAAAAGGGAGTGAGATTCTTGACACAACACACTTATCATGGTGTTCATGGAAATACACAGTAAAAGAATTGCACACTGATTTCACACTGCATTTCTTCAGGTTCACTTCAGTATCATTCCAGATGTTTCTTGCAGTCTCAACAACAAACCAAGCCAAGGCATCATGACTTGACAGACCAGCATGAGGACATCTGAAAGGGCCAAGTGCCAAGACCAATCTATATTATTGACCCCACAAATGTTAACACATAGCTGGAGAGAAGTGAAGATCTACTAGAACTTTAGACAGGAAACAAGACATCTTCTAAAATATATGCAGTTATGAAAGATATCAGATGTTAAATGGAGAGACTTCACCAGGAAAGAAGAAATTCAATAAATCTTAGTCAACAACTTGTCTTTTCTGGAATTATGAGGACTTAGAATCATAGAATTGTCAGGGTTGGAAGGGACCTTCAAGATCATCTAGTTCCAACCTCCCTGCCACACACAGGGACACCTCCCACTACAGCAGGTTACTCACAGCCCCAGCCAGCCTGGCCTTCAACATTTCCAGGGCTGGGGCTTCCACCACTTCTCTGGCCAACCTGGGCCAGTGTCTCCCCACCCTCATGGGGAAGAACTTCTTCCTAATGTCTCATCTGAATCTCCCCACCTCTAGTTTTGACCCATTCCCCCCAGTCCCACCACTACCCAACATCCTAAATAGTCCCTCCCCAGCTTTCTTGTAGCCCCCTTCAGATCCTGGAAGGCCACAAGAAGGCCCCCTTGGAGCCTTCTCTTCTCCAGACCGACTTGTGGAGCGTGTTTAGGACGTGGCCTCTGGATGCTGGTACAAAGAGTTAGAAGCCATCAAATGCAAACCAACAACTGTGAGGAAAAGGACTTCCCAGAGAAACTTAAGAAGCACCTTAAACATAGCAGCGCAACCTGTATCAACAGTACAAGACAGACCAAAGTAAGCGGTCTCAGTGTATGAGAGGTGTTGAAAGGGCTTTACAGACTATACTAGAAATTGTTTTGAGACTTTCATCAGTTTACTCTTGACCCAGTATCTATTAAAATGTATGCTAAAGCTCCCACTACCTCCATTCTCACAAGACCAGGTGTACAGTGACATAAAGTAGAAAAAATATTGTACCAATGGACTGAGAAAAATTATGTTGAGTAAAAAGGGGCCAGTGACAACAAACAAATCTGTACTTTAAGTATTTATGATAATTATAATGAATTTATCAAATGGATTATGAAGAGCTCCAGGACATGTGGGTCAATGAATAGTTTAACAGGAATATAAGAGAATTCAAGCTGTAGTTCAAATCCCCTCTGGTTGGATTTCTGGCTTTATGCCTTGCTGAAATTCCCCATTTCTATGGCCCAGTGAGAAGCCAGCTGAATTATTGCCTGGTTAGCAATCAGAATAAAAACAAAGGCTGAGAAAAAGCTCAGTGCTTCACAAGGACACAAGGACAGTGAAAAAATGGCCTAGTCAGTCATAGAGCTGAAGGTCAGGATGCGGTCTGGAGTGTTATCTACCATTGCTAGATATTGGAAATCCTTATAAAGACTCAGAAAGGTGTTGCATATTATGTGCAAGGTTTAAAAGCAGTAAAGCTATTATTTCAGGAGCAATTTCTGAAAGCCTAACAGAAAATCTAACTCTTTAGTTCCAAACACAAAACAAGCTTATCATGCTTATCATTGAATTCCCGCTGGAAGCTCCCCAAATTCTACCTTCTCTTGGGCAATATTTTTTTTCCAATGACTTTTTTTTTTTTTCAGAGAAGTGCTTACTGACTTCAAACATACATAGCTGCTTACTTTCTACTGGCAAGGAAGAAATTAAATGAAACAAGCCAGAGGCAGGATATTAATGTAGAGTGCATTAAAAGAAAAAAAAATGATGGTAAGAACAGGGTAGTGACTGATTTATAAAATCAATCACATACTTTTGGCTCGATGTCATGTAATAAAAAGAAAAATAACCCTGTTTACATGAACAGGATGATTAATCACTGGTTTCCTACTATTTAAGATAGGCAATTTTTATTTCCCTTTTTCTTTCGTATTGTTTGTAGGCAGTAACAGTTGTTTTATCATATAAATCTGATAATTGTATTCTGATTATAGTGAATTTAATGCGCTTCTATAGTTAAAAGAGATGTCAACAGCAATTCCAAAATAAACTTACAGGCATAAAAACTCAATATTGGATGAAACTTGACTTTTATCATGTTTTATCAAAGAAGCAAATATTACAAACTTGGCCATAATGTCTGTTGATCATGTTGAATAGCACTAGATTTCAAGGCAAGCATTTGGAGTTGCGTTGGTCTGTGGTAGCTTTTTTCCCCTTTTCACACACATGAATAAAAATTGGCAAGTTTTCAAGTCATTTAAACTGTGACTGTTCAAGGTGCAGCTGTTAATTACAAATTTGCAGAAGTTTATTACTAGTGTAAAAGAGGGTTCTCTTTCTACTTTGCCAGCACTGATAATTGCAAGATAACACCCACTATTGATATTTCAAATCAACACTTGAAGCCATTTTACATTTTGAACTCAATAAACCTGTAAAAATTGTTATAACTTACTCCTCTACTTCCAAACACATCCGTTTCCAATGAGATATACAAAAGACAGGGCAGAGGAGGAAATACAGAAAAGTACTGGGAAAAATAATGGCACTGGCAATTTTATCAAGCTCATTGGGTGCCCATGCAAAAAGAGGCTGGTGTCAGAGTCTTAGTGGTCCTACTGCACTATTGCCACAATTAATAGCCAATAATAGACATAATCCTTATTCTGATTTGAAAATATACACCTATCTCACCTGCACCAGTGGGGAGGAGCCCAAATATAAATAATATATAATATACAATACAGCTCCTTTATACAGAGAACCTCTTAGAGCACATGGAAGAACAAGACTTCAGATCTGCAGCTGCAGTGAAGACCCAGTGTGCCACTCAACAGAGCATATCTGCTTTCTAAACCCCAAAGGGATAAGTATTAAGGACTCAGACGAAGCTCCCCAGCAATCCTTGCACTACTGAGAACTGGAGATCAGTTCTCAGGATAAGAAAGAGAAAGAGCAGCACATGGACAGTGCAGTAGACTCTGCACTACTCTTCTGTAGTGTGATGCATGGAGGGAGTTTTGCCTTTAAAGGTGGGCTGAGGAACACCTGCACCATCTTGGTTTTATGTATGCACTGTGAAAACTTACCTAAGGAGAAATTACCCACTGATTGCAGCTCTTCCCTGCATTTTCTAGCATTTCTTCCCTGCTTAGGTTGCAAATGTTCACATTATTTACTTGCACAGAAGTGCTCCTTCTAAAGGCAACATTCTAAAAGCACTTTTAAATTATTTCACACTTATGCTGACATGAGTGCTGTTAGTGGAAATGATTTTTTTTTATTTCAAAGAAGATCAAGTAAGATTTAACAAAAGAATCCAGTGGTAGGATATTCTGAGGAAGAGTATTATTTACAGTGTCACCTTCACAGAAATTTTACATAGAATCATAGAATGTTTCAGGCTGGAAGGGACCTCTAGAGTTCATCTTGTCTAACCTCCCTACAATCTAGCAATATATGAATGGCTGCCAATCAACAACCAGTATTTAGATGTAGTTGAACTTCTTGATGGGGTTTAATTGTCAAATATTTTGAGAGAAAAGTCTTAGCTCTGTTCCAGAAGCATGCACAATTCACTCAGATGGTAGGACAACACAGCATTATTTCCCAGTCATGAAGAGTATAAAAACTCAGTTATATTCTTGTCAGCACTGAAAGCAATCCTTTCAGCTTAAAGATCATTGACTGCCAGCCTATACTTCCATAGTTAAAATTAGAGGATATTAAAATAATTTATCAAAAGAAGCACACCACAAAGTTACCTGATTAAAAGTTCATTGATTAAACACGTGCAAAATCTTGTTAATATAATAAAGAAGCACCACCACTTATAGAAAACCTGTACATTGCCATTTAGGACATGGGAGCTTCTATTGGTAGAGCATTTATACCTTTTATCATCTACTGTTGCTTTTGAAAGTTAGCTTATGCTACATCTGTAGAAGAAATATTACAAACCTTACCAACCAGATTTCTTTTTACTCTTCAGTTTCCTTTCATTTCAAACTTCCAGAGCATACTATTTGCCTCCATAACACCTTCCTCCTTGATGCAGATAAGTCATATTAATAAATGAATTTTTTTCTCCTTTTCTATTAGAAATATTCTTCACTTAAACTGTTGCTTTGAATTATCTTTGCTCATAGACAATGTAAGTGTTAAAAAAATAAAGGGGATGATACAAAGCAAACCCCAAGTCTAATGAGATGATAAACATATTGGAAGTAAACCCCATTTTCATTTGAATATTGCAGATTCCTGGCAGTCTGAGCTCAGCTAAGGAAACATGAATATCAGTTATAAGTTCCACCTGAGATAAGCTCTGAGGACCTAAACAACTTCAACAGGTTCCTTTTGATAGCATTGACCATGACTTCTGTGGTCAGCATGAAGCATTTGATAAGGTGGTTTCAAAAGGTTTTCTTTCTGTCTCAGGCAGATCTAAAGGGATAACGATCCTCAATTAATTCCAAGGAGATTTGGAGTCATCAGTCAAATACCAGCTCAGCATTCATCACTATACAAACTATAAAGTTAGAAAATCTATGCTTAAACTTGCCTATTCTTCTAATCTGGGAATCTGAAGCCAGATATTGTGATGGAACTTCACCGAACACTTGCATTGTTTAAATGCTATTTTTCCTGCCTATTTCTGAGAATGATCTACTTCTAGAATAACCTTTGGTGTAAGAATAGCTTCCTCATTTCATGTGATCAAGCATCATCCTGAAGGGCAAGTGCATAAGGCACAGCTTTGGTTGCCTTCTTGCAGATTTCATTTACAAAGAAATAGTATTTATGTGGCTACAACTTTGCAGTGGCATTTAGCAGAGTTGTGTGTGAATAATTTCTCATGATAGCAGCACAGAATTGCTCGTGGTATTTCACAATGTTGCTTAGGGCTCAATAAAACTGCAAACTATCTTTTTAACTGCAGGGAAACATCCTAGATTTAACCTGAACTAGGATCTTCTCTCAAGAAAGAAGCTGGAAAATATGACTCAGACTGATAAAAAGCAGAAGTTGCTTAGAACTTTCAGTCTGAAGCAGCAGCACAAGATGTGATGCAAACACGGTTGTCTCAAAACATGATATCTGATGTATTATTTCATTTGTTCACTTGTCTGAAATATTTAATATGTTCCTACCAACTGACAAAGAGAAAACACAGCGGAAAAACTAGATGAAATTGTTTAGGTAGAAAGAATTCCATTTAAGCATAATTCCCTCGATAGCATTAATTTGGTAAAAGCCCTGGTACATGACCCACTCCTAACCTTATATTGAGCAGTCAAAGATAGCAAAAAAAATTCATTGTCAATTCCAAGCTGCAATTGCACTTGTTTGCCACCAACAAAGGCACCTTACACCATGTGTGCAAAGTAACTAATAGGTGCCTGATTGAAGTTTTGACTTCTATTAGTCCAGCCAAGGCCAGAGCAATTTTCTGGGTTTGAATGTCCAGGGTTTAGTTGGATTCCCCTGGGGATGGGCAGGAAATACCACTAGACAAAAGATGCTCTGTGCCTGAACTGCTTCTTCTGCATTCAGTGCCACTGCCCTGCTCCAGCTGCTCTAGCCCAGCTACTAATAATGAGTTTGTATGTCAGCCCTGGCTCCCCATAGACAAGGACATTATTCTCAAACGACACAGGAAAGTGTGAAAACCAAAACATTGCATTCAGGCCTGGCATAGTTTTAGGAGGATTTTCATAGTACCACTTCTCTGGATTATATCATAATCTTTTGCTCGGGTGCCACAGTAATATTTGAAGGAGGGTAATTTGCAAACAGGTCTAACTAAGAGTTCACATCTGCGAAGCTCCTTTTCAAAGGTGTTTGGAAATCAGTGAAATGAAGGCTGCACTAACACAGGATGACTGACAAATCTACAAACCTTATGTTCACAAGTGAATGCACAAACCACCTGCTTCAAAGTCTGTGTAAAATCCTCTGACTTCAATGGGATTTGAATCAGACTTTCCAGGTTTACTATGTTAACTATGAATTTCCCACACTATACTTGTATTGAAAAGTACAGTCATTTTCAGGCAACCTTCTCTCCTCCTTATACCTTGCAGGGTTTATGGTGTATTGCAGGTTATTACTTGTTTTTATTAAATCCATTTTGAAGCCCAGGGGCTAAATCCTAAAGTCTTTGCCCAGCCCTTCCCTTCTTCCCCACTGCCTGAAATCAGTGGAAGTGATTGAATCAGCTTAAATTTAATATCAGCTTTTTGTTAACTGGTTTATCATGCAGTACCTTTATTCAGTGGATAAACATACTTTATAGTGGTGCTATCCTGTATGACCATTAACAAGGAGGAAAAGGATTATATAGAAAACTTTTTTACTTGTTCTGTAAATTTGATCATGAAGTGTTTCCACCAGAGGAGACTTTACTGAAGCTGTTACTTATCTGGTGATTCAGTCAGTGCAGACCTGTAAGATGTGCAAACTTTACAAGGTGCTAAACAAAACCCAAGCCAATCAGATTAACTGGGAGAGATTCCAGGGTAGTATTATATGCAATAATACTGTCTACAGAGTATGAGTCCTGAGTGTTTGGAATGGAAGACAATGTTTAATAAAGTAAGATTTTACCCTTCCTTCCTGGGATCAAAATCGAATAGGAATTGTTTATTAAGGTCTGATATCCTGGTTTAAACAGAGTTTCCTCTAAAACTATTGGAAATCATTATTATTAGGCCACTAACATACAGTTCTACACTAAGAACAGGGCTGCTGGTGTAGGGAGTGGTGGACAAGCTGTTGTCCTATGCAGGCAGTGTTGCCACTAAATGAAGTAGAACCACCGCATTTTCAACATCTATTACTTTACAATTATTTCCATTACTAAAGTCCTTGCCATTCTGTAGTACTTTAAAGCCATCTCATTCTCACCCCCCATAGCTTTGTGTCCACTCTGTCAGTAACTCCCTGCATCTGAGTGTGTAAAATATGATAAATAATAAAATAAAATGTGACAACTCTGCATTTTCTCACCACTGAAGGTGATGCAAAAAATTCTGTAACATCCCACAGCACACAAAGTATTTGCCAGTCCAAAGGGCTGTATGGGGACTCCCATTTTTCAAATTAAAAAAAAGACATTTTTAAATATCCTTGAGTCTAAAAAAAGCTGCTCATATTAACCATTATAAATTTGCTCCTGCGTGTAAGGGAAAGGTAGGACCCTCCATGCTAAATGGAGGAGGAATGAGGGAGGTTATTGCATAAAACTTCCCCCCATACCTGCCCTGCAGTTGCATCCAAGCTGTAACAAGAGAAAGGACACACACTGACTCACAATTACCTATGGGTTTTTGATGAATGCCAACACCTTCGGGGAAAATCAGAACATTTTAATAGACAAAACCCTTTCAGTCCAGTGTAGTTGCTATAGAAGTTCATCACTTGCATGTCTATCACAGTGTTGGAAAGCTTTTTAAAGAAGCAATGATAAGTGAAACAGTGAATAAAATTGGTTAAAATTGAACCTCGTCAATCATCTGACAGAACAGAAACATGCCAGTTAATTTCCAGGAGCCTTTAGGCATGTATTTATTACTCGATTCCTAATCAAAATTATATACAGAAGAGGAAAAAGTGCAATTACTGCTCTGTTGTAATACAAAACAAGTCCAAAAAGCCATGGATAGTTGCAGCTGCACATTTATAAACTAATATTCTTACATGCTGCCAAGACTAATACATTTTATTTGATTTCTAGCTGCAAAAACCCAATGATATATGTTAACCTGGATATCTGATTTTCAGCAAGGATATCTAAGTAGTATTTAACACTGACAGTTATAGATAGCTTAGCATTTAACTGGGGTCTCCCTTGACCTCAATTACCACATTAAAATATTGTTAACAAATTTAGAGTCAAATAGGCATTTATTATACAGGATTAAGCTCATTCTGAGTAATTTACATATTGTCACCAGGACTGCCAACTGCTTACATCTTTGTGTAGGTTGGGGAAAGCAGCCAATGTTAATATCAGCAGGGCAGATGCAATGACAAATAATAAAGCGTTGTGCCTATGGCAAATTGGAATTTTCCCTTTGACAGCAGGGGGCAAGGATTTCACCCCCAAAACTATTGTCCTGTACACTACCCTTTACACCACAATTTAAAGACTTCATAGATACATAGAGGAAAATTTCCATCATTTTTGACCCCTGTGAACAGTTTTTCCATCGTTTGAAGTGATGTGTGTAGCACTGGATGCCCGATGCTTTTGAGGCAGTGATTGTTTTGTTATGTATTTCAGTACCAGTATTTCATCAACAGCAGTATTGCATATAACATAATACTAAGTGTTCTCCATATTTTTCCACGCTTAAGTGTTCATGGTGACACAAGAAAGATGAGAATGAAAATACCTGCATGCTTACTCATGTATGAACTGCACGACAATAGAATACATATGCACATGTTCCATTTGTACCTCTTAGATGAACAAGTTTCTCAATATTTTAGAATTGATGGCTGTCTCCTTTTTCAATCTATTTTTATGCCTTTTAAATTGTAGTCAGAAGGGAATAAGTCACACAGCATTAGTAATCTAACTTTGATCAGCCTTTGGAATCCCAGGAGAAAAAGTCATGAAGCCTCTGGTCAGTTTACAGTTGATCCCTAATCAGACAAAATGCCTAATGATTTCAGTAATGATTTTCTAAGGACTCCAGGATTTGTTCTACTCTTCTTAAGCAATGCAGAAAAGCCATCACAGAGTCCCTCCAGTTTGCACTCAACCTAAAAGGGTGTTTAGTACATTAGGGTAGATCTCATAAGAATTGCTTTCTTAAAGGCAGATTCTGCAGCACAGGAGATTTCCAAGGTACATAATCCCTTTAGCAGAAACATCAATTTATCTCAGCATGCTGTAAAAACCATAATAGCAAACAAAACTACAAATCCAGAGATCAGCTTCTGCCTGATACTCAATCAGAAGTGCTTTCTGAGATGGGCAGACACTGACATTCTGTGCAGTTCTTTGATGCTTCTAAAAAAATTATTTAGCTTAGTTTCATTGTAGGTCTTTGGAATTGCATGGACCTATACAGTTGATCCACACAAACTGCTTATTTCATTGGTTTCATACTGGCAATGCTTTTATTCTGGCTTGCCCAACTCTGTAGACCTACCATTCATTCCTTCATCTTGCCTGTATATCTCTATTTTTTTCTTCTCCTGAAGAGGGAAAAAGGTTTTAGGGCAAACTAAAGGGAAAAAACTTTGTATGGAAATTTGTAGAGGTTCTCAAAGAACTTAATCTGCCTGGAGACATTTTCTACATGAATCAGTCAGAATCTGAAGGCCTTTATGAAGAAGAGTTATCATAGATTTCCCCAAAGACCTTTCCACTTTCAAAAGCCATGACTCTCCTACTCCCGAACTTCTACCAAGACCAAATAAGGCATATTTCAAGTCCAAATGAGGTTCTGACCCTAAAGAGACTCTTTAAACTTAAGTAGGATGTTTGGGTTTTGAGCAGTTGTGGAGGATTTTTGCTAGAAAACACCTACATTGGTCAAATCCAAAATACTTCTTGCACATAGACACAGGTCAAAATAATTTTTTTCACAGAATCACAGAATGTCAGGGATCGGAAGGGACCTCAAAAGATCATCTAGTCCAATCCCTTTTTCTTTTTAAAATAAGGAAAATCAATACATTTTGAAATATTTATTAGCATATTAGATATTTAAAATTATCCGGTTTACAAAAAAAGGTAGATTACATGAGTAAAATTACAAAATTATGCTGATTTATTATAAACGGTGAGAAACTGTCCTGTTTATTTTAACAGCAGTTTCTGTTTATAAAGAACCAGAACCCTACAACAGCCTCGTCTCAAGGGGCTGTGGTCAAAGTTGTGCTGAAAAAAAAAAATCAAAAAAGGTTTCAGGTACTGAAAATTGGTTCCTTGCACAACGCTGCTAATTCTTGGGCAATATTTGACTCTTTAGAAATGTCTCCAGTCCTTCATGTCCAGAAACCAACAGGATTTGAAGGTGAATGGGACTGATTTGCCTTATTAATATCTTTGGTACTCTCTGAGGACTGGAAGTCTCTGCAGATTTTTCACTATCCAGCCAAGCAGGATGCCCCTGAATTAATGGGCAAATACTGGCTAAAGGCACAAACCAGATATACTTTTGTTTTCATTAAAAGGTGAATGGATGTGTTATCCAGAACATAGCTTAACTACCTATGAAAAGGAACATGAAGAATCAAATAGCACTGCAAATGCTGTCTTTGAAATATTATATACTGACTAAACACTGGTGACTAGATTGGCACGGTAAATCTGGCCAAATGTATAGCCATACACACCAAGTGTACTCTGCTGCTGAAATCCATCTTAAAGTCAGGGTCACCTGGACTATTAGCACATTGTCAAGCCCAGCCTCAATGGGGAGGCAGCAAGAGGACTGGAGCACCTCTCCTATGAGGACAGACTGAGAGAGTTGGGGTTGTTCAGTCTGGAGAAGAGAAGGCTCTGAGGGGACCTTCTTGTGGCCTTCCAGGATCTGAAGGGGGCTACAAGAAAGCTGGGGAGGGACTTTTGAGGCTGTTGGGTAGTGGTAGGACTGGGGGGAATGGGTCAAAACTAGAGGTGGGGAGATTCAGATGAGATGTTAGGAAGAAGTTCTTGCCCAGGAGGGTGGGGAGACACTGTCCCAGGTTGGCCAGAGAGGTGGTGGAAGCCCCATGCCTGGACATTTTGAAGGCCAGGCTGGCTGGGGCTGTGAGTAACCTGCTGTAGTGGGAGGTGTCCCTGCCCATGGCAGGGGGGTTGGAACTAGATGATCTCTAAGGTCCCTTCCAACCCTGACAATTCTATGATTCTAAGTGTGACTTGGCAGAAAAACTGCTTCTTATGAGCTGAAGTACCAACTATGGCACATTACGAGGATGTGCTGCTCTAAAAGATCCCCAACAGAAAGCACAAGACCTCCCTGATGTTTTCAACAGTTGTCATTCTCTCTGGTGAGCAGACAACAGTCTGCCCTACAGCCTCATAAACTGGTTTCCACACAAGTGAGTCAAAGCAGTTTACAGCACCATTTGCCAGTGAATTAGTATTCACCTGCTTTACCCTGGGCCCTCTGCTTTAACTCCGCACTTGTCACAGATTCTTGATCTTCCTAGTGCTGAAGAAAGCAGGTATCCTTATATGCATCTTGGGTTTTTCAGGGGAATTTAATGTGCTTGCTGAAAATCCCTACAATACAGAGCATTAAGTGCCCAGTTATTAAAACAATGGTTGCTGTGGCATTCCAGTAAGATTTATTCCTTGCTATTTGTGACATGAATGTGAGCCTCCACACAGTCTCTGAGGAACTGGGCACTTCTTATACAATTAAGTGCCATCTCATACACCTCAGTGTCAACCCTTCTGTAGATCAGCAAGTCTTACTATAAAATGCCAGCAACATAACAGTACATTAGTCACTTGGTGAATCTCCTTCCACTCTTTAAATACATCTAGGGAAAGGAAAAGGATCATAAAACATGGCCTATAACTCGACCATTTCATTTCAGAGCCCAAGATCCCTCACAGAGAAAGCTATTGCAACAATCTATGGACTGGAAGACAACTGATTTTTCTTACCTTTCTGTATAAAAGACTTCTGCATGCATCACAGAAGCTTTTCAATTTTATTATGAAACTTCATTACTCCTTTTTATTGCAGACTTAGTGGAGCCTTCTTGTAGAAATTAATCATATGATTAACTGTGAGATACTCTTTTAATACTGTATAGACCATATATTGTTAAATGTCCTTCTTGACCCTTTATTTGCAACTTGGGTATTCTCATAGGACAGAAAATAAGAGACAAATCAATGCAATAAGACATTTCATCCAGAGCTTCCTGCCCTACCCTAAACTCACATTATTTTAAATCTCATTATTCAAGGAAGGTATGGGATCAAATTCACAACTGTCAGAAGCCATTAAAGTCAGTAGAGCTCTACGTGCTTATTCTAACAGGGAATCTGGCCAACATCATACATTTTATCCTTTATTACCTTAATTCAGTACCTTAAATAGAGGAAGTTTTGCAATACAGTGATGACAGAGAAAAGAATCTCCGAATTAAAGACACTATCCAAGACAAGATGCACAGCCTTTAAAGGTAATGAGCCTTCACACAAGGCTGCATATAGAGGTTAGCAAGAGCAGAGACATTCACAACAGACACTTGCCTGCCACTGCAGCATCTTCTCTGTGCTTAAGGTAGGCAGCTCTCACCTGAGCACCTGGCCATGGGGTACCTGAAATCCCCTTTGAACTGGAGCAATGTTCTCACCCAAGGTAATCCCAGCTCCACTAACCACCACAGCTTCTGAGGTTACTTTTTGCCATTTCAGAGGTGGTGCAAGAATCTGCTTGCTTTAATCTGCAGCTCTGATGGCCAAAATAGCTCTCTAAGGGCAAGAAATGAAAGAGTTCTGAGAGCTGCTGAATACATTTCAGACTTTACCAGTGAGTCAGTACAAGGACTTTTACATCTTTATTGCTTAGGGGTTTAGTTTTCAGTTTCAGACATTTTTAAAGAGAATTATTTAGTGAAAGACTTATGTAAGTTGTAACTGTAACTTTAGTTTATGCTACTATCTTAAACATTTTAAACAAATATTTACAACCATCATATTCCATTTAGGATTTATACTGGTATATTTCAAATATGATTCTTTATAATTATCTCACTTAATATATTTGTAGATTAGCCACACTAACAAAAGGGATGCAAATGCCTAAGAGGGCAGTTAGGTGCCTGCTTAGACAGTTGTGCCAATCTACTATGGGTTTTCCCTGACAATACCTTAAAATGCCTACATGCTTTTGTAAACCTGCCCTGGAGAGTAGAGCTCATCGCAGGTCAGAAATGATTGTGTCTGAGAATAGTCCTTATAAAAGTTCTTCATCTTTTAAGCCAGCTCTCTTTGCTTTTGATATAATGTTGTCATAGAATCTGCTGAGTGCAAAGGTATTCAGGAGTTTCAAAACAATGTATAGAAAAGTCAGCAGCATTCACGATTTTAAACCCAAGTAGAATACAAACCATTGAATCAGAATACTGACTGCTAATCTACAACTTGTACATTTTCTCAGGACTTCAGGATTTGGCAGGGTTGCAATGAAGAATTTGCAGCGGGCTGGGTACCGCAGCAGGAGCTGAGACACTCACAGAGGGGCTCAGCAGTGACAGAAACAACAACGTTCAGTATGTGGATAATTGGAGTGGGGTTCTCTTCTCACCACAAGTATAAATCAGGAATAACTCTTCTGAAATCAAGAGAGGTCGATCACAGAGAGAGGAGAATCAGGCTTTGATGTATCTAAATATAACCCCAATATGTACTACCTGTACCAAAACCTGGCTATTAGTACTTTTTTCCCCTGCAGAGGTTGTATCCAAACCCGACGTTCATCCTAATGTGGATTATGTAGAGATGTGAAAGCTGATGCAAGTGAATGTGCATAGTCCTGGCAATCTTCTCTAGTTTATTTTGGGGCACTGCAATACTCTCTACTTCAGTAGAAACTTGTCTTTTCAGCTATTTGTACAGAGAATGAAGCGTGTGCCCTCTACTGCTGCTCTATTCAAATCCGTCTATCAGTTTATTGACTTGATGGAAAAAAAGTGCCCTGTTTTCTAGCTCACAGATTGGAGCTCTTCATAACCACAGAAAAGAGATTGTTCTGAAGGTTTTTAAAAACCTGATGAAAAAAAAAAAAGGACAAATAAAGTGTCCTTACAAGAATTGTGTCTTGCAAAAAAGAGAGACTTGGTTAAACTTTGAGTTCAACAATGCTGAGATGCTTACAGTAGAAGCAGATTCAGAGGCTTTCTTGCTGTTAAAAATTCTGCAGTACAGATGGTTTCATGATCTGAAACCATACCTCAGCTGTTGAAGTGTTTTCAAGTTACAAATGCCATCTATTTCCTCAATGTCTTCCAAGTTTGGTGATGGTAAGTTTCTTGCCTGCAAACCACTTGGTCCTTGCTCATTTTGTTTGATAGATGGATAGGAACACATGACAGAAGAAGCAGAATATAGTTATTTGATGTTATCAGCTTTAAACCTGTACCTGTGCTTTACTAGTCATGAAATCCCTAGCCCAAAGTGATACACCAGCATTTTTCATAAGATGAGGGTGAAGGAAGACAGGATATTAGCCCAAGTGAGCTCTACCATCTGTCACAATTTCTTTGTGTGATTTGTGGTCATGCCATTCTATTTTTCCACCCACTTTTCCAGACAGCAAATAAGAAAAATAGCATATCAATAATTCCCATGTTTGTAGAATATTCAGATATTATTGGTATGGGACCATTTTATTCCTAAGATTGACTAATACCAAATCAAGAAGAAGCCAGACACTCAGATTGTCTATATTGATTTTCTTCCTTAGCTGAATGCAAGTATCCTAACAAAGTCCTGGAATTCCAGCTTCTCACAAGGCACAAAAATGCTGTCCATCTCTTTAAGCAGTGATCTTACTTGAAGCAGCAGCCCTTAAATTTTAATTAAAGATCTTTTACACCTTTTTTTTTTTTAATCTGCTCCCATTTTCATTCCTACTTTCTGCTTTCTTGTAGCAAAGTGCCTCATTTCTGACAGAGAGCAGGTATCTCCACCCAGCCATTCCTTGTACACAGGGGGAACCCAAGGGATCTTCTTACTACTGACAGAGCAAGAAACCTCAGTTCTGGGTTCTGATCCTACAGCTGCCTTTGCTATGTTTGGAGTTGAAAGAAAGGTACAATTTGGAACTGAGAAATCAATGGTAATTGGTCTTTGTACAAATTCACTTTAAGTGAAAGACTCAGGATCATGTGATATCATACTGATTGGAAATCAATTTTTACCAGCAAAAAAATATTTTAAGAATCAGTTCGAGGTGCCTAAAAGAGCTGGATCACAACCATGTAACAGGACAGGAGCATTTGTCTCCATATACATATAGATTCAGACTTTAAAACTTCAGAAAAATCAAAAGTGAAATGTTGATGCAGATGTCCAATCATTCAAAGCTCATTTAGCATCTATCTCGGTGTGAAAACAGAACAAAAAATTCACAGGTGAAATCATTTCAAAGTCTTTCCCTTAGATAATACACAGCTGCAACAGAATAAATATAGTGTGTAATTTCACTCTGAGAGGAGCAGTGGCATCGCACACCTTTCCAGATACAAAACGTGTAGCTGGCTTGTACATCCACCTATCACACAAGAAATTAGGGAGCTGAACATATAAACCCATCAGATTCTGTCCTCTTCTGCATTTAGCTGGAGTACAAGCAGTAACCAAATGAATTGCTGTGAACTCTTAGCGTCTTCACAGCAACACTCAAATAATGCCATACTTCCCAACTATATCTATTTGGGATCCTACTTCAAGATAATTTTCCACGTTCCCTGACCTCCTCTAACACTCTTGGTTTTGCTTCACCTTCTCTGAAGTATGAAAACCACTTTTTCCTTTCTTATTTCCAAGGCACATCTTATTTTCCCTACGTCTGCTGACTCTCACTGTCAGAGGTCGGTTCCCTATCCTAGCACCTTCCTTCTAGCTTTTGTTAAAAGAGCATTTACCTCCTCTCCTGCATTGTCCCTCTCAGTTGGGTTGGGCTTCCCAGAAACCTCGCAGCTCCCCATTCTTCTGGCTGCTCCCTGGCTGGGCACAGCACCAAGCACAGGGGCTTGGATCAGCAGTCATCTGCCTTATGGTAATACCATTAATAGTGTCTAAATTAGTCTCAGACACACCATTGATTTGGAGATGCTATATGGCCTGTGTTCAACTAGAACGTGTATCTATCTCCAGATGACTTCAGGACTTTTTGCCCATATCAGTATTCCTCACCCCTTCAAATCTTTTTTCTCTAACTTACAGAATACAGGTTAGGTCAATCTTTATAAGTCATACTTTCAAACCCCTAAATCATGCATTTGTTTGCCTTCCCCTGCACTTTTACAAGCTCAGTCAGCAATGTCCTTCCTATAATACATTGCAGAATTGCAGATATTTCCAAATGGAGCCTGACTAGTGATTTTCAAAGGGGCAGAGTAATTGTAGTAGTAGTAACACGCACTTGCTTGCATTTGTACTTCTGCCAATGTTTGCTGTTCAAGAGCATACTTGAATACCTGGTTTCCCAGAGTAAGACAGGAGCTGGTGCATCTCTGAATACAAAAGCAAGTGGCCTAAGCCCTAATGGCAAGGGTTCCTTGCCAAACAAATTTCTCTGAAGGTGGCAGAACTCCTTTCCATGTAATTCACACGTCTAGTCCCCTACAAGCAAGCTTAACACACTGAGTCCACAGCAGTGCTTTCAAGTGGTGTAAGAAGCAGCAATATTAAATCAGTAACACTCATACCCAATTAATCAAATGAATCCAGAGCCAAAACCTCAGAGTGACTCTTAGGGCTTCCACCCTCTCTGATTTCCTGTGCTTTGGATGAGATGCACGCTACAATCTCTTTAGCAAAAATCCCTTGGAGAACTTTGTAACAACCCTTCGGTACAATACTCTGGCTCTAATCCATCTCCTACAATTACATTTCACTATCAATAGCATCTGCTTCATAGTCTTACCCTGCTATCCTGAAACATAGTCTAATGTACAATGCCCAGGAACTGCTGCATTACACCTTGGAAAGGGTTTCAAGCTTGCTGAGAGCCCCCCAGGATCTTAAACTCCATCATCTCATGGTCACTACAGCCAAGGCTGCCCATGAGCTTGACATTGCCCACCAGCCCCTCCCTGTTGGTGAGGACAAGGTCTAGCATGGCACCTTTCCTTGTTGGCTCCTCTATCACCTGGAGGAGAAAGTTATCATCAATGCATTCCAGGGATCTCCCAGATTGCTTATGCCTTGCTGTGTTGTCTCTCCAACTGATACCGGGGTAGTTAAAGTCCTCCATGAGAACCAGGGCTTACGAACAAGCAGCGATTCCTATCTGTCTATGAAGGACCTCGTCCACTTGGTAGTCCTGGTCAGGTGGTCTGCAGCACACTCCCACCATAATGTCCCCTTCCCTTCCTTTTACCTGACCCAGAGGCACTCAGTCTTGTCTTCACATGCCAGGTGGAGCTCCATGCAATCTAGCTGCCCATTGACATAGAGGGCAACACCCCCTCCACTTCTCCCCTGCCTATCCTTCCTGAAGAGCTTATACCTTCTAATCTAACACACCAATCAATGTAGAATCACTGCTAACGATCATCACCTCTCCTCTAGGATTCTGGCCATTGATAGGCTACTGTTTGGATCTGTCAGAGATAACTTACTCCCCATAGCTCCCAAACCTGGTACAACTAGGGGTCCTTCACAGCCCGCAGATGTTTACCTGTTGAGATGGCACGACGCCTGGCTGCTCACAAGTTGGTCAGACACTTCCCCTAAGACATAAGTTTCCAGGGAATATGAAAGCTAAGACAGGAGGCCTAGATAACATTTAAGTGCCATCACTTTTACAGGAAATCCTTTCCACTGTGACAGCTCTGCCACACTGGTGTCATATCCCTCTTTACACTTCATCACGCCTGTTCACACTTTGGTGCATTGATGAATCAATTAAAGCATTTTCTTGGCTTTTCCTCTCTCCTTTTTGCATCAATATGGGACAGTTGGCTCACAGCATGACAAACTTTCACATCTACATTTTCAAACTTTTCCTGGAAGCTAATGGGAATACATGTTC
Organism: Brachypteracias leptosomus; assembly: GCA_013401335.1. Taxonomy (NCBI): domain Eukaryota; kingdom Metazoa; phylum Chordata; class Aves; order Coraciiformes; family Brachypteraciidae; genus Brachypteracias; species Brachypteracias leptosomus. Next base: position 125,692 of record VYZX01004786.1, on the reverse strand, counting down.
CACAGGTAAATCATCCACTACAGCAGGACAAGCATGGAGTATTTCTCTGGCTCTATTTTCTTTTCCTGCAAAATTTATAAAGTGGTGGCTCTCATCTCCCAGAGCTGTTGGACTGAAGAGGAGGGTCTGGTTTAATTTTATCAGCATAGGATTTACAACCACTATCAAAGCCAATATGTTTGGATTATGTGCTAAAAATACTATATTCTTGGGGTCTGGCCAAAATTCAGAAATCTGAATGAATACAACATTACACTCTGAACCCAATTTGGGTTCCTATTAGAAGTGACTTGAATTTCAGGAGTGATACATGTCTGTGAATCCCATGGCAATTGGAGAGCACTACAGGCACTTGACAGGCTGGAAAATGTAACTCCTTCTACCTAGACGTAGGAATATGGGCTAGAATCTACATCTAGGTACCCATGTATAAAAATGTTTATATCACTGACATCACCATGTACACAGCAGTGTAATCCATGGGCAGCCTCTTTAATATCAGGTCTACAGAAAGTCTGATTTTCAGAAATAGAAGGACATATTGGCATACCTCCTTGAAAATCAGACTAAAAAGAGTTAAAAATTACATTCTAAAGGTTTGCAAAGCTACTTAAACCCTAGAGAACTTGAAAGTTTGCCCACTTTTCAAATTGTGATATAGAACTTCCGCAAAGGGGGATCAAATGAGCTTTAGATCTGCTGCTCCAGTCTTGGCTTCACACATTATCATTGCAGAACTGGCAGGACATGGAAGAAGAGTCTACTCTTACAGATTATACTTACAGAAACACACACACATATTGATGCCATTATATATGTACACATATACATGAACCTCAGAAAAATACAGTGCGAACGTAGAGATATTTTGAGCAACTATAATTAACTTAGGTGGACACAGGACTACTCTTCAAAGAGCACAAAGGTCCACCCAAAATTATTTAAACCCCACCCAAAAGCTTAGTGTCACTCAAAGCTAACATAGCAAACTGTACTGCTGAGACCATGACAGTACTCTTATAAAAAAGATGCAGACTTTAATCACTCTTTGGTTGTGAAATCCTTTGCTAAGTAAAAAAGTAAACTAACATGTCCTTTGAAGACATTATCCCTTGAATAAAAGGATTTTCAAGTTATACTCCCTACCATGTGTGAAGTATGTGTCCCTTCATAAAGGTAGTGTTTAATCCCATAGTTTTTCCCTTATGAAAGTTGTCCTTACCATCCACTAGTAATTTTTCTAATAGTGTTTGCATGATGGGTCAAACATATAATATGCATTTTTATAATATGGATTTTGAGATACAGATTTTATCATAAGCATGATTAAAAGCATGTTACCCATTAAAACTTTTTTTAACCTGTTGCAGCTGCAGAGACATCCCGAGTCTTTCCACAACACTTTTTCAAGAGGGTAAGGCAAATGGAATTTGTGCTAAAGCTTCTGCAACATTTAATTCACTGAATTAAGGATTTCCCAATTAGAGAAGAAAGCAGCTCCAGGTAAAGTGACATGTGAGTATTTACTTTCTGTTTAAAGACTTTTTTGATTAAAAGATATTGGAACAGATAACACCACAAAATTAGTTTTTGCTGTGATGGTGAGGTTAAGGTTTCTGCTGTTGCTAGGATATACTGCCCTATCACAGCCAATCTTGGCGGTGAAAATTGGTGCCTTAATTTCCCAGTGGTCCATGCTACTTCTGACTTAGGCCTCATTCTGGTTAATCATGCTGTCATTCTCACTACAGATTGCCTTTTGACATCTTCATCTGCAAAAAGATCCTACAGTCAAGCCTCACTATACTGAGTCAATTCAGTGTTTCACTGGTAGTCAAGACTGAACCTGTGGTTGAGTTTCTTGTGAAAAGAAAAGCTTCACGAAAGGATGAAGAATACAGTACCTGAAGAGTTATTTTGCTTGTGTGGACCATGTCTAAACAAACTGTCATTGGAGCAGGGATCACGTTTGGCTCCCAAATGTGTACTGCAGTGTCAGGAGCCGTTTACACGGTTACCAGAAGAGTCAGGAGACAGAGTCTTCCTCTTGAGCTGGTTTAAATAACAAACCAGAATAGAGCTACTTCTGAGTTACACTTGGGAACAGAAGAGTTCATTACACTTGGTATTGTCTTGTCCTGTTAAAGAAGTGTTTAGACAGCATTTTCCCAACAATTAATTCCTCTGACTTTTCCGTGATTTCTATTACACTGTTCAAGACATGTAAGAGAGTGCTCCTAATGAGTGATCCATTGGGATAATGGATCAACTGTATTAATTCCCTCACAAAGTTGCAATTCATGGCCTCACCTACATACACATTCACCCCCTGTAAGGCAGCTTCAAACTAGTGAGAAGTCATATATACCCAATAGAGTATATACCCTGTATATACAATATACCCTGCAAAGACATGGCTGCTGTCAAGTGCTGCTTAAAAAGCCTTTCTGAGGATGAGTGACAGGTGTCCAACTACTGAAAAGCAACATAAAAAAACCTGGGAGATCTGAACAAGGTGACTTCTAGCAGTCTGAATGAAAAATAAAACTAACCTCTATGTTGCACAAAGTAAGAAATTAATTCAGCTAGAAAATTAGAGGCTGTACTTTATATACAATTATATCCAAATGACATGATTTTTCTTTCTCCAAACTTTAATGCTTTCAGTGCCACATACGTTTAATGTGTGCACAAACTACATTAGATCACAATTTCCACCAGAGAATACGTGCAGATGCCATTGCAGTTAGTGGAGAAATGCAAGAAAACACTGGGCTGGTTTGCTATAGGTAGAAATGAACAGGAAGCATTTCAGTATTTTGAATAATTTATTGATGCTTTTGAAAAGCAGATGTGCTCTCATTAACACTGCCTCTCTGATAACTTCTGCCCTTACTACCAAGAGTTCCTCTGGTGCCACTCATCTCCTATTTTTCTCCACAAATATAAAAGCAGAGCACTCACTACAGAAAACAACAAAGAAACAGTACAGCCAGCCTTGCAGAGGATTTCTCAACAATTACTATTATTCTATTAGAAAAGAGCAGAAAGATCATCTGATGCTCTTAGCACCTTCCTTGATACCCAACAGGTATCTCAGCTGTGAAGGTATCAATCGAACTAATGGGGAAAAAAAAGAAAAATCTTTATTTCTAGTAAATCCAATGAGATAGACTCTGCTACTTTCTTACAGTAGCTAATAGTTTCACTAAGGGCATCTACATTTATAATGATACCTCATACTGGGAGACTAAGTAATACTCAACAACATCTAGTATAAGAACCTGAATTTTCTAGAAAATGGGATAGCTCAAAACCAATCTGGCTATTGTAGTAGCTAAATGGAAGTACATCCAGTTGCAGGGCTCTAGTACAGGGAAGCAGGCAAGAAGTTAATTGAAAGTGTCTAATGAAGTAATTAAAGTTTTATATATATATATAAAAAAAACCAAACCCAGAATGAAACCTAAACCTCAATAAAAGATTCTGCTTTGGAAATACACAAAATGACAAATAAAAGACACCCATTTTTAACAAAGCTCAGAGATCTGCTTGGTCAAAGGGTTTCCAGAAAGGGTTTCCAGTTAATATCATTACAATTCTTCTGCTAATTCATCTCATCTTACTAGTGAAGACAGCACTTCCCTTTACAGCAAAGCTAAAACCAGTATTGTCCCTCACATCAAATAATTACCTGTACCTTATATGCAGTAGTGACATACATGTGCTAAACTCCAAAACCAAGTGATAAATTGCATTTCTCCAGCACCTCTGACCACCTCACCTGCACTATGCCCACTAATCCATCTTTGCCAGGACTACCTCTAACCTTCCAAACCCATCAGCTGCTTGCAGACAACCATCATTTTTTTTCAGATAATAACCTGCTAAAAAAAAAAAAATGTTTTCTTCCTTCCTACAAATGAGGAATTTGCCCCCAGAATGTATTGGACTGAGGTTCAGGGCACTCTTGGAGCACTAACAAGCTTAAAGTACAATATCTCAGAATACTTGAAGGCTAGAAAAGAGTACTTCTATAAAATTGGGAAGGAGTACAAATTCACCCCCCTGTTTAATATAGGCTTTACTAGATGTAAAAGTTTTTATTTTAGTCCTGGTAGATCATAAGATGTCAAGTTTCTAAGTTGCAGTGTTGTGAGGCACAGAAAGACTCTCGGCTCACATTCAAAGGTTCTAAAGTTAATTACTTGGATTGTCTGCCTTGGAAGGCCTGTAAAACTAATTCACAGCACTGAGGAAGGTTGTCAAAAGAGAAGGGTGATCCTTAAAAACTGCACCATCCCTCTACTGCTGTGTGGTTGTATGCTGTACCAGCCTGAGCTTATCCACATCCTATGAGCTCTAAGTACAGATGAAGTCCATACAGCCTGTCAAACCCTTGGATGGTTTTTTCTTTCATGGCATAAACAACATACCAGGAGACTCTGCCAATATTTCCAGCATATATAGAAAAGTACTGAAGTCCAGGCCTGTGTTCTACCTCAACAGAAGTCAGGCATCTCTCCACTGGACACAGAGAACATTCAACCAATGACACCATCACCTTCCTTCTGCCTCTGTGTAACGCACGGTGATGGGAGGATATAAGACATTACAAATCCCAGTATAACCAGGGATACTGTTAGGCAGAGCAAGGGAATCTCTCCCCTTTTGCAAGAGTTAAATAACTGTCTAGATGACACCCTCTGAATAGCTGTGTAATAACTAAACACTGAACTGGTAACTGCAAAAGTCTGAGGATTCTTGGTTGAGAGTTTCCTTAAGGCTCTAACTTTTTCCTCCCTCTTTAAGTCGTGGTCTGTGAGAACTGAAGAACATCAGTTGTTTTTCCTTCTCCTTCCTAATATTTCAAAATGGCTATGATGACCCTTCAAAATAATTAGAACATCCTTCTTAACTAATTTGCATTTTAACAACAGTAACCAGAGTGCACTAATGTGACATTAGTGTGATGCTGACAGGTTCCTAAAAAGGATTTTAAGTCTGAAGCTCAAGGAATGAGATTAATAGACTAACACTGAAGACTGGAAAGAAGTGCTTTTTCCATTAAAAAAAGTTGCACTGTGACTGAAGTACTTCAGTTAACTTCTATGCAGATTGTTCTTGGCTCTGAAGCAAATACAATTACTATCATCTAGAATAAATCATTGCTATGTTATAACAACTTATGATGTATGGACAGTCAAAAATCTTTGTTTCCCAGTGAGTTTGAAGGGCTGCTTTGAGCTGTGGTTGTGAGCAGAGCTGGTCAGGTGGACAGTTTTGTGTGCATTTGCAGGTTATTAACTCTTGGATTCCTGCAGAATAGGAATTTCTCTTTTTTTTTTTCTTTATATACAATTTTCAAGCCATATGTTCTGAAAAGATTTGAAGTCTTTATGATTTTAACTCAGTGATTCAGAGGAGCTTAGAGAGGTCATACTTGTTGGGTACCATCACAGATACTGTCCTCAGCTTAATTTGTTTTAACAATCATACATGACAAGACTGCAGCATAATATTAGTATTAGTTCTGGGCCCCTCAGTTCAAGAAGGACGGGGAACTTCTTGAGAGAGTCCAACACAGAGTCACAAAGATGCTGAAGGGAGTGGAACATCTCCCTTGTGAGGAAAGGCTGAGGGAGCTGGGGCTCTCTAGCTTGGAAAAAAGGAGACTGAGGGGGGACCTTATTAATGTCTATAAATACGTTAAGGGAGAGCATCAGGAGGATGGAGCCAGGCTCTGCTCAGTGGTGTCTAATGATAGGACAAGGGGCAATGGGTGTAACTGGAACAGAGGAGGTTCCACATAAATACGAGAAGAAACTTCTTCATAATGAGGGTGACAGACACTGGCCCAGGCTGCCCAGGGAGGTTGTGGAGTCTCCTTCTCTGGAGATGTTTAAAGCCCCCCTGGACGTGTTCCTGTGTGACCTGCTCTAGGGGATCCTGCTCCTGTGGGGGGATTGGACAGGACGATCTTTCGAAGTCCCTTCCAATCTCTAACATTCCGTGATTAGCTTCTGGATTTAGAAACTAGGCTTTGCATGGGTGCAGTTCATATCATCTTCACTCCGAGAGAAGTTATAGAAAGCCTGGGATGCCACCCAGCCACACTGCCATTTGTGTTTCTGGACTCCTGGCCCCACATCTTCCATTTTCAGGTGGACCAAATTCCTTTGTGATATATAGAAAATATTAAACTGAACATGAAAAAAAAAAATCACGAAAGCACACATGAGGATCCAGCCCTCAAACTGTGTATTTTGTATACATGTAATCATCAGTGGTGACATCACCACTGGTGACACAATCCCTTTTGGCAGCTCCTTAGACTGTTGGTACAAGAGTAGAAAGGATAAAGTATGTGACACTATTCAAAGGCTGAAACATCAAAAAAATTAAGTGCCAGAATCAAGTTTTCTCGTGGCACTATTTTGGCTCATACGTGGCCAGCATGTTTGAACCAGAGCTATTTTCACAGAAACTGTAAACTGTATTTACATACAGAAAAATACCTGCTGGGATAATTCTGTACAGTTATTTGGTTTTGTATAGAGTTATTTAAGAACTAATGTCAATCTCAGAAGAATATGAGTGTGCTGGTTGATACGGTCCCCTCCAAAAGACCTGTACGTGGAGCTGAATTCTACAGTCCTTGGTCTCTATGGAAACAAATTTCCCTCCAATTTTAGTGAGAGTTACATTTCCATAGGATGGATGTTTCAGTAAGACACTGCACACATCTTATTTTATCTTGTAAGGCTGAGCAGTTACCAGAGCTGGGATTCACACCTTGGGATCAAAGGTGTGTGGGTATCTAAAACCTGATGCTTCTATCAGAAAAGTATCTGCTCTATATGTTTTCCCACTTTCCTCTCATATGTTACATTCTGTCATAAAAACTTACATATTCTCAAGCTTTCTGAATATCAGAAATTAACCAGAAAACTCTGCTTTTAAAAGCAAAAACCTAATAGGATGAATTTTGGGGGATATGGATTGACTTTTAACATCCTTTCCTGGACCTCCATAAGTAGCATTAGGCTTAGTCACAGGAACAAAGATAAGTTTAGGTTCTAAAAAAAAAAAAAAAAAAAAAAAAAGAAAAGTAAGTTCCTGTTGACAGACCTTAAACCAAGCAGAAGGGAGAGATAAGAAAACAAATTAGTGAAAAAAAAAAGAAAACAGCGACAAATAAACATTTTGTTAATTGTTTAAACAGGAATTGCTCATAATTCCCTAAGTTTTAATTGTTTTCTAAAGGAAACAGGACAACCCTTAGCTAACACTTGGCTTTGTTAGAAGTGAAGAGGGTTGTGAATGCACTGTACTGTTATCTGTGCCTTCCTTCATATGTTGTGATTATGTGTTCAGTAAATAGCACCCAGCCTAAAAAGACCTTGTTGTGAAATCAAGCAACATTAACTCATTAAGTCAATAATTCATGGATTCTTTTATCTAAAGTGGCAACATCACACCATCAATTCACAAAACAGCCACTTCTCCGAAGTGTATGTGATGATAATAATGGATTTTCTAACAATACACTCTCAGAGCAAGGTCACTGCGCACAGATGCGCTGGACGCCATGATCTGACCTAGGTCAGCAAAACAAGCTTTATTATTGAACCTAATTATGAACTATCAAGATAATGGCCTAGACTAAACTGTTTCCTAGGGGATTATTTAGAAACTAGTCAGCCATTTTCGGTTCAAATCTACTGTACAGCACTACCTCCAAAAGTAGAGCAATTGCTGCTGGTATGCACTGTATGTGCTATGTACAGTACACATACCACACATCCTTTTTTAAACACCCCCACAGTTGCCAATGACAACTCATGTGCAAGGCAAATAATCCAAATCAACCTGAATTGCATTTTTGATGAGGACAGCCCAGTGAAAGCACAAAGAAAAAGGTGGTATACAAATCTGCATGGACATACACCAAGGGGGAATAATCCAAACATTGCACTTGGCTTTCCTTAGGTCTAGGGAGAAATGGTTTGATACAATCATCTTTTAATATAATAACACAATGCTAATTGTATGAAGCAAAACCTGGGCTACCATTGGCTGCTCTCAAACCAACCACAGTAAAACTCATGATGTTCATCATGTATTTCAAATTTATTCCTTAAGAGATCTCGTGCAGGAAAAGTATTTCATGTTTCGTACATTTCCTGGATTAAAATTAATGCATGGGAATCAAAGCTGCCTAGTGTAATTTTTGCTCAGCTGAGGGTATTTCCACCTTTTTCCTCCCCCTAAAAAGATAGATAGGGCATTTCAGTTAAGTTCACCTCTTCAGCAAGAAAAGTCATTAAAATGTTTTTCTGTGTGCCTCACACTGTAATTCTCACAGGTATAGAGAACTGACTCATTATTTTATATTCCTGCTCATGTAATTATACCCAAGTTTCAGGAAGGAATAGTGCCTTGAGATGAGAGTTCTTGTTGTGGTAGAAGTGGAGCCAACCTCTGAGTATTCCTGGCAGAGGAAGATTGATTCCCTATATGATTCCCTCAATTATTTAAAATGATCTTGTTTTAATTTAAGGTTTTGATTCCTATGATAATTAGAGACCTATTTTAGGGGTGTTTGTATTTCTCAGATTAGAGTTCTGTTGCTGTGATAAACTTCTCACCTTTAATCCAGCTTCCAGTCCCAGTGAACCAGTCAACCTGTATGAATTAACATGATGTGATTGACCCTGTACCTTGCCTGTGGGTTTGTAATGAGATCTAGCCCATGGGAAAACACGTGAGGAGAAGGGAGGGGGAGGCTCAGCCTGAAACCTTCCCTTTAACTGGTTGGCCTGTGAACCCATATGAACTGGATCTCCCACAGAAGTTATGATTTGAAAGTAACCCTTTCAAATCACACTTGGAAAGGTTCACGTAGCTCTAGTGCTAATACACTGGGGCAATTTGCAGAAAATTTTATATTCCTTCACTTCATACTGACAAAGACTGAAGGTTCACAAGCTCTAGGCCAAAAGAAGCCATAGGGGAAAAGCAGTTTTTCACACAAAAAATCAAGATAAAAGAATGACTTAGTCATACATTGATGGAAAGAGTCTTTAGGAATAAATTTTAAAGGGAAGAAGGGGAGAAAAAGCCTACTTTTGCAGGGGCACTGCTGAAAAAGATATCTGTAAGAAATAGAGCTTTTTCCATTTCATGTCCTGAACTAGCCAGGTTGCATTTATTCTGTATTATGAAGAGTTCTATAACAAGGCTTCTGATTTTTTTTTTTAATATATATAAGAACTTAATAAAGTCTGGAGCAAATTGAGAATTACATTAGCTGCTCATGGAAACATTCCCAACCATGTGAGTTAAAGGGTGTTTTAAAGTATCTTTGAAAAATTTTGTGTAACAATATTAAGGAGAAAGAGCAGAAACTTTCCAATTAGAATTAGAGGTGCTGGTAGAAACATTGTCACAGAAAATAGCATTAGACAGAACCATATACCAAGTATACTAGGTACCAACAAAGGCACAGAAAAAATATCAAGCATTTATTCTATCTAGCTCCTAACAGAGTTAGAATTTTAGGAGGAATTCAGAAGGAAAAACAAAAATCAGCTAAAAACACACATGGAATTGGAAGAAAAAAAAATCCTAAACCCCTGAAACCCCAAGGAAGAAGTTTAAAATAATGGGAACATGAAAGGACAGAGAATCTTAGTGGGAGAGAGGGAGAAAGTACAACTGCACTGAGCTATGGTAAAGGAAACACTGGTGAATCCAAATCTTTTGAGAAGTTGTGAGAGAACAACCTGTGAAAAACTATCTAAATAAAAAGACCGACTGCTCCTCATCTGGAAACAAATAAATGCAGCTATGCCATTTACAGCAGAAAAGGTCTGGCTCCTTGCTTAAAAAATATCCCTCAGCTAAAACCACATTGTTGTGTTTTAATAGTTCAATAAACAGAAGAAACAGTCCCTGTTGTGCTACAGTCCTGTTTCTTCCTTTGGGATAGCAGCTCAGATACCTTTCAATAAGATTTTGATCAGCATTGATAAATTTGGGTCTGAAGTCTATCTAGGCCTCCATCCTATGAGATTTTTTTTGTATATGCTGTACATTTATGGTTCTCAATGATATTGAGGAAACCAGATAATGTCCATGCAGATATATATAGTTTTAGGCATCCAATGGTAGGCAAATGCAATTTGAAAGTGAAGTTTCTGTGCAATTCAGCCTTCTGAAACAATCCTGCAAAGAGTCCCTCCCCTTACCCTCTTGCTTCTGTCCCTTTGCTCCCCACCTTGCTGTGGCAGCACAAGCTGCTGTATCACAGAATCACAGAATGTCAGGGATTGGAAGGGACCTCCAAAGATCATCTAGTCCAATCCCCCCATAGAGCAGGATCCCCTAGAGCAGGTCACACAGGAACACTTGCAGATGGGCTTTAAACATCTCCAGAGAAGGAGACTCCACAACCTCCCNCCTATACTGGTACCTGGGGTTATTATGGATACCCAAACGCCACCTGGAAATGAAGACAGAAGAAACCTGGGGAATGGCACCCCATGGAGCCAAAGAGCCAGTGCTTAATAAAAAGTTTTGGGGCACAAAAAAATGCTATGCTTCTATAGGAAATAGAATACCCAGGTTCTGCACCCTTGCTCCTGTAAACCATCTCAAGACTTCAATTACATTTTTAAGGCAAAAAATTGATGACACTCATTTTTTTGCACAGTGTCCCACTTTCAGCAAGCTGCACGCCACTTCCCTGGCACATGGCTCTGGTCAAAACATCACACAAATTAGCAAGCAACTTCTCATCCATTTAGTTAGACTTCAGCATGTGTTTGTGGAGCAACATGAAAACACTGGGTAAGGAAGGCACTTAAATTACTGCATTGTTAATTAACATTTTAAGAATCTTCCTCCAAAAAGGTTTTCAAATTGACACAACTCCAAAAAACACTGAGTACAGTAAATTTCTGATATAAATGACAGTGGGAAAGGTTGGGCAGTCTTGCACAATCTGCAAGCATTCTAGTCAATCTAATTTTCTCTTTCTTGTGCCCATGCACACTGATCTGGTTTTATATACACACACCCCTCTGGTAAGTAGAATTAGCCTTTTCCATAACCTCATGATACATATGTGCTGAATCAGGCCAACACATTGCTTCATACATAAGTGCAAGCAACAAAATCAATTGTCTGGAGCATTATCTGATACAGTCAGCCAGTGGAAGGCATTTTACATTTTGTGTATGCCTATTCCTGTTACTGTTTTAAAATAAAGCATCTCAGAATGGTGTTAGCTTTTCACTCTAATTCCACTACACTTCTAGATTCCAGATAAGGAAGGAAATGCAGAACAGGCAGGATTACAAAAATTTAAAAGGCAGAATGCTTTAAAACATTAAAAACTAAATGTTACTTAATTGAATTTAAAGGAATATAAAATCTCTCTCCCCTAGCTTATCTTGATTTTAATATGAAAACCAGAGGTAAGAAGGAAGGCAGCAGGCCAATCTTTCTCCAGTAAAGAGAAACTTCCTGACAAACTGGATTATAGTTCTAACATTATGTTCTTCCCACTTTACTATAGTCCTTAGATCCTGGCTGAAATCAACTCTTTTATCTGATTCCGACTGTAGATAAGTATCAGAGTAGTAGAGTTACTAACTACAATAAGAGGATACACAGCTTTTGTGCTAATAAGCACTTCTTTTTAAATGCTAAGAGCAATTAGTCCTTTTGTGTCAACTATTGATTATGCAGACTGATAGACAAAAAACCCACCCAGCCTCATTCTTCTTTCTCCTGGATTTCTAAAGAGCAAAACTGGCTTAAAGCACTAGTAAAGCAGAGTGATACTCCATCTTTGGAAAGCAAGAACAGTTCAGAGAGAGCTACAGCGATGGGTTCGACTGTGAAAAAAGCAATTTCTGATGCACTTCTTTTTCAGCAGTATTTCATGAAAATATTCTCTTTTGATATTAGCTTTCTAGACCAAGTATGAAGAAGGTTCTTTCATGAATTTTTAACTTTGAATAATTTTAGCTGTTTCTCATTAAAACTAATTTTATTTTTTTTTAATTTGCTTTTTGAACAGTCGATCTACATTAATTCAATTTAAACTGTTTTCTGAAGAATAAATACAGTTCTAGGGTTTACATTTAGAATCATCCTCTGACTTAATTATAGTATCAGAGAATTGTCAGGGTTGGAAGGGACCTTCAAGATCATCTCGTTCCAACCCCCCTGCTACACACAGGGACACCTCCCACTACAGCAGGTTACTCACAGCCCCAGCCACACTGGCCTTCAAAATGTCCAGGCATGGGGCTTCCACCACCTCTCTGGCCAACCTGGGCCAGTGTCTCCCCACCCTCCTGGGCAAGAACTTCTTCCTGACGTCTCATCTGAATCTCCCCATCTCTAGTTTTGACCCATTCCCCCAGGCCTACCACTACCCAACAGCCTCAAAAGTCCCTCCCCAGCTTTCTTGTAGCCCCCTTCAGATCCTGGAAGGCCACAAGAAGGTCCCCTGGGAGCCTTCTCTTCTCCAGACTGAACAACCCCAACTCTCTCAGTCTGTCCTTCTAGGAGAGATGCTCCAGTTCTCTGAGATGCTCCAGTCCTCTGCATCCCCAGCATGAAAAAATCCTTAACTGTCATAATCCACGACCATGTACTTATGGAATACATTATGCAACAAATGGCTTGATTTATTTATAAAGCATATAGCTAATTTAATAAAATTACTTCAGAGTGCCTTTCATGAGAAAGTTTAAATAATACCTGGTACGTTACAACAGCACAAACACACATCCTTTCTAAACTGTAAAAATGCTCCCCTACCTTTGTAAAAACATACTCCTTCAAACCAGCATTAGGAATCTTGTTAGGACATCTTACATGGACACTTAAATCATCACCAGGTTCTTAACACAATTAAGTAGATATACAGAAATAGTGAAAGAGTAATTACCTGGCAATAAGAGTCACCTCATTTTCATTGGCAGCAATAACAGAGTCAAGAGTTACAGAAGGTTTTACAAGCCTATTATTTTATTAACTGGCTACAGATGTTTAATAGTCCTGTGATTATTCCTTTAGGCACACCTTCATCAAAATAAGTGAATCCTTAAAATCCCAGAGGAAGAGAAAGGTGGGACTCTGTATCTCTAAGTTTTCAGCAATTTGTTGAGGGTTTCTTTTCAGGACAGAAATATAATGCTTTCATACATAGATTAAGAAAGACATAATCTTTTATCATTTCATGTCAAAAATGGCAAGGCATTTAATTTTGTATGCAACTGAAGGTGCTTTTCTTAGTTTTTCTATTGCAGCACTGCTGTTTCACACAAGTGACTGTGAAGCTATTTTATGAACTGCTCCTTCATTGATCTCTATGAATTTATTACAAACACTCTGGACCTTATTATAAGAGCATCCTTGAAAGACAAGCATTTTGAATGTCACAAGGAGACGTTGTTGTAATAAAGGAGAATGTAATAGGCCTTCATGTGCAGTATTTGAGAGCCAGAGAATTTTCAAAGAGAATAAGGTGAGTACCTTTTAAGAAAGGTGGATCCTACATATATATTGCCTTTTGAAGATTTCTTGATGCAGCACATTAAACCCATAGAAGGATTCTATTTTCAGACACACATGAACACACCAGCCTGTATCATATCCATACTTTGGAGAGAGTACACTTGTCAAGAAAATGAATACACTTTTATTACTATTTTCTCTCCACAAAGATGAATGCAGAGTACAAACATAAATGTACACCAAAACTGACGGGAACATTAAGTTCCTGTGGCTGTATTGAAAAATTCATACAAATTGATCATAATTTAGATTCCTAGGAGTAATTATTTGATACTTCTGCTGCTAGACTTACTTAGGACCTCTAAGTACAATCCTGGGTGCCTAAAATCCATGGATGTTCTAACCAGCATCTGGGCCAATGTCACAAGTCTTCATGCAAAGGAATGACAAGAATAGAATCATAGAACTGTCAGGGTTGGAAGGGACCCACTAGAGCAGGTTACTCACAGTCCCATCCAGCCTGACCTTCAAAATGTCCAGGGATGGGGCTTCCACCACCTCTCTGGGCAACCTGGGCCAGTGAGTAAGAGCTAAACACCTACTCAGCTAACACACAAATGTCTTCAAGTTTATGCATATGAGGCATGCAAAAGCATTGCAATGTATTTTGGTGAGTGCCTATTAGCACACTCATTTATGAAGTTTAAATGTTTAGTCTTGGGTTATTGAGATCTGCATTTAGAAACCCAGTAATGTATTTATATGAATCTGCCTTACCTGATTAACGCTTTGTTTTGCTAAGATTTCTTCAGCTTGAAAATACCTTCCCCCTTGTCTTGCTCTCCATGAGCACTGTTGATCCCATTACTGAAATCTCTGCTCACCCATTAGGTCATTTTTTGTAAGTGCATGCATTGCTTTTGAAAGCTGTTGAACTTCCAGATTTATGACACTGAAAACCTGAGCCATTGATCCACCGTGCAAATACATTACAAATGTTCCCAGTACACAGGGGCTACTTCACTGGAGAGCTGCTTCAACATGCTTCAGCCCTGACCTGGGGCCCACCTCTAAAAGGGAGAAAAGTTAAGTCTTCTTGAGGCATTGAACTTCTCAGCCAGAACCAAAAAATGTACAAATACACTATATTGCTATGGCGATGTTGACATTGCAGCATACTTGTGTACCAACAAGTTGTCCAGTTTCAAGTCTATGATCTATGGAAAAGAAGTTCTGCACTCTTCTGAGCATCACTACAAGCTTTACAGCCTTTATAAAATATCATTTACATGACTAAAATGCCTTGCAATTCTATTGCTCAAGACTTCTGAATTTCAGACCAAGGAGGTCTAGAAAATTTTTTAAAATTTGAAAAACAAACAAAAAAATCTATAAAAGATTTTTTTACAGGGTTTCTTAAGGAAATGCTTATGATCATGCCATCTGTTGGTCCTCAATTTTTTTAAAAAGAGCAAATTTCAACAAAAACTGGCAGGGCAGTAGAAATCTTCAAGAAAAAAAATACTGTTTCTAGCAATTCTGTGAAAGCATGAACAGGGAGGGGAGAGAAACCTGTATTAATGCTCCACACTGAAGAGGAGGTATTCAATAGCCTGTTCTGAGGATCAGCAGCCACTTGTCTAATCCCCAGCTATGAACATTGGCTTTTCTAAATCAATGGGTATATGTGCAATTCAGAATCAGACACTAGCAGCAATATTCCATTGGATTTGAAGGAAATGATGTAGTTCTACTATGTAGAACATAGTATCATACACCATGTTTATGGCATAGCATAAGAGTTGTATGAATTTGGAGAGAAAAATGGAGCTAAGTTTCCATTAAAACTTTTAACTGTGGAAACGATACCAGCAGAGATTTCCTGGGACCTGAACTTCACTTCCTAATGCCTTCAAGCAAGACTTTAGCTTTATTCTGACAGTCAAATTCTGAAGACAACAGCAGTTGTATCCAGCTCGTTATTAAGAAGCCTAATTAGATCTTGGCATTTGATGCAGCCAGGGCATCAACGCTACATTTACAAGATGTATACATTCAAAACATGGGACCTTAATTGGAAATGTGGCAGTCCTTTTGCTGAAGATACACCACATACAGTCAGTAGCTTGAGCAAGCTTTTAAATCATGCATTATTGAGACAACTCCGAAATCATACAATTTCTGGAAACATATGCTAAATGGGAATGTCTGAAACAAGTAGTAATCAAGGGCAAACAAATATGGTGGCTCTTGAAAAGCTTGATGTCAGAAGTAAAGTACACATATAGTACAGGACAATATAGATAAGTCAGTCTCTTGGCCCCACTGTCACTCTCCAGTGGGATTATTACTGCTCAGATGAAGAGTAATCTGAAATGCAAGTTAGCTGAGCAGCAAATATTCATTCACTGAAATACAAAGGTTTCCATACAAATCCTAAAAGATGCAGAGAAAATTAGATACAACTCTTGAGTTTTAGTAGCTCTTCATATTTTACCTAATGCATAATGGTTCTTGGAGGATACGTGCCTGTCAAATTTATCTTTATCCAGCTGTACTCAGTGTTCAGAAAGGGACATATTTACATCTAAAGTACATCCCACACATAAGCACTGCAGATACACTATCTAAGCAAAAGGTATTATACATGTATGCATGACAGAACAAACTATACTTGGTTGAATATACCATGGGAATGACACTTGTCGAGCAACTTGCTTCAAAACTCCCATCAGGCTTTTTCGTTGGCAGTGTTGGCTATGTTTTAAATAGTAAAATCATTCCTGCTGGTGTAGGACTGTTTGGATGTTCTACAATAGCTGTATTTGCTTGCACAAGCATATCCTACATGAAGAGACTATAGTTAAGAAATTCTTCTAAGTCAAAGATAAGAGAAAAGCAGAACCTTTACTTCTGAAATATTCAGAAAAAGGCATGTACCTCCATCTTTCTATTCTGGCAAATCAAGCAAGGAAGGGCTTGGACAAAGGATGAGATACAGACGTGGTGCATATTTCTGATCATCTGGGAGAGGAATCAAACCAACAACTTAGCTGCAGATAGCATTTCAATGCAGGTACAATTTACTGAGGTGTTCAGGAAAACATGAAGTACAGGCAGATGACCACTAGGAGCAGATTTACAATGCACACACAAGGAAGAATATTCATATGGAAAATTTTGGAAGAGAAATGCCATGAGATACCTGTTTCTCAGGATAGTGGTTCTTCAAGAGAAACACTCCCAACTTCAAACAAGAGACTTTTGTTTAACCACGAAATTCATAGAATCATAGAATTGTCAGGGTTGGAAGGGACCTTAAAGATCATCTAGTTCCAACCCCCCTGCCATGGCCAGGGACACCTCCCACTACAGCAGGTTACTCACAGCCCCAGCCAGCCTGGCCTTCAAGATGTCCAGGGATGGGGCTTCCACCACCTTTATGGGCAACCTGGGCCAGTGTCTCACCAAATTCCTGATTGAATATTAAGCATTTAAAGTGGTATTTAACAAAACTTTATTTGCACTGAATTCCTGTATTATTTTTGTGTCCTAACTGTTGGAAGATGGTCAAAAAGAGGCAATGCCTAACACTTACATTAAATTTGCTACTTGAAGGTGAGGTGTATAAATGTTTAGAAAGAAATATGCATCTGTAATTTAATATTAGACAGGAATACACTAACAATTTCCTGTAAACACAGCAATTACAGTGAATAACTGCTATTGTGGGAAACAGAAAAAATATATAGCCAGGATTAGATCATCCTTAGATTGGGGATTTTTTTTCTTGTGAACTTTTTGAAAATACTTGGAATTAGATTGTTTTATTGGTTGGTTGGTTTTTGGTATGGTTGGTATTTTTCCATTTAATGCAAGTGTTCTCTCTTGGTTTATGCAATTAGTTTACTGAAGAAAAATGGTAGCTTCTATATAATGTAATTAAGGTTATATTAGAAACTTTGAAATATGCTTTTCTGTTGTCCAAATCATCTTATCAAGGTTTACCACTAATATATTAACAATAATATCTGAAATGTTTTCCTGGAATGAAAGAGAAAAAATTCTCGTTTCAATAATGTATCATGCTACAAAACAAGATTTAATTGCACTGCTATTTCTGACCATTGCAGTTGTAGTAACTTCTGGAGAAAGTCTTCTGCATTCCTCAGCTTTCTAGAGGCCACAGTTGCTGATCTCAGCAATGATTGCTGTGCTGATGCTGTGAGAAGGCTGAGTAAGGCATGTTATGGAAGCTCACCTGGATGTGTTAGGGCCCCTTCCCTGTCCCTCCAGGGCATTCAGAGCCACTTGCACACTTTGCACATGCTTTCTGAAAACCTTGTTCAAGTTGGTACAATTTATAAGAGTTTCTACTCAAGGGCAGAAGAGGCACTGAGTAGCTGTCTAGCAAACCAGAGCTAAGCTCAGTCTTCATAGCAACTTTTTTCCCTTAAGAATTAATTAACTTAAAACATTGTTCCTGCAGCCAAAACTTGATACACTGATGCAGAAAGATTAATACAGCTAAGCATCAGAGAGATGAAGAATTTCCTTCTAATTAAAACTTTCTGGCAAGATAACTGAATTGCCCTCGTATTAAAGATTAATGCTTTTGATAGGTTTGATGGCTCAATATCCCCTGTAAATCATAAGAGAAAGATGCTTAAAGAATTGATTCAAGCTTATTAATTGCAAAAATAAATATCACAGCATCTGCAGCAACTATAAAAAGCTGAGCACTAATCACTGCTAAGTTAAATTCCCCTTTTTTCTTTTATTAATATACTGCATTAGTGAACTCCCTACCTTAAGGCTGCATTTTGCAGCTTGTCTTTAGCGACAAACACTCCCTGACCCATGTGGCATTATGGAAATGCTGTTTACACCAATAAGCTGCTTCTATCCCTTCAGCAGGTTTGTGGCTGGGCATTGACCTGTCCTTGCCCAGTGCAGCTCAGAGAAGGTACACACCAACTGGAAAAATCACCTTCCAGCAGGCAGTGACACAGACCCTCGCCAAGGTTAAGCCCCAAGGATTTCTTTGTGCTGTCCGTCCAGACTTTACTCCTTGCCCCTATTTATTTATCATTTATGGACTTTTCTGCCACTTAACCATTAAAGCAAACCCTTACTCCACATAAAGGCCTCTTCATTTGAATGTGAGCAATACCTTTTATTTCAGCATGAATTCAGAGATTGTTAGTTTTAGATACTGCTCTGTCAGAAGCCGCATGTTAGAAGCTCTTGAGCTTATGTTGAGTTTCCAACAATATTGACCTTGAACTCTAAGGGGTTGTTGACTGAAAAATATTACACACTTCACAGATTCTTGATTATATTTTTATTCTTCAAGAGTCTTTTTTTGTGAGTGCCACTAGCTAAATGTTTTTAGAAACTCCAATTTAATTCTAACAGGAAAAATCTTGGTATTCCTTCATACTTCTCATATTTATTAAGTCTCCTCATGGAAAACTTAGAGAAGCAATGCCAGAAATACAATAAAAGCAGCCCATATTTCATTATTGGACATATTTTTTTTAACCAACCTGCTTTCTTTTTATTCAGGATCATTTTCGTGCTCATTTTCATTTTGTATTCGTGTGATAAATGCTTGTAATCTTTTATATTAGTAGGCATTAGAGGTAAAATAGAGCAAAATTTAATTATGTCTGCTAAAGAAAATACAGGAGGTGTTGCAAAGTTCGTTTTCTCCTGCAGGATTTGGAGAAGTGATGGTAGCTTATGTGTATCAAGTCAAATTGATTCCATGACTCATAAGGAAACTAAAGCTGGTAGCATTTACAAGAACTACCCCACCATTTTTACATGTGGGAAACCTTGCTAGTTTTTGGTACTGTTTCTCCAGTTTAATCAACATAAAACATCTCATTTATTTTCCTGAAGGACTAGTTGCTTCACTTTAATACTAATCAGCAATACAGAACATAGGAAGTATTCTTGGAGTCAGCTTTCTGTCTCTTGTTAAGAAACCTGAGGGCCTGAGCTAAAGGAAACCAATAAAAGTCTCTGAAGTTGAACAGCAAGAGGCACAGATATTTGTGCTGTTATTGGAGCATTTCATGTTCACAACCATCATTATTATAAGCTTGAATTTGAAGGCTGCCTGTGTTTAATTGCTGAAGGAACAATAACCTATAGCCTTATCCAATACAGGTGGCATTTGCCCTGTTTGCTAGGGAGCATCTCTTTAGTGTTTGAAGGATCAACTACTGCACTAATGTGATGGTTGATTTGGAATAAATCTGTAGAGTTATGTTCCCCTGGTGCAGAAAAGGAAAATATCAAAAGGGGTTAACACTAAACAGAGGGTACAGGGAACACCACAAACATCCCCGTCATTGTGGAGCTGGTGTGGATGGGGTCAGCTCCCCAACAGCTGTGCTATAATGCTGTTCCTGCTGGCACCTTGAGCTCTTCAATATGTGAGCACAAAAAAAGGTTCAACTTTCATTAGAAAAGAGTCCCAATAGCTTAGTGTGAATTATGTTTAGTCTCAAATACAGATGAGAATCTGCACAGCCCACTTCAACATCACAAACACTCCCCCCCATCTCATTTGGTTCTGTATGTTTTTTAGTTTCAATACTTGTTCTCACATAGAGGTATCCTCAGGCACTTCAAAGGTACTAGAGCAACAGGCTACATAATTTAATTGAAAATGAGTTAAAAACAGCCTTTGCTTTTGAAGCTCAGGAATACTTTCTTTGGCTTTTAAAATTTATAGTAGGCATACCACACTCCTTGGGGATCCAGGCTCTACATTCATTGAATTGATTGAAAAAGACTATTTGCTCAGTGGGGGATGTGTACACTTAACCCAGCGAACACTACCCCAAGAATGGTTCTTATTCTATTCTTATTATCATCTTATTGCATATTTTAAGTGAATTTTTCCTGTTTCAGTTGTGACCATACCGCTGCTACAGAGCACACCTGAAAGCACATTAAAAGTCAATGGAGTAACTCCTACTGAATTCACTGGGCTTTGAAATCAATTTCTTCACATTGATTCCAAATGGACCTGAAAAAGGACTTGTGTGTGCTTATGAAGTTGAAACCAAGGAAAAAAATAATGCATTTCCCCTTATGATAAATAGGCTGAACAAAATGAAAATTACATCATGTCTGCAGCCAATAGCTTCGACTGGCTAGTATCAGAGATTTACTTATTTGAAATTAAAGTGGACAATGAATTCTATGCCCCAAACAAATACATATAAATAAGAAACAGAGATGAACTTGACTGTTCATCTCTTCATCAGTACAGTGTTTGAATTCACTGCAAGATTATGAGCAAGGCTTCTTGAGAACACACTTGGCAGGGCCAGGCAGTGTGAGTGGGACTTTCCTCTTTGCAAAATTCTCTCTCCTAGGAGATGTTACATGGATATACAGCATCCACCAAGAAGCAGTTAAATCATTGAAGCCAATGACAGAAGGTACCA
>VYZX01004786.1:65944-90836 GCA_013401335.1 Brachypteracias leptosomus | reverse complement strand
AGAAAATTCTCTTCAGCCAAGGATCCATTCAAAGTCCTTCCATTTTCAGCTAGATTTAACTCAATAGAATCAAAATAGTTCATTAAGCAAAGGGAGTTTTTCCTATTCCACCCTGCCCTCCTCAGGATTTAATGTATGCACTGAAGGCTGTGCACGCATGGCACATACAAGTGACCTGCCTTTTGGTTTGATCATTTAGTGCTTCAGCTACAAAATGAAGGAGGAACTGCATGTAGGTTTTTCCTGAATGAAATCTTATCTTTCTCAAACAAGGACACACATTTGGGCCTGGAAGTAGTAACAGCTGTAACGAAGCGAATGTTATTAAGAAAGGAAATAACGAATTGGGAAGTATTTGAAGTTCTGACCTCTCACCCCTAGCACTATGATTCAAGCTAACCCTGAAGACCTGACTATGATCTATCAATGATTTCTGGTTTAGATCCCCAATAGTTAATTTGTTTCACGCTGAGAGAAGTTGCTTGATATGCTTTAAAAAGTAGGCTATTAGCAATGGCACATTACCTATTAGTGCAAAACCACGCAGACAAGCTTGTCTTAAGCACAGACTAAAATAGCAATATATACACACGTTACCAGATTCTGGAAATACTAAACTGAAAAACAGTTGAATTTTGAGACTAGAAGTTATGCTAAACTATTTTAATCTCAGTAGGATTGCCTTGAGTGAATGAGCAACAGAGTATTACTGGACTTCATGCAATTAAAATAATATCTGATGAATTTACAAGTACTGGACACTTCGAAGGCCACTTTATCATATCCTTCAAAAATATTGCTCTATTAGAGACGCATTTCATCAGTTAGAAGGGTGACATTACCCAGTATTAATGAAATATAGCAGACACCTGAGGATGTACATATCTAATTTCAAATGAAATAATTTTTTATGCTTTCATGGATAATAAAGAACATTCCCTCTGAGTGGGGAAAGAAAATGCTAAGGAACCAGAGGTTAGGAGGATCATTCAGTGATGTTATAAAATCCTGGCAGCATCAAAGTGATACTAGCTAAGACATGTTACCTTCTTTAATTGTAGAAAAGCTACACACCAGAGCTCTATTAAAGCAGTTCACTGATCTCCATTTAAACTGAACAGATTTTCTTTCTTGCTTTTCCTCCAATTTTGGTGTCAAGTAAATATTTAAAGTGTTCTTTGGCTATGTCATACAAAATCTGCAAAAGGTCTAAATACAGTAGCCAAGATGAAGGGATAATGTTTTATCAGCAGTTTCCCTCCTTTTAACTGTTGTTTGAGAACAACCCTGAGATAAAAAAGAAAGGTTATTACACTTGGACAACCTTAATTCTTCAGGGAAAGATGCACAGTTTAATAACAGCAGCCAGCCATCTGCTGCTCCCGAGGTCTGCATGCAGATTGAGCAGCCTTGCAATTGTACCAGCCAGAGGCAGAAGATATCCCTTCCAGGGCTGTGAAAAAAAAAACCTTGCCAGGACATATTTGCTTCTCACCAGCAGTATGGGCTCAAGAAGCAGTGGGACTCTGGGAGCCACTGCTGTGGACCCCTAGTGTTCACTAGCAGAGGTGTGTCAAGGCTGCAATCTCACAGTTTAAACCAGAATGAGTTGTATTTTCTTTTTAATGCCAGGAGTTTAAAGATAAATTAACAGATTAAAGGTTCTTATTACATGCTTAAGTCTAACAAGCGTCCATGTGGCTGAGTGCATAGCACAACAGCTGGGCATGGAACATGATAGGAAACATGTACGTGCTCCCACACTTCTATAGGTTGCTACAAGGAAAGGAGATGGCAGATTGGAAGCCCAAAGATGATATACAGGCATAGATCTTGGCCAATGGTCCAGGAACTGACAAATTAACAGTGTGGAGAGACATGGACATATTGGAGATAGTCCAATGAAGAGCCATGAAGATAATTGAGGGATTAGAGTATCTCTTGTACGGGGGATCTTATCGAGGTATAGAAATACTAGAAGGGAGAGTGCAAACAGGACTGAGCCAGGCTCCTTCCAGTGACAGGACAAGCAGCAATGGGCACAAATGGAAACAGAGGAAGTTGTCTGAACATCAAGAACCACTTTTTTTTTTTTTACAGTGAGGGTGATTAAGCACTGTCACAGATTACCCAGTGAGGTTATGGAGTCTCTATTCTTGGAGATATTCAGAAAACACCCAGACATTGTCCTGGGCAACTAGCTTTCAATGGCCCTGCCTGAGCAGGTAGGTTGGACCAGATGACCTTCAGAGGTCCCTTCCAATCTCAATGAGTCTGATTTTAAGAGTAATCTATAAAAATGTTGAGCAAGCTTTAAGTTTATATTCATTAGGAATTCAGTTCTCAGGAACAGAATCTTACACACTTAATGCCAAATTCAGAACTTTCTTATCCAATGAGGCATTGCAAGTTTACCCATGCAACCTCCCAGTGGTTTTGAGACCATTTCCAACCTGAGTACACAAAGCAAAGAGATTATACACACTCTGTAGGCTGTAAGTAGAAAAAAGGTTTAATTGTGGTTTTCCTGAAAGCTCTCAGTTGGAGTCAGTATGTATTTCTAAGAACATAAGAGCTAAAGGTCACAGCCTTCTTTATCTCCCCTTCCCATAGATTCCCCACAGACATACCAGAAACAGGTTTTTTCCAGGTGTATATGTAGTGTGAACTCTGCCAGTGCACCAGCTGAAATGACCAGTACAGTGTGGTCTAGCCCTTTGCTCACGGAGCTGCCACAGCAGCTTGTTTGTCACCAGCAACACCATTGAGGGTGGTAGGGAGCAAGAACAAATTCTGTTTTCTTACACTTTTGTATCAGTATGTATTATACTGTGTACTGTATCATTCAAAGGCAAAGAAACTCAGGAATGTCACAATTCTGTGGATAACCCAAGGAAATGAGGTAATAGAAGTTTTCTTATCCTTTACATTTTTTTTCTCATAGTTAACATCAAGCTAAAATAAAGATTTCCACAACAATGCAGAATTTGGATCTGAATTGACTAAGGTAACAGTAAGAACCTGTGATACTTAAACTTGTGTTTTCCTGAGATTTGCTCTAGCCCTTGCAGATGTTTTGCAAAGAGGATTTGGCATATGCTGCTGTATTCTAATTTGCTTTTTGAAACAAGAAGTCATAAGTGAAAATCCCTTTTGTAGTATGAATGTCAACACAAAATGTCACATTGCAACAGATTAAAAAACCATTGCTGCACACAACACCAAACAGATTTCTCTTTGAATATTGGGCCAGAAGCTGTGATCCTAGCCACTTATAGATTAGCAAGCACAGGGTTCCAGGACTAAGAGAGGCTAGTGAAAGAGTTGCAATTAAGTGCTTCCCTAAACTCATGACAAAACACTGGAACAGCATCTTCCTGCAGATTTGGGAAAGACTAAATAAAACCCCTCTTCCTTGTGTGCTGTTGCTCTGCTATAAAGAGCTGATGATTACTGTTGCCTCCTGTAGACCGGAGAGATATGAACTTCATCTGACATTCTGAGCTAGCTTTCTAAGTCAATATTATCACTGAATAGGACCCATTGATCAGCCAAGTGAAGCAGTAAAAAAAATGGATTCCAGCTTGAGGAAAAATTCACTTGGGAAGTTGTAAGCCTGGCTTGACCTGGCTTGGCAAAGCTGAATTCTTTGTGCTTTGACGGGGTTATAACTGGAGCCTGCACAGCCAAATAAACTCCAGGCAATTACAGCCTAGATTTAGCAGCACGCTGCAGTTAAAATATCTTCCAGATCGAGATTTCACTTGGTGAGGCCAGTAGATAAAGCTTGTTCTGGCTTGAGTAGACTGAGTCAACAACATGGTTTGATGTAGTTATGTGGTTAGATGAAACCCTAATTAATTGCAACCTTGCCAGGTATTTGACTTTCTAATAAGATGTTGGTTGTAGCATTTTTTCCTAATCTCTCTTGCCTTTTGGTTTATCAGACTTTAATGGAGAAGAGTAAGAGATGAGAAGGAAAGGGTGTGAAGCAAATGATGGGACTACGTGTCAGCGGGTCCAGCAGAGCTCCCAGTAGTGGAAATACCTTCTAAAACACAAGCTGCTCTTCCTAATAACTGTCCAGATCTGCCTTGCAGACAACACTGTAAAGCTTTTTGTCATACCTTTATAGTACACAGATGGCTTGTTCCTTCAAGCAGCAGGGAAAAGTCTGTAATAAATCTTCACACAGTGCTCCTTTAAAGGTGAGTATGTGATAAGTGTGGTGAACTGTAGCCAAATTCTGGATAATGGTAGCAAGCCAGGAAACAGAAATAATAGTTATAGAGCTCAAATTATTGCATCTCTTTCTGTAACCAAAAGCACACTATAATAATTCATTAGGAACATGGATATTTCTTCTTATTGTGTTCTTGCAGCTAACTTTGAAGATGACAACTAATGACCAAGAGCTGTTCTCAAGTGAAGAAATTTATTCATATCCCACTTTTAAGTGTTGTAGGCCATTTTAACTACCACCAACCACCCTGTTTTTATACAGCAGACACTGGACTACAGGTTTTTCTCCATTTTGTACAGGTTCCTAGATTATCTTCCTTACCATAGCATCTAGACAGTTTTAATTAATACATTTAGCAACAGTGCTAACTTGCCACATGCTTTTGGCTCCTCTGAGCATGTCCCAAAAGAAAATTGTATGTTCAACATGTATACAACATGGTTTTCATGGTTTTTCCTTTGTTTGTTGTCATCTCTTTTTCCAAGAGGCTGACAATTTTCTAATAGCCTGCAGTCTAAAATGTTCATAATAAAATGTTTTATCAATATTAAACCACATTAAAGTCTTAGCTGTAGAAACACAGAAAATTTAAGCACATTTTCAAATCATGCTCACTGCTTTAAAGAAATTCCCCCAAAATTTAGCTGGCTCCTCAGAGTCAGCTGTGGTGTCCTAGATTCATCTTCAGATGTTTCTTGTACTGCAATAGAATCATAGAACTGTCAGGGTTGGAAGGGACCTCAAAGATCATCTAGTTTCAACCCCCCTGCCATGGGCAGGGACACCTCCCACTACAGCAGGTTACTCACAGCCCCAGCCAACCTGGCCTTCAAAATGCCCAGGCATGGGGCTTCCACCACCTCTCTGGCCAACCTGGGCCAGTGTCTCCCCACCCTCATGAGCAAGAACTTCTTCCTAATGTCTCATCTGAATCTCCCCACCTCTAGTTTTGACCCATTCCCCCCAGTCCTACCACTACCCGACAGCCTAAAAAGTCCCTCACCAATAATTGTAGTAACAATCTCTATGGAGAGGAGTCCATTATTCACACCTACAGGCTATTTAAATATTGCTAATGTTAGATAAATGACAACATGTGCTCACTGCTGAACAAGAGCCCCAAGCCTATACAAGGGGCCAAAGTCCCACTGCTTGATCTGGCTTCAAGTCAAGGTCAGTGCAGCACTGACTTGATCCAGAAAAAATATTTAAAACACACATTTCAATTTTGGGCATTTTATTCAAATTTGAAGGCAAGTAGTGACAGAAACACGGCAGAAGATTGATACGGTTTGAAGCATGTTATGTATGGCTTTGCTGTTCAACTTGCAAGTAATTTGTAAAGCGGGTCTGTCCTGACTATGAAACATTGTATCAGTGTGATTGGAATCAATAGTTCCTGCACTGTCATTTGTCACATATTTACAAGCCTGAAAAATAGTTCATTTTGTCCTGATCCTATAACTCAAAAGATTGAATCAGAACCCTGGAGGGATCTTGGAGTGCGACACATTCATTACTGGTCACTAGGCTTTGGTGACGCCACCATCGCTGCCACACCAAGAACTGAACACGACTTCAAACTCAAACAGGGGGGCTCCTCGATGTGTTTTCTGCTCAAATACAGTTAAAACTTATTGGTGAGTTGCATCTATACCCATTTATTGTAGCTAACTTACAATATAAATAAGTTTTTTCTTGTAATTTGCTTCTCAGTTTAAATCGCCCTTTTCAGAGGAGCTTCCAGAATTTTTGCCCCATCTTTTTCACACATTCCAATTACTGCAACAGTTTTAAGGAACAAACCTAAGCCATGGAATAGTCAAACTCATTTACATTTCCTCCTTAAACTTCCCTTCTTCTCTTCAACTTTCGTGAAAAAAAGTAGTGATTTAAAACCATCTTTCTTGAGATATTTTTACTGCAAACAGCACATCTCCTCCTGATGTTGTACTCAAAGCAGGGCCCAGTAGATGAACTTCCCAGAAATCATTTATACCCTTAAAGTAGACTGCAGACCCAGTTAGCAGTTCTTTGCCATAAAGTAGCATTCACTTTCCCATAGCAACAACCCTAGATTCACTTTCACAGATCATCCCCATGAGCTGCCAGGGTGTCTCCACTGACTCCCAACAGCAAGCAGAGAGATTCTGCACCATCCCTAGGTTAAAAAGGGAAGCCTCGTAGCCCTCTGGGATGTCTTGTCCTCCTCCTGTTCAGCCCAAAAGCCACCCTCTGCCCTCCTTTAGTCCCTAGAATTGATCCCTCCCCTTACAGATGGGGACACAGCTTCCCACAAGCTCCCACATTTATTTAACTAAACCAGCACCCAGCAGGTCTCCATTTCCCCCAGTGCTGTCTCACACTGTATATTTGGTAAAATATTGCTTATTTGGCAATAAAACCCTTCATATGGTCAACAATGTGAATACCAAGACTATCCAAGTATGAAAGGCAACACAGAGAGCCTTCCCTCAGTCACTGGATGTACATATGGGCTTCATATGCACATATGCTCTAGGGTGAAAACACTTCACCATCAGATAGTTTTTTAGTAAACCAAATGTGATAAAATGGTAATTACTTTTAAAACATTCAATGAGATTTAGTAACCTGGAGTATAATGCAGCAAGCCAAAGTGTCACATATATCTAAGCAAAATGCAGAGCACTAGCTCTCAGATCAGATCTCAAATAAGGTCCAACTCTTTACATGAACAAATAATTCAGGCCAACAAAAAATTCCTGTGAAACTATGATCTCTGCAAATTAACAAAAGCATCAGAGTCACCTTGCAGGATATGTAGCTTAAGACTGTATAAGAACCTTAGTTAAAATAATTCTCTCTCAGCTAATGTGTCACACGAGCATGAAAAGAGGTAAGAAGATGGATTAGCAGAACCAAAAATACATTTTCAGGAGGAAAAGGAAAGTGTTCCTTTCTGATTCATGGCTGACAGCCTACAAAAATGAAGCAACATTTCCAGTGGTGTGTCAGGAGACAAAACCCTCCTGATCAGCATCAGGAGCCAAGACTCCTCACAATCACTGCTGGGGCTCTGCTCAAGTTAGGCTACAGCAGAGGAGAAACTAGCCCTTTATTTTTCAGACTACAACTGTTAGAATACATTGGCAACTGTTGTACTTCTTTAATCATTGCCTTAAAAAGGTTTGTGAATTCAATTGTGAAAATAACCCTGGTTTTCCATTTTTATTTGTTGTAATCAAGGGGTACACGAGGCTGTATAACATTTTTAGAGTACCCTATATCCCTCTGCTAGTGTTTTGAGTACAAAAAGGAAAAAAAAAAGCAGAAGTTTTCACATGAAAGCTAAATAAGGTGACAATATCCCTGGCTGCTCACGCTAATTTAATTCGCTTTGCATTTTCACAGACACAAAAGGGATGGGGGGAGGACACTGAGCAAAAGTAAAGGAAGTCAGAAGAACCAAACTTATGACTAAAGAAAGAGTATAAAGAAGCCAGTGAGACCCTTGGGCTCTTATCAAGTAGGACAGACTGTCCAGCCTTGGAAAAGAGAAGAGGAAAAGAAAGCATTCAGGAAAATCTGGTTTGCTATTTTACTCCCTTTTTCCTTCTATCAGATTAGGGGAGGGCACACTCTCCATTTCCTCCTACATCAGGATTTCACCTTGTCTTAGCACTGTTTATTCTCTCCCCAAAATATCCCTCTCCATCAGATCTCAGTATTTTTCATACAATAGCCCAGAATTTCCTGCATCCCCAGCCCTGCCATGGGGCTTCCCCCTTTCCCTTCTCTCAGCACCATTGCAAGATGAATGCCAGCACTACCCTGGCACCAACTCCCCACTTTCCTCACAATCGTTATCAGCTCACTACTTGCAGCTGCCTTTTGCCTTCACAGCCTTCATCTCCAGGTTTGGTAGGTAGTAGATTAAAGCCCTCTTGCCACATACCTTACATCTCTCTCCTTTACTTCAGGCCTTTTATCTCCAAGCACATGTGCTTGGCCATCCCCCTCCCCCAAAACTTCAGAAACTTTTTTCTTACTGCTCTATTTTTTTTTGTTCAAACAAACTTAACATCCATCTCCCCCCACCTCCACCACCTGAGGCCATCTGTAGTTGAGCTTCCTCCAGAAGTGATAGAGCAGGTCCCAGAAAAAGGTGGGATGACTGTTACCAAATATTAGTTGTAAGAGTTCTCAGATGCTAAGATGCTTCCACCTCAAGAGGTAACAGCATGACTTTCAAACACAGAAATCCTTCTGTTAGTTCTGTCAAATTTCTGCCATACTTGAATACTGACAACAGATTTCTTCAAAAACACATTATGTTCACAATATAAGTCATTTTTATGACAGCTGAAGTAAGAATGGAGTGCCAGGAGAGGATCTATTTGTTATTTAGAAACCAGCCGACCCAGGTTTCTCTGCCAAGTCTGACTTTATGCAGTCTTAGGCAACCAGGTAATACCCTACAGGCCACAGAACACTTCTCAGTACTGTACAACCAGAGGTAGACATATAATGAGCAAATTCAGAGCTAATAGGTGATGGGAAGAGAAAAGAATAGATGAAGGACATCTACAGAGCTAGGAGTTTGTCAAAGTTAATTTTATCCTAGCAGTGATGTTCAGGGCCCAAAATGGAACCAAGCAGTCCTTGCTCTGCCTGTTTCCATGCCCCTTCAAATCACATTTGTGCATATCCTTCTTGTATCACTTGTCATTTGTCAGAAACATTAATAGGGTTTAGAGCCTATAAGCTTTTCTTAATCATCACTCGTGTTAATCTGCACACTTCCTAATTCTTCATCTGTTATCCTTAAACATCTGATGCAGTTTAAGTAAATCTCCACTGTCTTCATTTGTAAAACCAGATGCAAAACAGTTAATATCTCTGCTGTTTAATATCTTAACCCTTAATCTGTACTACAGCATCAACCCCTAAGTAGATCAGGGGTTTTTTATATTTGTCTCCTGACTTCATAGCAAACAAGAACTCTAGTAACAGGTGAAAGGCCTTACTTGAATTATACCTCATGGCTTCTGAATTTCCTATCCCTTGCTTTTCATAAACAAACATCCAAGAAAGCAGAACAAAGAAACCAAAGCATGAGAACGGCACTGGAGCTAGTGATGTGGTAACAAAGTCCTGCTCCTTATATTTCCACTACATTCCTTGTATTCTGACATATTTCCTGCCATTGGTTGCCACACTGCTTATAGTTTTTCCATCATGAAATTGCACACTCCTGAGCAATTCAATTACATGAACTGAAGCAGAGGCGAGCACCCACAGCACCCAACAGGTCTCTTACCTGTGTCTCTACTGCTCTCTTCAGACAGCCCAGCAGGTACTCAGGCTTTCAAGTGTCCTTATGCAGACTGCCATGGAAAGGCATAAGATGCCTTTTATCTGTCCTCTTTTGTCAGCGCAGCTCCTTGAAGTATTTCTTTCTCTGTCCCAGAGTCATTATGGCCACTGCTGCAAGCTCATAAGTTACATAGAGAGAGCTCTGTCTGCAGGACAGAGGGGACAAGAGGCTGCTGCTCACTTCAGTCACGATGGTCTCACAGGGAGATGAATAGCCTGGGTTGTCATGGGGCTCCGCAGCCTGGCAGGAGCAAGCAGGACAAAGCTGGCCTTGCACAGCCCTCCAGAGCAAGCCCTTCAGTTTGTTCATGTCACGGCACAACAGCCACCCCTCACTCGGGGAAACCATCAAGGCAGGATCCACACAGTTGCAGCAGCCCTGCAGCACGCCATGCACACAAATCATCTTCCCGTGGCACAAACCAGCTTGCAGAGACCACTGTCAGCCATCTTCTGGCAGCATCTCCATCCTCACAGTCTTTAGCAGCCTTCAAAACACACAACTTTCCTCCACCTCAGCCCCCTGAGGGGGCTCCTCCTTACAGAGCTGTGCTGCCAGCTCTCTTCTTCCTCAGGCCAACACCAACCTCAGCAACATCCCCTCAGCATATCTTCAACTTTTATTCTTCATCTGTTTGCTCTTCTCTGTCTCAAACCAGCCAAAGGTGAACATGCTACTGAGAGAGAGCCCAGCAAGCTGCCCCCAACAAGAAGCTCCTCCAACTGCCCCCAACAGGAGCTCTCTTCCACAGGAACTCTCTTCAAACTGATCAGCTCCTTTGTTGCTTCTCCCAAACTGGTCAGTTCCTGATTGATCTGGCTCTAGCCTTGCTCATCACCCCAACCACCATCACCTGGGGGCAGTTGGGGCCTCACACAGCTGGGGCAGGTTCTGCCTCTGGGGCCTGAAACCACCTGGGGAACAAAACATGTTGCTGGGTTGTGACTCATCCATAGGTCACCTCCAACTCAGGGCCCCCAGCCCAGGCCCCAGCACTTCAACAGCCTCCCCCAGGTGCTCAGGATAGAGGCCTAACAAGGCCCATTACCTCGTTTGCATTTCATAACAACTTATTACCCTAATGCCACCTGAGGGAAAGAGGTTTCTGTCCCTGGGAGCATTTGAGGGTTTCTGTCCCAGTCCAGGCACGATTTGATGCTGTGCTTACTAATTGTTCTTGAAATCAGTGGCCAGAGCCTGCCTGGCCCTGGCGTTTGGATTTTGGGTACCTTTTATTCCCCTTCAACATGTGGGATTTGGGCTTTGGTTGTGTCACTTTTTTGAATTTGGCTTTTAAGAAATGAGTCTTTGCATAATATTTGAAATATAAAGGTGTGTTGATGGGTTGCTCCAGCTGCACCTACAGGCAAGGCTGCCAAGCACTGACTGTCTCAGCAAGGTATACTTTATCCTGTACACAGTGTGCATGATATAAAATGTTGTGTTTTCCACCTTTCTTGGGAGTGTGCAGTTTTTTAAGGCACCATTTTTCAGCTGTTGCAAAATCTTTAGAAAAATTGCTGAAGATGGCTGCTAATATTCTCTTTGCACATTCAGAAATCATTTCCTTTTCCATACACTCTTGTCTCTTATTTGGGATCACTCAATACTAAACTAAGCAAGTAGAAAAAAACATTAAATTTGTTTGAAATTGCTAAGAAACATGGAGGTTCCTTGACATGAGAAGCAATCTAGTAGAGATGCACACATACACACACTCCCCCATAGAAAAATGTCATCAATTCTTGACACAGGAAAGGAATATTAATACTGTTGATTACAAATAGCTTCTCAGATTTATTATAGACATAGAAATCACCTACTACATTTTTTTTTTAAATTGGAATCTGTTTTCACTAATGTCTGCTCTGGTGTTTTGAACGGGAGGTGCTTGCACTGAAGGAACAACCTAGCAATAATCTCCCATGGCACTGATGTATCTGCATAAAACTACATTTTATGGAGGAGTAGAGTGCTCACATAATTCATCAAATCACAAAGAGTTGACAGGTCTTAACAATGGCAATCATATAGCCAGATAGCCAGAAATTTGGCACCCCCAAGCAAGCTAGCACCAACATGTGAGTAAGATGTATTGCTCACATCAGTGCTTTCTTTAAGTGTGAACCATTTCAATTTACTAACTCTAACCATGATTTCCTGTTCTTCACATCTATGGAAAATGTCACAGAATATTAAATAATATCAGTGGCATTGCTGTGCACTCCCCAAGCTCAGACTGAGATGAAGGTTTTGACTAGGCTGGGATGATGAGAGGAGGTTGTGACCACTCCTTCATCAATCCACTGCCATCCTTCCTGACTTTAGATTCTGGTCACAAGCAGCCCCACAAGGGTGCCAGCAAGGGGTATTTTGTTTGCACTTACTGAACCTCCATTATTTTCTCGTGACCACAGCTATAAAGCCATGATCACTGTCATCATGGTGTAATTACAAATGGCATGATACATGCTATGGGATGTCTAGTATTTGTAGAGGCAAAGGAAGAGTTTTCTTGAGATGACCAGATAGGCTAAAACCAGTCAGGTTTTTTTTTTTTTTCTTTGCAACATCAATAAAAGCAGAGCCAATGGACCTCAAAAGCTAAATTTGGTAATGTGTCCCAACTGAATGGCACATTTTTAATGAGTAGAGGTCACTTTCAGTAACAAAGGCCAATGTGATTGAGTGGCCTATGGCCACCTGGGTAGTTAAGGACCATTGCCACAGTGATAAATATTAAGGTAAACCTGGAGGTTTGGGAAAAGGGATTGGCAGCTTCAAGGCTGCATCCACCTAAGGTCAGAATACGCTATAAAGCTCTCAGTTCAAGCAGCCTACAGAGAGGTGGTATCTGCTGAACTATGAGGAGCATTTTCTACATTTATCTGCCTTCCAGACAAGGCCAAGTATCATGGCAAAGCCTCACACTAAATATTGCAGTAGCAGTCAACAAATTCCCAACCACTGCTTCCAAAATGTGGATTTACTTAGAGAGTACAAGGAATCCAATGGAGGGAGCATTGTCTCTTGGGTTTGGTAGCAGGAGAAGAAGAAACTGGGTGTATAAATGTCAGGACTTAGAAAGAAATCTTTCTTAATAGGTAGTAAACCAGAGGTCAAAAAAGCAAAGAACAAAACAAGCAGCAGCAGACTCCACTGCAAGAACACATTTTATGAGGAGGAGCCCACAACACCTTGGAAAGCAAGCCAGGTATGCCACCTCCTGATCAGCATGCTCTCCCAACAATACAATGTGTGATACAGATGGCAGACTTGAGCCAGCTGGGTGCTGTTCACTGGTTGGAAATGGGAAAGATGAGCCTACCAGAGAGGGCATAGCAAAGAATTGCACAGGTTGTTTTTTAGATTGGCATTTATATAATCCCATTCAGCTTCCAAGTTTCCAGAGCTTAAGCAGCTAGTTCTCAGAAAGCTTTTTGATATGGAAAGCTCTCCAAAGGAAGTAAGCAGAAAACAGAAGAATTTATGAAGAAAAAGGGGTTAATGCCAAGCTCCATCACAGGAGCTGAATGAAAGCTGGACAAAGCTTTGTCAACTGTAACAATTATTCCTACTCTCGTGACCATCATTCTTGTATTATCTAAGTATTGCTACATTGCAACTTGAAGCAGGAAAAAGTAACTCCCTGTTGTAGGTGGGTTTATAAACTCAGAGCCCTCAGGAGTAAGTTGTGGCAGAGCCAGCATTCCCATCAAGGCATGCTCAGCTCCCAGACAACAGCTTTTTCTTAAGATTATGTTTCTAATGCCAGTGAAGGAAGCAAACCTGATACTTATCTTCCTGTTTCCCTCTGCTTTGCAGTCTTCTTTGGGAGTTTGCATTTCCCTTGCATATCACTTGCACAGTAGCTTGCATTTTGTACAGCAGGGAGAGAGTCAAACTATTTTTACAGGGCTGGCAGTCTGTTAGTCAAACTGCCTCTTTGGGTCAGAAAGTTGGAAATGGTATGTCTGCTGCTGCTGAGATACTCTTCTCCTCACCACCAGGTCAATGATGCAGGTGAGAGATTGTGAAGTTAGTAATGTGAAAGTAGTCTTAGGTGTTCATGGATTAGTTTTCATGTAGAGCACATGAATCTGCAATACTGGGGTGTTAATTAAAAACACATATTGTTAGGTTCTCCTGAGTAAATAACATAGGGGAGAGGTGAGGTATATCTTCCTCTCCACGAGGTATGTCTTCCCCCTACACTCCATTTAACATTCTGGAAACACATTCAAAGGGGCCTAGCACTCCTGTTTATACACAGTTCCCCACTTTAATATTTGTCACTTGACTATTCACAGTGGGGATTTTGATACAAATAGTGATGCTAAACAACACACGTGTTTTAAATAGAGACATGTGCTCCCAACAGAGTTGCAGCTAGGAAACTGCAGAGAGCATGTTAACTGAATTTTTATAAGCACATATCTCAGCTGAACAAAAAAATACAAGGTCAGTTATCTCCTGCTTCTGAATTTCCTCAGTCTTCAATTTAACCACTTACTGTTTGGATCACAAAGGCAGTCTCTGCATCTGTATGCACCGTAGCTCACTCTCTCCTCACATGCATCAGACTTCAGCACACTGATACTCAGCCTACTAGAGCTTTCCACATGAAAGCAGACAAAACATTTCAAAAAAAGTGTGAAGTATTTAAAGAATTTATAACCATTTCAGCAAATTAATTGGAAAGAAAAAAACCCCCCAAGTTTTGTGAAAACGAAAATGTTAAAAAACCTGAGAGTGAGTGAAATACTTCAGGTTAGATCAAAAAAAGAAATCTTCAACTTGCAGAAAAGTAGCAAAAAAAAGTGAATCCACATTTTCACTGAAAAAAAAGGTCCAAACCAGTATCATTTTTTCATCCCAATGCTTGTTTTGTTGTCTCCAATCTGCAGCAGTGTAACGCTTCAGTGTACTAGCTCAGTCCTGGGCCTCTCCTAATAGGAACTGCCAGATATGCCAAATAGTGGCAATTACATAATGGCTTTGTGATGTGGACCATTGCCCATTAAGGACTCATCTTTGACAACCAAACTGATTTAACTTAGGACCTGAGAATGGATTATACAGAGCTTCCAAATACAAAGGCCTCTGCTGTTAACTCAGTCTAATTGCTACTATAAACACAAATACAGGTTTAAAATTGGTTATATCTTCTTAGGGTTGATATCCAGGATGCAAAATATATATTCAATATCATGAATACAGGTTTAAAATTGGTTATATCTTATAGGGTTGATGTACAGGATGCAAAATATATTGAATATCATGACTACTGGCTTAAACTTGCAAAAAAACCCAACTGACTTTTAATGTTAAAACTTTTGCTATATTTAGTATGGAATAGAAAATTCATAAAATTATTAAATGGGCAAGATATTTACTACTTGCCCTCTTTATTAAACCTGTTATTAAAACTATGGACTTACATTTTCTTCTCATTTGCCAAACCCTTAAACATCCCAGACCTCAACACAGACTGCTAGCCCGATGTTCTTGACAGAAAGCACCTTGGGTTTTCTAGTTGTCGCATATATTTAATTTAATTACAATTAATGAGTTACAATTTACCCTAAGGGAAAACTAGCTTTTGTTGACAAAGAGGTGTTTAGTGAGTGGCATTCAAATTCATGACCTAGACCTCAAATTAACAGGCTGTCCATTAAGAATGCATGAGTAGCTTTAAAGACTGCATTTATCCCTCATGGTCCTTTAAGTCCTCTGTGAGGTCTTAAAAAAGATAATCAAAACTGTGCAATACTATAAACAAAAGCATCAAACATTACTTCTGATGGGATTTTTTTCACTGTAAAATATTATTGAGTTCTATTGAATTATAGTCCATAAAGAGACCACAATTAAAGAAGGTCTTACTTTTAAACCCTACTCTGCTTCTAATGCAGCACACCTATATACTATATAATATACCTATTATATACCTATATAATGCTGATGCCACTTTCATTTATGAAAGGAAAAACATACTAGGACTCCAATGAAGTAAATTATCAGATAAACTCTTCCCCTAAGCAGTAGGGAACTGCACTGATATATTTGGAAGAGGAAGTGTGGGCTCAAGTGCAATAAAAAGGTGAGTCGAATTTCACAGCTAAGTTAAGCAAAGAACGAAAATAACGTGTCCTTGGAGACTTCCATTCTAACTACTGTACTACAGAATTATTTTCATATCTATTTTATTAGACTTTTTTAACCAGGTATGAAAGTTAAGAATACTAATTCCAAATGAAACAGGAAAATGGTTTTTTTTACCATATTTCAGAAAGATCCAGTCAAGTTTTGAGAGTTCAGTTTACATTTTAGGAAACCAATACCTGTGTCATTCATGTATTATTTTCTTATTTCAGGACTGGGTGAAACAACCTCTAGGATCACATTCAGCCTACAGAAAGCAAGGACAGCTGGAAGTACCCTAAAACTGTGCACATAACTTTCCAAACTCTTTTGGATTAAACTGTTATAAACACTAGATAAAGGTTATTAGAATGTAGATTTATCTGGTTTAACAGTAACCACAAAATCAGTGCAAAATGCCCAGCCATGTGCCTTTGGTGTTTTCATCCTTCTAACCTATATCTAGAGCTGGCATATACCATCAAGCTTCTCAGAAACACTTAGGTATTTCTGATTTTTTAAAAAAACTATTAGTTTATTAGCTTGTGCTATTCAGTGGTTTCTCAGAGCCACAATTTCTGACAGATTTCTGCCTTATTCTGCCTCATATTTCTCAGTCAAATACAGCAAGAATATATAAAAATAAAAATCATCATTAACACAAACACCTCGGTAGATTCAAGATGCTAATGTACTATGGCAAACTAATATTTCAAAGGGTTGCTGAATTTGCTGAAATTTGTCTTAATACCCCTGAGGGAATATCCTAGACCCTGCTGGTGGGCTTCTCTTTATTTGGTTCTTAGAAAACTAGGAAGTTACATATTGTCATGAGTAAAGGCTTGCAGGAAACAGCTATGGAGCATTATTACTACAGGTGGGAAGGACCCCTGTCCTACAGCATGCTACATCTCTTCTCTCAGAGTGGAGTTCTGGATGGGCACTTCCCTTGCTACAACTGATCATCCAGACAGAGATTATCACAGAGTCTTGACATGCCAGTTATCTGTTCAGCCTGGATCAGGGGTATTTCTGGAGTTCAGTCACAGCTGATGTACTTGTAAAACAACATGCTTCGTTGTGCCAGGTATAAAGTTGATCCTATATTTTCAGAAAAGAAAAAAAAAACCCTTGGGAAGCAGATGGATCTTTTCACTAGTATTGAAGTGCCTTCCAACTTGACTACTTTCAAAAAGTTCGGCAATTAAAAAAGTGAATCGTGAAACTCAGATATATACAAATCAAACTTTCCAAATAAGGAAACCTGAGATGCTTCTACATCAAGTGCTCAACACAAGGTATTTTTGCCCTGGTATTTGCCCATAAGTATTTATAATTTTCCTTTACTTTGAAATTCCCATGAGTGAACAGCATTTCAGATAGTTTTAGATGGTAAAAATCAGCCTAAGTAAGAAACCAAAACCAGCCACTTTTGAAAAATACAGCAAAGCATAAACGGTAGAATACAGATCTTCTATGGATGTGTAGACTGACAAATACTTTATTAAGCTTGTGTGGATGATAAGTAATAATAATAATGCAGGAAAATGGAATTGTAATAATCCTGAGCTACCTGGAAAGAGCCAGGCAAGCAAACAGAGCACATTGTGATACACAGGATCCAGGAATTTATATTCAGCAAAATCTTCCCCACTTTTGTGAACTGGAAATTACTTCAGTTTTTATTGGCTTGTTAAAATACATTCTCTGATTTGGATAATGCAAAGTATTTGGCAAAAGAGATCTAGGTAATAAAATTCACTCGCATTTCCTATATACCTTTGCTTAGAGAACTACAAATTCAAAAGGCAGCCCAGAAATTGTTCAGCATGCATTTAACAATCTGCAGAGTGCATTTTGTTTTAAGCTCACACACATACAAAGCTACTGTCTCTACTGGGGACCCGTTCCAAGAAAGCTTGGGTTAACTGTTCTCTCAAGATATCCTCTAAGAATCTGTAAGTGTCTGAATGGGAGCCCTTTGCTATTTAGATAGCGAGAGATAAGATTTCTTCTTTAAATATTAGCTGTCAAACTGTGTTATGTCTTATTATGTTTCATCAGATTGGCATTCAGCATGATGAGGTTTAACAGCACGTGCTGATAACGCACAAATAGTGTAACATAACTTAGGAATAAAATTAAAGGGCACTAGACTATTTTCAGCTCAGCTACCTGCTTATCAATGTTTTGAGAGAGAACACAATTCAACCACAACAGGAAATGTAATTTATGTTCACCAAACTGGCAACTTCTTCTTTTCACCAGTGAGCTAAATTAGAACAGCAGCTGTGTGGACTGCAGTGGGGTTGGTGACTATTTTCAATCACCATAATATTTTCACCATACTTCCAAGGTACTTAACTTTTATAGTTCCCAGAACAAAAAGCTGCTATTTGAGAAGTATTCTTTAGGTTACATGTTTTCGATGAGTATATAAAGGACACATGTTCTATGTCCAGTACAAATAGCATCAACTTGAGAAGCAACTAAGGATAGTTTCTGAACAGTTCAACAGAATCTCTCTCTTATTAAACATGCTGAGCTCATTCTGTGCATCACAGATTGCATACCTTTAAACCCCTTTCATCAAGAAGAAAGGTTGGCACTCCACTGAGGTAACTTTTGAAAGTGAAAAAGACACTAACTACTGATTTTAATACTCAAGTCCGTAGCCAAATTCCCTCACATAAACTTGGGTTCCAGAGTTTAAAAATTCAGTCATTTTTAGTGCACTTCTTCGATGCAAAGTTTTATTTTCTCCTAGTTTTGACTGTTAGTGTAATAATGTCAGACAATTTTTTATCTCAGTCCCTTTCTCCTCTAAACCTCCATTACAGGTTGCATTCCAAAAGATGAATATTTGTGCATAGTTGAGAATTAAAACATTGACCTTCGGTAGACTTTTTTTCCCTCAGTGTTTTTCCGACTATCTGCTCTGTACCTGACAAATGAGGCAGTGAGGTCCCTCCATGTTCTCTTTGGGGTCTATTGGCTCAGGAACTCTTGGTCATCCTACCTGCCTGACGTCTAGGATCATGATGAATTGTCTCCAACTCTAGCCTCAGATTGTTTTTTAACATTTAATTTAGTTTCTTCCTGTGCTTGGATGAACATGGCCATGTTATGGATTTCTGCTCTAATGTACACCAGCAGGTTGGAAGAACAAGCCTCAGCAAGCTGTGGAAATAAGAGAGGCTGGATCAATAGTCAAGGTCACGACCCTGGCTCTGATTTTGTACACTGTCCTGAGATTTTCTCCCCTTAAAAGCCTCCGACTGCTTCTAATGTGGATCCAAGTGCATATTGAGAGAGAAATTCTTAACAATCAACCCCCCAAAAGGGTAGGTGTAGCTGTATCCTCTTACCTTTTGAGTCTTACATCCAGAGCTGACAAGGAATGTGCCTCTCTGCATTTGGTTAAAAAAAACCCAAACAACTTATTTCAAACGTCGTCCCAGGCAATCTTTCTGATAAAAAGATAGAACACAGTAAATTTTGTCATCTGGTGCTGTAAAAACATACATTCATTCATTCATTCAGGGAGTAATTCAGACACTACTAGAAACAATTTCAGATGGATATTAACTGCAATATCCTATTTTAATGAAGATGTGTAATTATTATATAACCTAAAGAGCAAAAAATACTCATTTCACAAGTACACTTTGATTATAACAAGGAGAAAATGTTGTCATAAAGTGCTGTGATAAAGGAACAAAGATGCTAAGTCATTTGTTGAGCCTGCCTTTGTGCTGCAAATAGAGCTTTGAGTCTTCAAATATACGACCGTAATGCAACAAGGCACATTTCTGAATGGGTAGTAATTTTCCACTGCAGGATACAGTCATGCTGAGATTTAGTGCTTAAAAAAAAAGAAAGAAAGAAGGAAAAAAAAATTGATTGCAAAGGTATTTAATGTATCAAAACAGCCCCCTCAAGCCTTGATACAGATAAATTGTCATATCTGTTAAAACCCAGCCCACAATATTGTGCAGTCAATACAATAAACAATTCAGTCTCCGGTAGAGATGAGCAAAAGAATTTCTCACATAAAGAAGCAACCTTTTTGTTGTTTCTGCAAAAGAGGGGGAAAAAAATCACTTTTCACTTGGCCCATTTCTGACTTCCATTTAGCAGAACGGAAAGCTGTATATCGCAACAGAAGGAGAGAGCTGAAGGTCAGGCAAGAAATTCAGCTTGTTGCATCACACTGTCTTGATCTGAATCTGATCCACATGCTCAGCAGCAGGGAGGTTGCAGAGAACTGCCACAAATATTAACAGAAAAAGAAAGCATTGCTTACAAAGGTTTCCCATGATAGCTGCAAATTCATTACGTGTAAGATCGGCCTCCTAATCAAGGGAACAGGAATTTGTTGTGTTTCACAAGGTGAGGAAGAGGAAGGTAAGTAAGCTTTATGAATTGACACAGTAAGGTTGTCCAGAAGTATTTAGGTGTCTCGTGGGAACTCCAGTCAATGTAAATTAGATGTGTTGTGGTTTTGAAAAATCTCACTCTATGCCTATTGCATGTTGAGTGCCAAATCACTTCTGATAATAGTTATTGAGGGCTATTACCCATTAAAAAGGAAAGCTAGAGGACTTTGCTTTGGCTTTGGAATTGTCCTTTTGGTTCCACTCTCCAGCTCTGCATATAGGTATTTATTCTCTATATGGTGAGGAGTAAGCAATTGTACTCCTCTCTTTTATAAAAACTTGTATCTGCTTACCTGATGGCAGGACCACGATATCTTAAGCAATAATTTCACATTTTACTTGCCCCAAATACACCATCTCTATCTGCAATCTATAGGAAGAATATGCAATAATACTTCAACGAATGTGATGCTACAGAATTATGAGATATGGCTGGATGAGATGACTGAGGAGAAACAGAGAGGGATCAGTTAACAATCATGAATGAAATAAAGCCTTATTTTTATAAAAGGTACCAAATTCTGCATCATTTAAAATAGATAAACAAGCAACAGAATACAGTCTGTAGTACCGCAGCAGGATGCAGAGACACAGGTNAGGGCAGAGTAGAGGAGGAGGAGAACCTCTCTCGACCTATTATTACTGCTACGGGGTTATATTTTCTGTTCCATTATGTCCTATTTACACTGCTCCACCAGCAGAAAGGGCTTAATAACCCAATATCATTAACTGAGATACAAAGGAAATAATTTACATGGACATACAACACAGTCCACACTTGCTACATAGCCCCATGATGTTCCACAACTTCCAATGGGACAATGAGAGGCAGGGGACCTGTGTCACAGATTGGGTACTCTACTGTAGTGAAGTACAACCCTGCAGGAGATCTGGAAACAGCTTTGCCCTCATCTTTTGAATATTTTCTGGTGCTTTTTTCTTGATTCTTATCTTGGCTGTGCCAATGACTTCCCCAGTGCTGTTCAGGGCAGCTGTTGTGTTGCCTGATGGTTTGCTTCTCGTTTGCCAATGTATTTTGTCTCAGTGATTCACTTGGCTACTAAGAGAAACAATATTTTCTGGTGACATTATCCCATGCTGGCAAATTGCCCACCAAGAAATACGTCAGGAAGAACTGAGTATGAAACAGGGAATAAGGAAATTCTGTTCCTTGGATGATCTATGTTTCAATCAGACCCAATTTTTAGGAAGCAGCCCTCTTGGGTGGGGCTTATTTTTGCATATGCTATGTTTGACTTTCAGTACTTAATTTCCAAAAGGAGTGAGTGCCTTGGCAACAGCCACGGTTACATGTCTGGAAATGTCTGCTCTATTTTTCTAAATATATTATTTCTCATTTTATATGTTTCATTTAGGGAAGTAAGTCTTGCAAATAAAAACATTTGGGACAAAAAGATCTATCATGCCAGCTGAAATTTTGATTGTAAATACATCCCTATTTTCAAAACAATGATCTAACACTCAAAGCTTTCATTTTATCAAATGTATATGACAAAAGAGTGGTTTTACTAATCTCTTTGTTTATGATTAACCCTCACTTATCACAGCTTCCTGGGTAAAATCCATCTCTGCTGGGAGAACTGCAAGGTCTCAAGAATTACTTGCATGCCAAATAGAATTGTTTCCATTTGGGGTGCTAGCTAGCTAGGTTTTTAGTGAAAAGCACTTAAGATCTGCCATTTTCTGCCATTCTTGAAAATCTCTGCAGATGTTGCAGTGTCAGCTTGTCTGCTCATGGGATTCTTCAACTATCAACATGTAGGTGTGGATGTGATCCTTAATAAATAGCAATTTTTATTTTGATGATGGAAAAATGTCTGAGAGAGAAAGTGAGATCTACCAAATTCAAAATCTGTAGAGATCCAGGGAAATATACAGGAAAGAAAAAGAAAAGGAAGGACAAATAACCTTAGTCTAGCAGAAATGATCAAGGACTTTAGAATGAGGAAAGTAACAGGAAAATGTTAAGGTTGACAATGGCAAACATTTTTACTTTCCTTCTTGGAGATAGCATAAGATGTGAACTGAATCATTGGAAGGAAGCACTTTCACAAAGATTTTTTGCATGAGTATGTAGCAAAATGTTTTGATACTTTTCCAGAACATCAGTTCAGACTTTTTTTCAATGCATTTGTCCTATTTTGACTATGAATACCAGCTATTTATATCACAGTTATATTAAAAGAAACAATGCCCTTTGTAAAACATTTGCCAGTTGAAATTTTGCTCCTATGAGGGCTGTTAGAGTTTGGCCCAACAGATCTGGGATCTAGGTGACTCCATCCCTGGAGTCCTTCAAGGTCAGGCTTGATGGGGCTCTGAGCAACCTGCCCTAGGTAGAGATGTCCCTGCTGGTGTAGGGAGGTTGGACAAGATGATCTCTAGAGGTCCCTTCCAGCCTAAAACATTCTATGATTCTAAATTTGAGCTGAATTAGGAATAACCAATAACATTATTATTATTATTATTATTTAATATGGTACATGTTCATCAGCTCTTTTTTTCAAAAACCTCTGTGCCTGCCAAGTGAAACTAGGGAGTCTCCAGTGCTCCAAGGAACCCTGAAGAGTTGCACTTTGACAACTATCATCCCTGTCTTTTGGAAAAATCCCTAGGACTTTGTTTAATGGAGAACTGATCTGTTAAAGAGCCAGAGTCCAACTGGATCACAAACACGTTTATCAATTTCCATCCCTGAGGTGGCCCAGGTTCCATTCTCAGTTGCATGTGTGTGAGCTTGCTGAAGTGAACAGAACTGCTCGGATGCACCTGAGCCAAACCTTTTCTTTCTTGTACTATTTTCTGAAGTAATAGTTAAGAGGAAAGCTCAAGAGTGTGTCTATTCTAGGAAGAAAAGGAAAGGCCTCATTCTAGCATCTGTTTCTGCCTCTCAAATGCCTTCTTTTTATGCTACAGAGCTGCTTGTATTTGAGGAGAAATAGTGTCATATTAAACCCACCCACCTCTCTTTTGTGGTTCTTGCTTTTGTCATTTTCCCAACATTTCTAAACACAGTGAAGAATTTCTTTTGTCCTTACTTCCCTTGACTCTGTGTATCCTCCACTAGTTCAGCACGTGAAAATAATGCACGGGGGAACCTGGGTGCTCTACCCTAATAAAAATGTAAAAATCAGCAGCAACTCAGACAAGTAGTCCCCTCTGTTCTCTGATGTACCATGCAGAGAACAAAAAATGCAAAAGTCCTCTTATAACTCAGGCCTCTCAACACCAGCTACGTAAGAGATGTGGCCTTTCCTCTTTTCCAGTGCTTGCTGCAATCTAATTCACTGATGAGGAAAATGATGAGAACTATGACTTTATTAATACGATATTAATCAA
This sequence comes from Brachypteracias leptosomus, assembly GCA_013401335.1. NCBI lineage: Eukaryota > Metazoa > Chordata > Aves > Coraciiformes > Brachypteraciidae > Brachypteracias > Brachypteracias leptosomus. The sequence goes on along the minus strand of VYZX01004786.1, from coordinate 67,291 downwards.
AAAGTACCTTCCAAGTAAAAAAGACAGAAGAATTCCTTTTTTGGCTCTGTGAAAATTACTGTCTTAAAAAAACCTTTTGTGAATTTTTTTCAACATTATCCTTTTTTTCATGACTTACTGCCTCCAGTTGATGTCCAAGGAGAAGTGGTCACAACCCACCCATCTGAACTGATCTCCATCTCTCTTCCCTCTGAGAATAGATGAAATAAGCAAAGAGATGGCAAGATTCACTCTTCTGTCAAATACACATCTTCTGGATGTTGCAAACTATATATATATATATAAAAAAATATAAATACAAGGATGGGCCAGACCTTCAAACTGCTCTTCTCTTTAGATGTTAACAGCACCTAAGCATCTTAACTCACCTTTGCACTCCTATATTCCTTTTATGCTGGATTCTTGTCCCTATCTACAAGCAGAGGAAAGTCTGAAAAAAATATGATTTAAAGGATATCAACCACTTTGGTTTCCACCAGCATTTACACAACACTTTTCTTTCAGTTTCCATTGGAAATGCAGCCAAGTAAAAACTGTCAAGCTGTCAAACTGAGTAAACTGCCTCACTTATGTGAAAGCAAGAGAAAACTTCAAATTTACCTGGTGCTGGTTTTCAGTCACAATAATGGCTGTTCTTTATATATGGCTCTAGGTTCTCAGATCAGACTCGCAGGGAAAAGATTGTTCATGCTTTTTCTCTTGTTGAAATGCTCCTTCACTGCAAATTCTGGAAACACAACGTTGATTGGGCACAATTCCCCTGCCACTCCACAACCCAAACTGAGATGAGGCCAGTTATGGGAGCCTTTCATCTTGTAGAAGTGAAGTATCAAAGGCTGTGGTTTTATAGAGACAAAAACTTCTAGTGAGACATTATCACACGCTTTGCGTTCACACATGGGACTGTGGACATCAAAAAATCAGTGTAGAAGAGGATCAGAAGGTCAGTTCTCAGGATTTCCTGAATATTCATGGATTCAGCATGTATTGTGTTCAGACTGTTGAACAAATCCAATTTAAATGAAAAAAAAAAACCCCACGCTTGCAGACTGCCTGGTCAATTTATCAAACCTTCTCTACTTGCCAATGTACAGAGTCAAAGAAGAAACAAATATTTTTTTAAAAAATGTCTATTGTATACTTATATGCTAATATATACTATTAGATATACTAAAAATAGTATAATATACTATTATTTATAACAGAGGAATCAGCCTTAATTAGCTTTTAGTCTGATCTGCCAATAACTCCTGTATTTTCCCAGAAATTATAATTTAATATCTATAGCTACAGGATTATTTAAAGATAGAAAAGATCCTCCTTCAGGAAAAAAAAAAAAAAAATCAT
>VYZX01004786.1:40790-65929 GCA_013401335.1 Brachypteracias leptosomus | reverse complement strand
AAAAAAAAAAAGTTTATCTAATTTTCTTTTTCATTGGTGTACTGTGGTTATAGTCTCTTAAGAAACAGATTTTTTTACTATTTTCTTTATTTAAAAAAATTCCAAACCAATTGTTTAAAATCAAACCAGAAAGTTAGGCATTCAGACCTAAAAACAGGTGATTGAGAAGCATGGCTTTAACTTGAGGAAATTTTGAAAAGAAGCTTGATTGAAAGCTACTAATGGAGTTCTAAATTTTCCCTGAGAAACCAAAAGTTTGTGTCCAGAAGGAATTTATAGATTCGCAGAACTTCTTAATGCAACTTCAATCTATCCAAAACTGTTTTTTGCCTCCTTCCTCTCTCCTTTTCTCACCCTCCCATACTCCCCAGAAACACACACAGAGGCACAGGAGAGATGTTTGTGAAAACTGCAGTTTCCACAATCAAAAGTACAACATTTACTATGGCTTTTATCAAAGATTTCAATTCCCTCATCTTAAGGAAAATGACCCTTTTATTTTGTTGTGGACATAAAATTATGGCCCAGGGAAAATTGGAAGCATTTCTGTTGAGGGAAATCAATTTTCTCACTGCCATATATGATCAACATGTCACAGCCATCACCCAGATAATAATAGTAAAGTACAAGTAAAATGGCTGGTAATACTGGCTTCAGGAAAAAAAATAAAAAAAGATAACACCTTTTTCCCCCCCAAACATGTTGGCAGTAAAAAAGAAGAAAGAATGCAAAGGTTTCTCCTGTGATCATAGCCTTTCAGAACCAGAGTGGCTTACTTTGTATATTGATAGGCTGAAGTGTTGATGAAGCTGATGAGAAACTGGGTCTTCCTGGAAAATAGTCAGCGCTTTGTGTAAGCTGGGCTGGGTCCTTTTCAATCAGCTTCTTAATGGGTGGCTAACAGTAAGGAGATGTGACCAGCCTGAGATTACCCAGGAGTATGTTTATGGAGAGGCAACAGTCAGAGCACGGAAGCATCTTCTTAATTTGGCTACTACAAACAAAGGAAACATCAAATCTGACCTTGCTGGGGAAATGTTAATGGCTTCTACTCATCCTCCTTCTGCCACTTAGCATCTCTTGTGCCCCACCTGGGGAAGCTTCCTGGCAGAAGTGTGCATTAGCAGAAGTCTTCCCTTACAAAACCCTGGCCCGGGCAAGGATAAAACATTACGAGTGATTAAATGGTCTTTTGATGTTCACGTCAACAGATGTAGTATGTCACCACAGCTAAGCACATCTCCAGTGGTGCCATAGCAGTATAGACAGAACTCTGTTAAACAAAAGGAAATACTTTAGGTTTTCAGGTGAAAATTGAAATGATGCCAAGTAAAAATCAAGAAACTACAGTTGAAAAGGCTAGAGACTGCAACACTGGAGATGAGAACAGATAGGAATGCTCATTTTAATTCATTTAAGAAACCTAAGTGAGATAGAACCCTTCAAGCCCTGGTGGTAACTGATAGTAAAAGGTTTCTAGGAAATAAAGCTATCATTTTCTCCAGCTCTTCAATCTCTGCTGTACTTTGAACTTTGCACAAAGAGGAGATGGTGTCATTCATTTTGTGCTGCAAAAATGGCAGTGGGCTTAGGGAACAAGCTGAGAAATTAGTATAATAGGGTTTGTTTTAAGACAGAGAGAACACACAAAAGAAAATGATGGCTGCTCAATCTCCTGTAGTTTTTGCTGATGCTTTTGGACTTTGCTACTGTTCCTAACTGGTAAAGCATAGAACCATAGAATGGTTTGGGTTGGAAGGGACCTCCAGAGGCCTAACCCCCCTACAGTAAGCTGGGACATCTCTAAATCCTGACAGATCATTCTTATTAACCAGTTGCCATAACAGCCACACCTGGAAATAACTGTTTTCACCTTTGCAAATCTAGAAGGTTGTGCATTCCTACGAGCTTAAGTGGGATCCAAGAGCAAAATCACTGGTGTTAGATCATTACATGAGTTATACTCTTTGAAGGAGGGTGCCATCAGACTGGCCTTAGATTTTCAGGGCTAGGTTCTTGGAACCAGTTAAGCATTGTTTGGTATATAGTACAAGGATGAATAATGAGATTTTCCTTGGTTTTGCTTGACCCATACCCTTAATCTACTCGCTCCAAATATGCATGATTGTGTAAAGTGATGTAAACTGGCACGATTGTATAACAGCATATGAAAAAGAAATGACAGCACCAGACTGTGGTCCCATGAAAGTCTAGCTTTTCCTGACATGGCTGTGTCTATAATTTCTTCTGGAGAAGCTTCCACTGCTTTTGCCAATTGAATACTAGTGTCCAAAAGTTAACAGTGATCTGCAGGCTCAGGAAATAATGTCATCAGTGTCACTCCAAGTACTACATTACCAAACAGTCATTCTTTTATATCCTTTATAATTTAAAAAAAACAACAAACAACCAGCAAACCAAAAAAGTTCTGTAAAACTAACTCTATAAGGTGACAGGCATTTTATGCCTTTGAGCTTCTGTAATTCAAGAGTATACTGGAGGTTCCCTGAGAACTTCCAGCACAATCACCATAAATACAATTCAAACAGACATGGCAAGTAAATTACAAATTCTACGTTAGACTGTTAAAGGAAATAACCTTTTCCAAAAGTAAGGTTTCTACACCAGTGCATTTTTGGGACCGGAGCCCTGGTATTATTGGATTGGCATGCATTATAATAAATCATATCACATATATCTTGGTCAAATCTGAAGGTAAGAACATTTTTTTGAATACTAGTAGTTTAGAAAAACATAGTAACTGGGCTCAGCCACCAATTATAGACACCCTGTCTCTAACATTTGCTTGAAAAATAGAAGTTTATCAGTTCTTCAAAATATAGCTTGAGCAACAATGGTCAAGAATATTTCTCATCATATATTTAATGATGGAAATCAACTAATCATGCCTTAAAGTAAAATGCTACCTTGGTAAGTTAAGCCATTTTCCCAGAGCAGGACAAAATGGTAACAATCTGGTAGGGAAATTAGCAACTACTGACTTTTTAATTCTTGCTATTGCGGTATGAGGACTCTGAGCAAGAAGTCAGGACATTGCTGATGAGGATGAGAAGACAGCCAGTATTAACAAATCCAATTAAAAACAGAACTATCACTTCCTTCTTGCTGTATTGCTGAGGTTTCCTTTGATATTAGACGTAGAAGCTGATAAGCACTGCAAAAACTTGTTATTCTTTTTTTTTTTCTTTTTAGCTGAAGGGTGTTGACTTTTTAAAGCCTCAGAACTGGCCTCCCCTGTATAAAACAAGCCACGTAGAGCATGTGTAGAGCAGTTCATAGTAGCAAAAGGCTCCATCCACAAACACTCAATACAAGTGAAACTTGTGCTTTGACTCTCAGATTCCCATAAGAATTCCTGTGACAGGCAGGGAGAGAAAGGACCTGATTTGTGTTCATATTAATGACAAAGCTGAGGAAGAGACTTTCTACTTAGGCTGTTAGGCAGCAAAAGCATCTAATTTAAACACTCTGGTAGTCACCTTCATTACTAATCTGCATAAACCAAAAAATATGTTTCTATTTTTTGCAGTACTTAAAGTTCATGGAAGTCCACTATGTCCTCAGCTTGGCAAAGTGTTTAAGAATAAAACTAGCGTGGCTACTAACATGCTTAAAAGCAAGGATGTCTTTTGTTAGGTGAGGAGCTCTGTGTAATAATTGATGAAGGCTAACCATTAAAATTTTGAAGCCTATCTGATCATTCTAAGAATATGCAATGACATGCTTCAAATTTAAATACAGTCTGGAATTGGACTTCTAAAGACTAAAAAGTATAACTGAAATGTGCTAAAAATACAGCAAAGACCTTTCAAATCCTTTTTTAGCCTTTAATCCATTATTTAGCACTTCATTCTTTAAAAGAAACCTGCAGAGCTCTATCCTCAGAAGCACAACCTTGAAACAAAGTGTTTTTAGACATGCACAGAAAGCATTAGCAGCTTTCATTGCAAAATGACACCTGTGCACCCAGATGTCCTGATCCCTGAAGTCATACTTCAGAGTATAGACCTATCCATTCAAAACCACTTCATCTGGTTTATATCAAAGTACCTGCTCCTGGCTACACAGACTAAGTAAATGTCCAGCTCAGACAGCAAACACCCTTGTCTTGAAATCTTTCATTCTGGTATATTATCATGCATTTATCATTACGGTGTTTCATACCCACATACCCATAAATATTTGGTTTTGGTTGTAGGCAGACCTGAGTGTCATGGAAAGCTGACCTGCAAGTAAGAAAGAGGAAAATCTTATCTATGGCCTTGGAGAAAAGGAGATAAAAATGAAGGGAAAGTTTGAGTAGCATGAGCAAAACTTGTTTTAAGGCTACATTAAGTAAATGTCCTGTAGTCAGTTATTAACTTCACACGGTTAATGCAGCTGTTTGGTCTAGAAAGGTTATCTCCTGTAACATTTCTTAACATTTTCATAATGTTATCAAGAATTAAAAAGGTAACATTTATCAAACATTCACAGTGGCTGCGAGTCAGAACAAAGAGCAGCCACACAGTTGTGATAACGTCCAAGCTGTCAGTTAGAAGCAAGTCCAAATACCTTGGAGATATTTGCTTTTGGATGATGCATTCTTTGTCATGTAAAAATGTAACTTTTCCAAGTGCACATGTTACTGATTAAGTTGTAGCCAGAAAATCTTATTTCCTTCTAATTATTCCTAAAGCCCTATGCAAAAGATGGAGAAGGATAATCAACGGGATGATCCAGATAAAAGAGAGCCTTAACATGAAGAGAAATCAAAGGGCCCAATCCTCCAAATCCTTCTATGATTAGTCTTTAATCTGCAGTGAGATTGTTCACGTGAAACAGAATTTACAGGATCAGATCTTAAATCTGCCAACTGCATTTTTCCTAAGAAAAGAGATGGATTAAAATCTGGACCTAATGTCTCATTGTGCCTGGCAATGTCAGAGAAACAATGGCAGCAGTGATTGGGTCTAAAAGACTCCTACCATTCCAGTAGGTTTCCATTTGACCAGCTAGGACTAATCCTCAATGCAGTGAGTGGAAAATTTTGGTTATAGCACTTTATGTTATATCCCTTGCCCATGAGGCAAGTGGACCTATACATGTGACAATGTCAAAGGCAGCCCAAAAGCTGGGATCCCCAACCTTTCCTCTCCACCAAACAGCCTAACCTCTGATTGAAAAGCTTACTAGCATCTCAAAATGGGAGAACATTTTTCTCTCTAACATTTCCAGCAATGACTATCATTACTACCAGGTTGTTAGAGGTGGCTTGGGGCTGAGACAATGTATTCTGAGTTACACATGAGCAATTCTATTTATGCAGAGGCTATTCCAAGAAACTGCACTGTGCAAGCTAGAAAATGGAGAGGCTTGGACAACATGCAACTGAACAGCCTTGGCTACAACCCAGACCTGTCTTAGGTTCACCTCCAACCATTCAGATCTAGGCAGTATGTGGCACTTCTGTCTTAACAGCTCTCATCCAGACCTGTTTCTGGTCAATAATAAATAACTTGGGAAGAGTAAGTAGGTGAATAGAATTGCTAGTTACAATCTCTAACAAATTAAAACGCATCAAATCAATATTAAGTTTCAGTGGGACTCTACACTTTCCAATTCACTCAATACTTCCTAAAATTATCATTTCACTAGTTAATCAGGGATTATTTAAATGTATGTCTTAGTTATGGCTTTGCTGTCAGTGTGTCTTCAACTAAGTCCAGTAATTCCTGCAGCAGGACGGGGGACTGGAAGGGTGAGAGGCACTTGCTCACACTCCTCTGTGCTGTAGGTACATACAGAAGCTCAGACTGGATTCTGTACCCCTCTTCTTGCCTTGCAGCCCCTCTTAGGGGAGGAGTGAGCAGGCAGGCTGGCCTTGCTTCTGCATCAATGGGAAAGGAGGCATGGGCAAAGGGAGCAGCACACGAGAGCTCCTCACTTTTAGCTGCAGAGCTCCCTAGGGCTCACAGATGCCCCCATTTCTCAGGAAGGAGAATGTACTCCTGTTCTACACTTTTCTTCTTTCCTAGATTTGCTCATCTATTAATGTAAAATAGATCAAAATGAGAGATGGCTCATTGTCTTCATCCTGCTTTGGAGATCATGTTACTTTGTTTTCTGATGTCCTGACTCCTCTGTAGAATATAACAGGTCTTAGAATAAACCTATCATTATTTTTTAAACCAACTAATCAGCTCTGTACACATTGCTGATTCTGCTTTCCCTCTTGATAAGCACAACACAAATACCTTCTCAAAACATGTGGGGTTTGTAGAAAAATGCAAAGTAGCAAACCAGCATTGTTAATTCACTAGAGTTTTTAAACTATGAGGGCAAAATTGAAATACTGAAAATATTTGCTATTTGATGTTAGTTACAACCATTGCTGTTCTCCTTAGAGAGCTGTGATTAGAATTACCAAGGCTACTCCAGCATGAATAACCAATTTCAGGCCAAATTCTAGTCCAGGTTATAACCAAAAAGTGTAGGATGATCTTTTTGTTTCAGTGACATTGCTCTAGATTTACTCTGGTCTAACCGAGATCATGATGAGGCTTTCTTTAAAGACGATGTTCTCTCAGATGCCTTTCCAGATTAATTGGCACAATTACATCCTTTATTCCCCTCTTCCCCCTCAGGTTAATCTATACATCAGAGGCTTACAAGCTCTGTTGATTCAGAGCTGAATGAGTGCTGTAGGGAAACGAGTTACAAGGTCCTACTCGTCTCCTAAGGTCCAAACTCTTCTGATTTTGATGTGGAAGTCACAAAAATACCCTAACCTTTCATTCACTCAGACTCCCTCTTCTTCATTTGAAGGGTAAGAGACACTTCCAGAATGCAATGGACTGCCTCCCTTCACCTGTGAAGCACTTCATGAAACCCTTATATGCACTTACTACTTCATCAGCTACCAGAGTAAAAAGACTATTGGCATTCAGAGTCAGAAAGTAATCTTTCAACTGGAGAATTGCTAAGCCAGAAGGGATCTAAACATCTAGGATCAAATTAAGCCTTGGTGCAAGAGAAAGCAACTCAGCTGACTTCAACAGAACTGTGCTCATCTACATCAGAGGTGAATTTGTCCCTGCATGGAAGCCCAGATTCAAATCCCAGCAGCCAGGGATGAGTTAGGAGAGGTTTGTCAACTCAGCAATATGAGAGAAGGTTTCTTAAGACTGCTAGGTTAGGAAAGGCTATTGGGAATAAAGTAGAATCCTTATTTTCCAGGCAGATATGGCACACCCAGAAATGAAGAAGGCTTAGCCTGGAAATGTGTTTATAAATATATGGCATATCATACAGAAGTTAAAAAAAAAGTCTTCCTCTTTCAAAAGTTCTTCTTTCTTTGCTTATTTCCTCCAAATATTATTTGAAGACATCAGTGGCTTTCAAAAATGCTTATCAAGACATCTTAACAAAATAGACTCCTGCAGTTGTTTTCTTTAAATAAAAAAGTGATTTCAATCAGTAAAAACCCAAAACTAACCAACATGAAATATAGAGAAATAGAAGAGTTTGCCATATGTTTACCTAAGATCTAGCAGCCAGCAAGATGCTTCTGCTGGCTTTTTTTTCCAGACTCTGTGAGTAATGTGCTGGTGATAATAGAGTTTTGCCCTGTTCTATTTGATCTTTCCAAATAATTTACTCAAGTAGCTGACAAATTTTCATCAGAACAGAAAATGCTGCTAGGCACATTTCAGTTGGCTATCTCATATGCAGTATGAATAAAGTCACTTAAAATTCCATTAAATAAGAATTGGCAAATTTTCCCACTTTTCTGCACTATTTCTCTGTTTTTGTTTTCATTGTGCTAAAAAAAAAATTGTTCTTTTAGATGGTTGGGGAACAATTAATCCTGCACTTTCTTTTTTCCACTGCACTTTTGATTATATATTTTCATGATTTCATCAAGGCTAAGTAATCAATATTTTCATTTAAAAATAAAGACAAAACTGTTATTCTTATTAAGAACACAAATGCCAGTTTCAGACCTGCTGTATTGCACTTTCCCAGGGAAAGTGGAAGGGGAAATTAACAGCACCTCCTGTTCTCTCCTCTCCTCTTTAGCCTTGCAGGGGAAAAGGCTGTGGGTTAGTAGCAAAGACAATGTTCCAGTATTAGAAATCTCCCAACCAGAAAGTTGTACTTTGGGCTTGTGTTTCCCAGACCTCTGCAATAGCAAAGTCCCTAAGTGCTGTTAGATGGCAATTACACCTTAAGCAAAAAGATATTGCAGATCATTGATTCCTGCAAATCTCCTCTCCTTTGAAGTAGCAGCACTTGCTTATGAATGAAGATACACACACTTTCACCTTGAAATCACACCAACTGATTTTCTCTATTTAGTCCTGGAAGCACAGGAATTAGATGCTCCAAATTGGATACATCTCATCTGAAGAAAAGAGGTTTGATCCTGAGAGCCCCACTCTAAGCAGGCAAGATGCTCGTGTGACTGTCTCAGGGGCTATCTGGGAAGTGAGGACTAAGAAGATGAAGTTGGCAGAATGCAGCTCATGTTTGTCTTGGACCTAAGCACTCATAGCTCCACTCAGGTGAGTAAGATGCAAGGTTCTGCAAGCCTTCCTCCCTGAAGGAGTCCTGCTCTATGAAACCACACAGTTGATTGACGGAGAAAAAACCAGTAGAATTAAGCTCTTCTTTGATTTTATGGAACATTGACTGCTGCAAACGTGACCTTAAATTCAAATTGATTTGATCTTAAATGCAGGAGATTTCATCTACCTTCCAGGCAAATATGCTCCATATGTTAAATACCAGTAAATATAGTTAAGTTCTCCATTGTCTATGAATGGAATACAGAACAGCTTTGCTGTAAAGACCAGATTCTCCCTTAGCAGCAAAGGATTTAAAAGGTCAGAACTAGTAATGATCAGCTGAAAACAAGGGCTTGCCTGAAAGCTGTTAGAGGGTTTGCATTTCCAGTAGGTCCTAAAGCCCATTGCATGACAGTCATCACAGAAAAATTCAGGCGATACAGCATTTTGTGGGTTTTTTTTCTACTGGTGATGCTTCTTTTTTTATTTACCTTCTGCTGATGAACAATAAAACTGGAATGTTATTTTTAAGAAATTCTATCAAAAGTCAGATAATTCCTCAGAGTTATCCTGTGAAAACTGCCCCAGGTTCAGGATTTAAACTGACCACTACTTGGTGTGGTAAGGAAATTACATTTTTTTATCTCACAATTACTCACTGTAAGGTTTTGTATTTTTTCTTAAGTACATTGTACAGCTCCCCATCTGAAGAAGATTTCTTCAACAATTATTTGGCTACTTATTTGCTGTGCAGCCCTCTGATATTGTTCTGGATAGTGTCTATTTTTAGTTCTTGGATTGTACATCGTGGGGAAGAAAAGTGATGCTGTTCTCTCTCCCAAAGATAGATTGCCCCTGAGTGCCAAAAGCTGGCAAAGGAAAAAAACAAAAACAACAGCAAAGTGCTCATGGCAGAAGGCTTGATGGAAGCTTTAGGGGACTAATTCTGATATGTTTACTTTATTTTCTTTTTAATGGGTTGTCAGGTGAGGAGAACAAACAGCTCTTCCTGCATCCAGAAGCATAAGCATTTATTGGTCCTGATAAAGCACAGAGAAGAAATATTATTCAGGGTGTGCTATAAGTCATCACCATGTCTCTTCAGGTAAAATGCCAAAGTATTTCTGTTGCAAGGTTTTCACTGTGCTGCTCTGTGCAAGGCAGGTTGGTAGTGGGATGTAGTCATGGCCATGGGAACAGTGCAGAGTTTAATACTGAACATACCCTCTTAATCTTACCCTGCAACAGTCTCTCAGGTAGAAGTATTTCTGATACAATGAACAGAAAAAGCAGCTCCCTTGGGAATGATATCTGTGTACTTTCAGAGGAAGGATGCACATTCTGAATCCTCCAGAAGCTAGAAGGGGTTTGGGAAGGTTTGAAGAGTCAATGACTGCAGTGTCCCAACTCTGATAGACACACACTGGGAGCCCCTACTGTCTTTGCGCTGAGTAACCAGTCTTCCTTCCTGGGCAAAAGGAGCTTGTTATGTCTTCTCGATCCACATCACAAGAAAAGCCTTACTTTTTTATAACATTCATAGAATCAGAGCATTGTCAGGGTTGGAAGGACCTTCAAGATCATCTGTTCCAACCCCCCTGCCATGGCCAGGGACACCTCCCACTACAGCAGGTTACTCACAGCCCCAGCCAGCCTGGCCTTCCAAATGTCCAGGTATGGGGCTTCCACCACCTCTCTGGCCAACCTGGGCCAGTGTCTCCCCACCCTCATGGGCAAGAACTTCTTCCTAACATCTCAGCTGAACCTTCCCACCTCTAGTTTTGATACCGTTGTCATGCTGTGGACAAATCCTCAATTCCAGCATGTCCATTCGCATTGACTTAAGCAAATGCTACCCATGGAAATCCCTTTCCCAGCTGTTCAGAATATGGACTTTAGCACAAGCATATGAGGTTATTTTCAAAGTGTCTGGGAAAGGAAAACACATTGATGCTGTTTAGATACATTTCAGAATGTTGTCAGGATAAAGTGCAAAAATACATCTCCCCATGCTCACATTGAGGTTGGCTGGTAAATGTACTACTGAGCTGACATTCAGTGTCCCTGTCATGAACCAAGTCTCTGTCTCTACAGAAATCGGGGTTTACAGCAGTGTGCTCTGGGTTTATAGCAGACTAGTCTTACAAATCCATGTTTCCTTTATGTATTTCCAATTGCTTTAAACCTTAAGCCTTTCTTTGCAAAGAATTCTTTAGAAAGTAAACCTCCTAATCATCTTGTATGTTCTGGATCAGCTCCTCAGCTCTCACACAAGGTTCCATTACGAGTGCATTTGTATTGCTGGGTAAAACTGCCCAGAGGGAGACCAGTATGGCCAATAAATCTTATTTCCCAGAATGAATATTCTTCTGGTCAACTGATGACAATGACATTACCCTCAAAGGCAACCCAAAGGCAATCCTAGACTATCACAAGTTGAGCAAATTGGTTTTGATGGTAGCCTAAACACATGCTGATGCTAGTAGGAACAAAAGAGATGCCAGGTGCCCACTCTGGAGGTGCTCTGGAATACAGGGAATTGCTGGAGCCCTGTTAGACACAGGGGGAATATGGCCAACTGGGATCAACAAAAGAAAAACCCAACTGGGTAACTGCTGCATTCTGTTGTTTTATAGATGTGAGAATCTAAGGTTGCCATTTTATCAACAGCATCTCATTTATAAACTGGTAGCTTACCTTAAGTTATCATTTATTCTTTTGAAGAATGTGTGTCACTACTGGACAAAAAATTCCAATCAGTTTCTACTCAGGCATAATCATTCATACGTATCTGTTAATGACAATTTAATTGCATATCCTTATCATCATAAATACTGAAATATTTGTACATAATACTATGTGCTAAAGAACACATTGAATTTCAGTTTGCTGTTAATTTCAGTTTGCTATTTATATACAGCATATGGATTTAAACTTTTCCCTTGACACTGGCACTGGTGAAGCAACCACTTGATCTATCAAATTTTTTGAGTAGCTCTTTAAATTATAAATAGTACCCAGTTGTTTATTTCAAGTGCTTTCAGTGCTCCAAATGTGGTTTAAACGTATTTGAAAACTGCCAAATATCAATGGAGATCAATCCTGTCCCATTGATCTGTTTATGCAGTTAAACATGTAGAATATCAGATTCAGGCTCTAACATATTTAAATACTCCTCTATTGATCAGCTGCTGCCATGATCCAGCACAGATGATGGCACAGATGATTACAGGAAGCTGCCTGCTCTGGTTTGTTCAGCAGATATGTCCCTCTTTCAAAAGGGATCATGGAAAACCTGATCCACAGCTCAAAACCTGAGGGTGAGCCAAGCACACAAGCTCACCATGCAGAAATATTTAATCCATGGAAAGATTTTAGCATCTGATGTATTATACAACGTGTACTTTGGTGGTTTGGATTAGTATAGGTACCTGGTTAAAGTAAAAAATACTTTGCTCCAACCCTATAAACAGATTTTCTAGAGCTAAATAAATGTCCATTTATTTGTTAGATATTTTGAATATCTAACCAAAAGCTGACCAGCAAACATCGACCTTTTGTATTTGTAGTTCAGAACTAAGGGAGCACAGGGAGAGTGTGTGGGGAAGGGTGAAGGGTTTGTTCCCAACACTATATACAGACCAGGGCCAGATACGAGAAGAAAATCACTCTCTTGCCAGGGATGAGGTTTCAAGGCAGCAGTTCTGTGTTGGTACCTCTCAGACAGCAGAGGGTAAAGCACTTCACACATCCTCCAGACATTCACAGCTAAGTGAATGCAGCAAAAGGCAGGAGGAGATGAGGGTTTAGACCTTGGGCAAACAGGAGAGATGGGATGGTTTAAACAGCAAAACTGTTCTAGAGGATTGGCTGAGCCTGTCTAGGTAGGAAGATAAAGGAAATCCTTGTATAATTCCAGAAAGTACCCAGTGCATGTGACAAGACTGCAGAGAGAGGAGGATGCAAGGGAGTGCCAGGAGTGTGGTTTTCCCATTCCTAAGCACAGGAAACCAGCACTGCTGTGGGTGAACAAGCACAGCTTTGTGCAGTTCAGGAACTCTTCCTGAGAGCCGAGTGCTTTATTTCTCCAGCTTCTTTGGAAACCCCACCTAGCTGTGGAACTATGGTGAAGGCAAAGAACAAATACATATAAATAGCTCTGTGGTGTTGCAGGTAAGTGAAAGCTTGGAATGCATCCACTCATCATCATTATTATTACTGTGCTTTGTCAGCTAGTAAAGGTAAGTGAGATATTGTCCTTGTCAAGTTTTCTTCAGAACTGACCCTTGCTCCAGGCCTTAAGTAAACAGCCTTCTCTGGGAACAGGGGCATATGGTACTGTCATTATGTTATCAGATATGTACATTTTCCTGAACTCTACACAAGACAGTGTTTAAACAAAGTAGAAATGTTTCTAAACTTTTCCTCGTATGCTAAAATACAACTAAGTCTATAATTTAAGAAAACCTACATATAAGTTATGAGGTCATATTAACTGCTTCTGAAATGAGTTCATATGATACTAGATCAAAAGAAAAAGACTTTTCAATATTAGTTATTGTTATTGTAGCTGTTTTTACGTATAATAGTTTTTGAGGAGAATGCTGCATCTGCTTTAGGCTCAGGATTCACTTTATAGTGATGACTATCTGTGGCAGGACTTGGAGATTTCAGCAGCTGCTGAAAATGCATTTTGACAGAGAGATAAAAACAGCATTTTGCACATTAAGAAATAGGAAATAAAGAAAACTAAGATTCTGTTGAGTGTAAAGGCTTCCTTCTCAGCAGGAGCCAAGCACTGCAGATCATACTCTGCTGGTAACAGCAACTTGAACTAGCTCTCATCAATATTTCAGAATTACTAAGAAGAATCTAGCTAATCATTAGTTTCTTTACACCTTCTGGCAACCTTGTAAAGATTACTATGAGTTAATATAAATCCCATAAAGTTCACAAATGTCCTATGACTACTGGAACTTTGTGGGAAACACTAATTTAATAACCAACCAAGAGGTTACAATGCAAAACCTTTGCTGAAGGTACCTTGGTATCTGAGTGTGACTGACAGTGTGATGAATGATGATTGCTTAGCTAGCTTTGAACAAGGGTTCTTCCTCCAGCAAAGTCAAACAGACCTTGGAGAGGCAGTTAGAGAATTTGCCAAATCTTCAGAACTCTGAATCCAACCTCAGGAGTAAGTGATTCTTCTCAAAAGAACCTCTCTGGTGCTCTCATGTTATTGCTACATAATTGGCTAAAGAGACTGATACCCCTGTGCTAACACCAGAGGCTTCACCAGCAAAGCCCAGTACAACATTCAGTGTGCTGCCCAGTCCTGTCTGCCAGACAAACTGCAGAATATCTCTCCAGGATTCATATAAAGAATATTTTACAGTGGGTACTCTCCAGGTTCTTTGCAGTGTGCTTCAAAGCAGGCAGAGAGAGCAGTAAATGTTGTCTTTATATGTGTGAATTTGAAAGCCTCTGTTAAACTTCTCCATCTATGTTCAAAGGTTTGACATTCACATAATCTCTCTGCTTACCACAGACAATACACTCTCTAGCATTCATCCACAAATGCAAACCAGACTTTCATATAAAGTGGGAAAAATAAGGATGCAAGGGAGTAAAATATGCAGGAAGCTATTCTATCCCCATATGGCCTGAAATTTGCTCAGAGTATTATACATGTGATTAGCAACTGTCTGTCAACTAAAGGAAAAAAAACCGTGGAGAATTTAAGGAGGATATGGCGTTTACTGGAAATGAAGTAGTCAAATGATAATTAAATACAAAAAGCAGAATTATAAATATCTGTCTTAAAGATGAAGTCTTGGAAGACAGAGAAAAGAAGTGGTAAGGTTCTCCTGTATTTTGTTTGTTGGCATGTTTGCTAAGACCTGCCTTGGAACGGGTTAACATTTCAAATGCGGAACCAAATCTATCAAATGTATTGTTCTGGTCCCATGTCAGGACCAAAATTAGACCCATTTATCTTTAAAATATCTTTAAGAGCGCTAAACACATGTATATAAAAGTAGAGAAGACTTTGATGAGACAGTATTATTGATTATGAATGGACATGGGCTAATACACATAAAGATTGGTGTGCAATACGTACGTGCAGTGGGAAGAGTTAAGTGTTGCTACATCCATTCTTTCTGCACTCCTATAGCTGACATTTCATAATGCAACTGCCATCTTCACATTCACTTTTAAGCCAGGGCTCAATATGGAATATACAATAGAGAATATAAATAAATACATAACCACACAGAGGTATAGATACACATACAAAACTTGACACAAAATACTTTAGAATCAGGGAGCCTGTTTCAGTGGGGTCACAGCAAATAAATGTCAGGTTTTAAATAGAAATTTACAATCTTAAATTTTAATGCATTTTAAAATCTGTGAAACATTTTAATTTAGCATCTCTAATCAGAGATATTTTACGTCCTAGCAGATATATCTCAGAAACCAAACATGCATCATAAGAGTCTATAATTTTGTCTCTCTGTCATTAGAATTTTTTTTGGATTTATGTGCAAGATAAATTGTGATTCACACTGTGCTTTCTTAAGATGCCACTCAGAATATCTCATGGTGGATTCAGAGTTATTGCTGTTACTTTAGGTTTCACTCTGCATTTTGTCTCTATTCTGAAAATATGATGAGGATTTTTGAGACATGAAAAATTACATTTAAGCACTTAATATGTTTCTCTAACTTTTACAGTAATAAGTGGTTGATAGCATCTAACTGATATTTTATTTATCTACATAATTACCTACCTTCCCAACTATATTATCTAACTGATTGACAAACCCTAGTGAACTTACACTCACAAAATTCCCATGAGGCTGGAAATTACACCTCAATTTATACAGGAACAGGGACTCAAAGAGATTTACATGGCTTGCCCCCCCTGCAAAAGAAAAAAAGTTTGAACTTGAATCAAACTCAGTCTTCTAAATTTCAGTTCAGAAGAACATCCTATCACTATAAAGCATATAAAGCATGTCTTATGCTTGGGTTCCATTTAAAGTGACAGTATATTACATTCACTTCAGTTTTATCCCTTTAATTGCTACATAGCTACCAAGTAAAAGCTGTAACAAAATATGCACAACTTTATCACCTGTTATTTATGTAACAATATGAAAAATTACAGCTACCTTTATCAAGTTATGTATTGTGTCTTATCAAATACAGGACTTTTATTTTGCCTACATGTATGTACAGGATGAGAACCTACCTGAATTGGTTTACCTGTAGCAGTTCTATTAAACAAACAGAACAGCTTGGTTTAGAATGGTCAGTAACTTCTTCTGAAACACCACTGCTGATTCTGTCCCTCCTCTGTAGCTGTGGAAGAGCAGAGACCACTTTATTCTCTGCAGTAAAATGGTTCTGTCTACTTAGCTCATTTCCCCACACAGTCTGTAGCTCGGGGGTGACACATGCCCAACGTTTCCCCAGGCTTAAAAGAAAAAGAACTCACATTCAGCCAAAGAACAACCAAGAGGAGGTGAAATATCAGGTAAAGTAGGAACACTGCAGCGGAACGAACCCATATGGGACCTTGATTTTCTGAAGTGACACATTACAAACATAAACCTGAGTTGGAGGGAACAAATCTGTATTGGCAGGAAGAGCTAAGATCTCCAAAATTCAGCAGGGTTAAGATCTCCTGCCTGGGCTTGCTCCCATCTTTCTGCGAGATGAAAATGTAAGAGGGAACTCTAGCAAGAACATGTATTTTCACCTCTATGGTTTGATTAATAGTGGTGGGGCATCTTCCAGAAGACTTGTACTACATATCATGTGTTTCTCTTGAAAAGGATTCAGTCTACTTTCATGCTAACTTTTAACATATCCAGGAATGCACAAGTAATACACTTAACAATCACACTATTATTCTGTACATACCCTTTGTATGTATATATATATCTCTGTAATAGGAAATTAAATCCGTCTACGACTGTTTTCCACCAACCAAGCCAACTGCCAGAGGAAGACCTGAAAGAAATGTTGGGTGAAAAAATCCTTTACCCTCCAAAAGATCACGGACATGTTCAGGCACTTCCAAGCAGGTTTGGTCATCAGGAGAGAATTAGTTGCTGTAGATCCAGAACATGGAGATTGCTGCATTGTTTTATCAGTATATATGAGTTCCCATACCTGAGAATGTTCTCTTGCTCTTACAGTAAGGCATAACTGCCCATGTAAATAGTACTAAAACTGTGAAAGAGAATATAAATACATCATAAATACTTAATTTCACAGTGCTGGGCTCAAACAGACCAAGGTTATGAGAGAAGCAGTTGTAGATTAGTTATGTCCATTTTTTAACTATCAACTTTCAAGCATTCTATTTTCCTTGTTGCTCACTTTCTAAGGCTAACTCCAGGCACCCAGGCTTACTAGTGAGATTTCATTAGTAGAGTTTCATTTATTAGTAGCATTTCAACTGACAGTCATAGCTGGGAAAAAGTAAGTTAAGCAAAGTCAAACTTGGGCACTGTTAGTATATTTGCAGCTGCTCTTCTCACCATGGTCACAGTGTCCTGAGAACAGAAAGAGTGTGTTTGCTGGCAAGGAGGTGTCTGAGCAGAGGAGGGTGAAGCATCTGCTGGTTTTTGCTCTAGATACCAAAGCTTTAACCACTGTCTGTCACTGAGGCTCCTGTGGTGGCTTTCACAAGAAAGCCTTCCACTCAGGTGTCAATTTTCCCCAATGCTGTTGTGCAATCACGTTGGTGTGGAGCAGAAGTTGAATTTCACCCTAGAGACGTAGCTTCATTTCAGTGGTGGGTGAAGTGACTATAGCAGACTTTGTAAAGCACTTTGGGATTCTTACAGATGAAAAGTGCTATGTAAATGTCAGATATCATTATACACCACTTAGGAAAAATGTTGCCATTTATTCTTCTGGATTTCCTGTTGAACATTTGGGGATGATCATCATTGCTGATAACAACAGTAAGAATTGCATCTTCAATGATGCAGGCTGTGCAGGTTGCTCTGTGTTCTGCTTGTCTCTAACAGGAGGTCACATACTGATAAGGAGGAATTTTTTGACAAAGCAGTTGAGCATTATGGAGAACTATCTATTCTTCATATTATATGGTCAGAGTGCAGCTGTCAGAGTTATTTGCATGACTGCGACATTTACAGCTCAGTATTATCAAAAAGATTCAGCATAAAAGTGAGCTGCTTTCATGATGGTATTTGAAACAGCACAGTACAACCAGTAGTAGGGCCATTTGTTTTACTGTATTACCTCTCTCTATTTGTCTAAGTTCTACTCATTCATTTTATTAATAGATTTTATTTAAATGCATGATGGATGTTTCTAACAATGCTTACCCAGGCAGTAGTTAGAAGTTGTCAGAGAGATTCCACTGTTTATGCTAATGGGTGCCTTTGGATTGTGGTGTTTTGTTTGAGGCTCGGGGAGGGAGAGGAAGGCACTGCTTTTTAGCATAACAGAATTCAAAATGTAGCCCGGTATTGATCTGAATAGGAGTAAAAGGCAGACAATTTTTGCAAGGTAGATAAGTAATTTCACCTCTGCTCTAACAAATCATATGCCTTTATAACACAGGAAAACAATCCTGCCCCTGCAATTCTCTCAGCTGACTAACACCTGAATATAAAGACTCTCACAATCTCCCTTCCTCTTCTGCTTCCCAAGTCTCTCCTCTCAGATTGCTGCCTTCCAGTTGGGGTATCTCATTAACCTGCAGGCTCTATCCCTGCCTCATTATCTTCTCCTGAGCATCTGAGAGAGGCAGAAGCCAGGCTGCATTAACCCACTGATTGCTGCTGACCAAGTGATGCCCCTGAGCCTTTTTGGAAGCAGCTTTGGCTGAATAAAAGCTGCTGAAGGATGTGGCCCAGGATGGAATACTGGATAAGAAAACAGGACTAATATACTGTGGGGATGAATTTCATCAAAACCTTTGTGTACAAGGGAGCTGAATGTTTCTCTACGGAAGCCATGCAAGCTTCCCTCTTATTCCTAGTGTCTTTTACTACAGAAGCTGTAAAAGCATTAAAATGTACAGAACCACCTCCTCCTCTCCCTGCTAGCTGGCAAGGGCACTTTCCTGGCTAATCCAGACAGATTACCCCCGGGAGAAAGAGCTAAATCCTTAAAAAAACTTGATGTTCCCTGTGGAAGTTTTAACCACTGCCTATCATGGGAGGAAGAAAAAACTCAAGATTCTGGGAAGAGCATGATAGGTTTGTCCCAGACACAAGAAATGGCCAAAAAGCAGAAACACAGACGAATATCTATAGATTTAGGCACTGTAAAAAAGTGGAGTGACAAAGGTGCTACATGTTTGGTAGGCTAAGCAAGAAGCTAACACCTATAACATAGAATCATAGAATTGTCAGGGTTGGAAGGGACCTTCAAGATCATCTCGTTCCAACCCCCCTGCCATGGGCAGGGACACCTCCCACTACAGCAGGTTACTCACAGCCCCAGCCAGCCTGGCCTTAAAATGTCCAGGCATGGGGCTTCCACCACCTCTCTGGCCAACCTGGGCCAGTGTCTCCCCACCCTCCTGGGCAAGAACTTCTTCCTAACGTCTCATCTGAATCTCCCCACCTCTAGTTTTGACCCATTCCCCCCAGTCCTACCACTACCCGACAGCCTAAAAAGTCCCATCTTCTTAAAGGACTTAGAGAAGGCAATTTAAAGTAAAAAATCTAGAATGAAACCAATGAAGTACTCATGCAATTAGGCAGTGATGTGGCCTAAGACACAAGGAAAGACATTTCTGAAATCTAAAAAATAAAAAAAAAGTAAAGCTAAAGGTTTACCCTAACAGCATCATAAATTCTCCGTGTGCAGGGGAGAGAAACCAAAAGCATGAAATACTTTTCAAATATCAACTCTTCCCAAGTGACATAATATTCTTAAGCATTCAGTTGAATAAACATCTAAACATAACAATACACATGTTCATCATATGATGGATGGTGGATCCACCTAACTCTTCCCAGAGATTTCTTTCTGGAAACCACCAAAGAACCTCTGTAATTTGATCACTAGCCACTGCAACTGGCTGACTGCCTGTTAATTGCTCAGACAATACCCAAATTGTCAGATCAAAAGACCACCCAGTGATTTATTGGGCTGTCACTCCATATCACTAAAGCAACAAATATAAGCAACAATGCCTGGAATGAGTTTTTGCTTGGGATGTCTTCTCTGATGTTTTTCTCCATTAAAATTACTCATCAAGTTCTTTAAAAGCTTGAAATCTTATTTCTGCAAGTGTCAAGTTCCTAAGGAGCAGTCACACTCCAAGCTGATACTGCAAAAATATCCCTAAGAAAAGCCACGTTCTCAGAGTTTCTATATCATATTGCTCAGGTACTTTTGTTGGTTCAGCCCAACAAGTTTGGGCAGGGATCACAAAAATCTATAATGCTTTTTATTATGTAATTTTGACAGTGTATTTTGCTTACAATATGCTGTGACCACCCACACAGCCCTTACTGTATCCTTACAAAACTTCTCTACAAGTGTTTTTCTCCCACAAACAAAACACTAACTCACAGAAAGATATTTTAAGTTTCCAAGAGCTTTTAAAATATGTATTCTTTGTAGGTCATGAACAGTCAGTACTAATATGAACTCTGTTTGAATTTAAATGCATTTTTGTTTGCAAGGCACAGAATTCTCCCATAGCTACCCTGAGTGTATCACCAGAGTGATGGAGGAAATGTGAAAGGGTATTTTTACTGCTTAAGCAGTGGCATCATTTTGAAAATATATATAGAAAAACCAACATATGGATTTGGGAGACCTTGAACAGCTTTCTGACAAAGATCTGCTCACTTGAATGGAATCTAAGATTGATTTAATGGATGGTATGAAACAGGGAGTAAAAACCACCAAATCTCCAAAACATACCCTACAAGCACTTAAAATATATTTGCTCTAGGCATGTATTTATCTGGAAGAGATTTAAGAAGAGAAGTGCTTTACCCATCAGTTCTGTAGCATCACACTCAATGTTGTGCCAGAGAGGCAACAGCAGAGAGACCATCCCAGTGTTCTGGCTGGACATGTATCCACCTGCTACCTTTTTGTCAGCATCATTCATTCTACTTTTACTGTTGTCACAAATTTTATCAGCCACAAATACATACTTTCCCTTTGCTAGTCCTTTACCTGGAGCACTAGTTAAGCAGAGGAATGCTATCAGGACATGTATCACAACATCTGCCATGGCTTTTTGGTCACAGACCCATTAGGCATTGGGAAACCTGTTTGATCACAGATCATCCATTGAGTGCAGCTTGAAGCTGTAATGGACCCTCTGGTGTGAATTCTGTCCTCTGGAGATTTTCTGCCTGACTACAAATGGCTGGATGATGTACTGGGCCAAGGGTTTCTACTTCCTACCACACAACAAGGGCATCAGAGGGATACTGGTTCCTGCTTCTCTCCCAGCTTCTGCAAATGGCTACATCAGACCTGCCCAAACCTGTAGCTGTGGCAGCTGGATGAGGACAAAGTGCCCCAGCCTGCCCACTTCCCCAGTTACCTTAGCTGATTCCATGCTCAGTGTGGGTTAAACCTCCACCAAAGGTATCCCAGACAGGATCCAACAGAATGAGAAATGCCATCCAGTGGATACTTAACCTCCCTATTACTTTGGCTGCTACTGGTTAAGAAGCTTGGAGGGAGTTAGTGCTGATCTACTTCCTAAAGCATCTTACTCAAACACTTCCATTTGCTTCCAGCACTTAAACGGTATTTCCTAGTTCAAGGCACTACTATCATTGTGGGGTTTTGTGCTAGTTTTTTCCCCTGTGCACAGTCACGTGTGTAACACCTGCTTTTATCTCCCAGGGCCTGGAGATGATCCCACAAAGCCTCCCTCAGGTTTCAGCTGATGCTGCAGAGACTGAGGCTGCCAGGCAGCTGGGATTCTGGAGCTCAGTTTTGTTGCTTCTCTTTCCAAACCTCTCTCTACATCTCAGCCAAAGGAAATGTCAGGGTGCAGACAATTCTATACTGTGCCCATCTAAAGAGATTTGGACTCCCAAAATGTTGTGGGGTTTTTTTTCCAGGATAATTAATTATATTTTATAAAGCACTATGATTAGTAGAACTCACAGCACAAAATCCCACCCTGTGTATCCTGCTACCTTTCTCTGTCCTTCCCCTTTGTATCATCACCAAGGATGCCCACAGTCACCAGCTTTCTGGCCCAAGCACCTGCTACCTGCTTCTCATTCTTCACAGAAGCCAATGTGTGGACTCTCCTACTAAATCTTAAGATTTCTGAACTTCCAGAAACACCCTGTGTGTCCTGAAGCAATACTAGGAATTCTTTTTACAGGAAGAAAATATGTCATAATGTACAAAAAAACCCCCCAAATAGTGGCATTTATATTCATACAGACAGATATGCCTTTTAAACACTGATATTATGAAGTTACAGGTTTCTTTAAAGGTATATAGAACTAAGGTGTTACCCATCTTTCAAGTAATTAAGCTTTCAGTTCATTCTTGGCAATGTTCTTACACAGGGTGTTTCAGAATAAACTCAAGAAAGAGCTGGAGTGAATTTCAAGGCTTGAGTGCTGCTGCCATCTACATGGCAGGAAGACTATAAACCAAAGCAAACAACAAAAATGTGTATGTTGCATTTACAGAGCTTTAAGTCTGTTTGTGAGTGTGATGATAGAAAATAAATTCTGAAACTGAACAGAATCTTTTATTACCCTGAGTTTCTGTGTGGAAAATTCATAATGATTTAGAGCACCATTTCCCCGGGTCCTTATTATAAAGAAGTTTACACATTATTGGAGAATAAGTAAGGAAAATATTACTATTTTCTAATGATGGATATTGTTAATAATTTTCTGTTGAGTATTAAGCTTTCATATGCTAAAAAAACCCCCCAAGCAGAACAAACCCAAAGGAAAATCTCCCAGTTGCTGTAAAAAGAGAGGAGTCATGACTTAATAAAATGACATATACTACTTACTCCAGCTATGCTTTTTTTCACAGCTATCTTACTGAGAGTATTACCAGAGGAAGAAAAGCAGCTTTTATCCCTGTATTTGCAAGACACAATGTAAATTCAGGCTGCACAACTCAGTCCTCTCAACTGCACGTTTCTAGAAATACATTAAAGAGAAAGATCAGTGCAATTAAATTTGTACTATATAAGAACTTTATCAAAGGCACAGCCTAAAAAACCTCTGCAGTTGTTTGATGCACTGTTTCACTGTGACAGTTATATTTGTACTTACCCATCACACCATCTCCAGGACACTCAAGAGTCATTGGAAGATGCAGAAGATGATAGTCTTGATGAGACCTTTCTCTGCCCTGCAGCACAGCTCTTGGACACTTTAAACTTTCCAGCAGGTGTCATTCAAGAAACAAACTTCCCATGGTCCCAAAGGAGACAATCCTGGATTATTGGGTGAATTTTACGTTGCATCTAAGTTCAGTGTCCCTTCTTCAAAAATAAGATTGAGGAATTTTGACTCAATCAAATGAGTCAATACAAATTATAGCCCAACTCAAACTCTAGTGATAATTCTAAGAGCTTTGCCTAGTATGTCAGACTGCATACCTTATCAGGAAGGAAGAAGGGGAAGACCAGCCCTCAAAATTCCTTGGCATCCTTTACTCCTGCAGAATTCAGCAGAAATATCCCCTGGGAGAAGCAGGATTTCGTCTTTGCAGATGTCCCATCAGGAATGTGAATGCAACACTATTCAGACCTCAGTCAGACTTACAAAATCACTTTCCTTGCTAGACTTCTGGTCTTGTCTGGAGTTTGTAGCCCTGTTACATAGTGGTTTTGTTAAAGTATCACTTTTTTTAAAAGAAACACTGAATCTCATCTATATATCATTAGAATTATGCCAATTTGCTTTCAGAAAATTTCAGAGTTCCTTAGATTGGGGAGGAGCATTGCTCAAAACAATACAACCCCAAAGTGGAAGTAGTTCATTTCAATGATCAAACTTTAAATATCTAAATAGCACAAGAGATTTCAAAATATCATCTTTGGATATAGAGCCAGAAATGAACAGTTCAAAGTTCAGGGATGTTTCCAGGTAGGAATCTAGGTCAGTGACTATTTAGCAGGTCTGAATCATTTGGAAAACTCAAAATCCCTCAAATCAAAGAGATAGCAAGAAGAAAGAAGAAAAAAGAAAAAAAGACCTTGCTCCTTTAACAGTTTAGGCATTCATTAATTTTTTTTACCCAATATCTAAGATTTAAACAACCATTCTAAAAAATTAGCATATTACTCCTTTTGGCAGGATTCCTTCAGTGTAACACAACTGAAAAACATATTCCTAATTTCCTCGCAACTTTTCTCTAAAATCCATCTCCGTAAGCATGAATATAGTGAAACAACTGCAGGAGATGAATATATATTTCTGTATATACCTCTAAAATTGTCATTTTGCTGCAAAAAGAGTTTATCTGGAGCATATACTGTACAGCTGGTTGTTTCAAAGACACCCAGAACACATAGGAAATATATTTGCTTTCCTGGGAAATAAATGCAGCTAATAAAAAAAGTTCTTGCCTTACCTTGCTGATACTGTAATTATAATTAGCACAAAGCAGGCAGAAGCATGTGCCAAACACCAATCATCACTGCACAAACCACTCCAAAGGGCTGCCTGTATTGGCAGTCTGCTGATGTGCACTGCTTTGCAGAATTAAAGACAAGCAATCAAATATTGTGTTGCACAAATGTAATTGCTACTACAGCAGCACTGGGTGTTATGGGCAGTGCCAATTCCTTGAGCTATGAGACCTCTTCGAACATGTCAGTTTTAAAACATCAAGTAGAAAGAGTTGTAGGGAGATTTGTTGCCCTGGCACTAAGAAGCGAGCTGGCCCAAGTGAGCAGATGATGCAAAGCAGTAATATTTGGTGTGAAAGAAAATGGGCTTTTCAATGCCAATGGAAGATTGCTGCAGCAAACGAGAGGTGACAAGGCTGTGTGGCAAAGGAGACAGCAAGGCCCATCCTTTATCTGCCATTTGTTTTACTCTCTGCAACATTCCTGTAGTGTTTACTAAGTTCCTGTAGTTATATTTACAATTTTATTTTTACCTTTTACCTTTACCTTATTTTTACTGTGATTTCCAGCAGAAGATGCAGATCCAGAAAAGCACATCCTCAAGTCCTTTTGACTTCATCAACACTCTGATTATTGGTAATACAGAAGGTGAGTTTACTACTCTGAGTGGCCATTATTTGCCAAATTTTCTAATTATTTGATGTTTCCAACTCTGATTTAACCATAAAAGAAGAGGATATATGTCAGCTGAAGAGATGTTCTGCTCTCAGTTGTGTTGTACAAGCATAAATAAGTCAATGAAATTATTCCAGCACGATAAGTGAAAGAATGAAGCCATAACACTGAACATCCAGATTGTTTAGTCACAATAATTCAAATACAAGCTTATATAAACAAAAGATATGTTTACATAGGAAAATGCCTTCTCAGAATAACTAAACTTGTTCCTGAAAAATACCCAATGTGTAAAACCC
>VYZX01004786.1:289-34853 GCA_013401335.1 Brachypteracias leptosomus | reverse complement strand
GATGCAAATGTTTTACAATCAATCAAAGTTGTAAGATTTGGGATCACTACATAAACTAGCAAATAACTAAAAGAGTTGATATTTTCTATCTAAATCTAAATGAAGAGATGTAAATCTGTTAGTGATTGAAATGTGAATTGAAACCAATACATCAGCAAAAAGAAGCTGGTCTTATAGAAGGTATTTCTTCTGAAAATGAATTGTTAAAAGTATATAATAATAAATACAAGAAGCCATTTCATGTCCATGCCATGTAGGTCACATTTCTTGGTTGTTCTTGTGCTTCTTCTAATCCTTTCATCTAAGCAGGGGTTTCTAACACACCTTACAGGAGCACACCTTAGAGATCCAGGGATGTGGCTTCATGTCATCTGGAAAAGAAATGCATTCATGTCTTAATGATTTTTACAGTTTGAGGTAACAGGCAAGATTTTGTTTTTAAAGAGTCAGTTATTTTACAATCTTTTTATAGACTAAACTTTGTAATTTTTGTAATAATCCCAAATCTACCTCCAGAGGCCTCTTTATGTTATAACTGCTGTACTACAAGGGACAATACAGAACCCAAAACAGCTCAAGACAATGTATGGTGGTCTTAAAACTTCTCCTTTTTCCATTTTTGTTTTAAAGGAAAACATTCCAGTGGATGAGCAAAAACATAATTTCTGTTTTAAATTAATAGTCTGGGGTTTTTTCCTTTGCAAATATAATTTTTAAATAATATATAATTTCTTTTAGGAGAAATAATCCTACAATAGCTGGAAGCAGAAGTAATAGAAAGTTATACTCATAAGGCATTATATTTTAATTCTGAGATGGGTTATTGGAATTCCACAGAAAACCACTCTTAGTCATCAGGTTTTAGCTTGATTTCTTCTTATTTCATGTATGGTAATATTTAAAACTTGAATTTTAAATATTAATTAATTTAAATATTACTTGTATTACTTGAATTTTAAATATTAATTAATTTAAATATTACTTGTATTACAAACACTGCTCAAACAGGACACGACGCCTTTCATGGGTACATGAACATTGAGAAAGCAGCACACATTTTTTCACCATCTAATGGA
This sequence comes from Brachypteracias leptosomus, assembly GCA_013401335.1. Lineage (NCBI taxonomy): Eukaryota > Metazoa > Chordata > Aves > Coraciiformes > Brachypteraciidae > Brachypteracias > Brachypteracias leptosomus. The sequence goes on along the minus strand of VYZX01004786.1, from coordinate 33,777 downwards.
TATCTTGTAAATTTGTCATATTATCTATCATCCCTCTGTGTATCTGTGTCATAGACACAGAGGGATACACATTTTATTCATGTCCACTCTGTGTTCTTCTATTTTTACCATTTGATTTACTATTTAAAAGAAAAACCAAACCCCAAACCAAACTTACATGTCATGATAGATATGACACTACATCTACTGCAGTGATGTAGTGTGTAACCTCATCTAGGTGATCCTGCTCCGGCAGGGGGATTGGACTAGAGGATCTTTTGAGGTCCCTTCCAATCCCTGACATTCTGTGATTCTGTGAAATTCTTATGGATTCATCTGTGCCTACATTTGAAATTCCAGATGTTCTTTCTGGAATAATTCCCAGGCACTAACATTTTGAAGAGTGGCTGAGCAGTATGGGCTACCAGCACTCTCGTCCTCCTCCATCATCTTCAGTGCCCTCCAGCACTCTGCTCCTGATCAGTGCTCATTTACTGCTCCCTGCTTTTCATGATAATGCCAATACAGCACAATAAAATCATGCTGTTCGAGGGCACTTGAAAATTTTCTGAATATTTACTTCAATATTCTGCCTGTATACTGATCAACAGCCATATAGGTGGCACGGTGCTGATTTAAATAACATACTCTCCAGCAGATGGAACTAGGAACTGGTAAGTGAATATTCACTAGAGTAATTGTAACTTGCTTGATAACAAGATAGTTAGAAGTTCAATGGTGTATTTTTAAGCACATTATGGTTAATAAGAATCAGCTGTTCTTGCTACAGTCTCATTTTTATCTGCTGCAGTTCTGCCTCTCACAGAGAATTTTTCAGAATTCTTTCCCATCTCTATGCCAAGGTCTAAGGCAACTAAGCAAGACTGTGAAAACTGCTCAGATTTTCACTGCTCTCTGTTCTATACCCAGAATTACATTCTGTCCTGAAAAGGCAAAAAATTAAGAGGAAAAAATGAATATGGGCAATGTTTTTGGAATGAAGGGATGTGAGAGATCATGAGCTGCAGAAGGGATGAGCTGACTCAAGCAGAGACTGTCTGGCTACTGAAGGCCATAAGCATATAAGTTTCTTACCATTTCCATGGTTTTCCTCCAAAAGACAGAAAACACTCTGTAATTACTGTCTACAGCTTCCAACTCAATCTTCCATTAGGGAGGCTCAATTTCCCTCTATTACCAAGTGAAGTAATAGTCTATTGCCTAGTCCACTGCACGATCTCTGTTGGGGGAAATAAGTCAAGAGGCACCTGTGCCTACCCTGTTTCTTGTGAAGTCAGCTCAAATGGATTCTTTTTTCTCATAAGAGCTATAGTTGCAGAATCCTCCTTAGTAGGATTGCACCACATATGAAAGGTAAGACACCTCAAGTTGTGTCAAGTCCTGCTACAATCCTCTTAGGTTTTGACTGACAAAATTCAGAGCATTTTCAATCCCCTTAAAGCCCATCTCAAGCAGCTCCCTTTGGACAAGATGATCTGCCCTCCGGAGATGTGAATTTTCCATCATTGTTTGTACAGGAAAACTCGGGTGAATAGGTCAGACCTAGAAGTCTAACTTGTACATCCATGTTCACTTAGTTTCAGCCTCTTTCTCAGTTTTCCTACATGTGGAAAATTTGTCTGATAAAATGGAAACCACTGCTGGGAATATTTATTTCTATTAAAGAAGCACTCCAAGGGATAGTGAATTCTTTATGGGGGGTTGATATGATTAAAACTCAAGTTCTACAAGAAGCTGTTGTAATTCTTATCTGATTATTATTTTCAAGGCCACAGCAGAGACAAGTTTGAAAAGCCAAGCTTTGCATGTCAAACAGAAGTAGTCCTCAGCATGTGGGGAAAATGGTAGTGAGAAACCTACTATTAGGCATCTGAGAGAGAAGCCCAGCATCTCCTCGGTGTGTGGGCTAAAATAGGCATGAGCCACTATCACAGATAATGGCAGCTTGTAGGCACATGAAGGGAGCAACTAAAATCCATTTCACTTAGACAAGAAACTGCAGTCTGATATTTACCTGTGTCCATCACATGTGAAAAGTGTTTACTGTGAATTATCCGAGAGAAAAGTGCAGGTTGAGGGGTTTCATTACCTATCTGAGAGGAGTTCAGATCACACATTGAACACAAGAAATCACAGGCAAATCTCAGATCGGTGTCTTGGGTAGTCAAATGGATTCCTGCTATTCATCTGAGTATATGCCTTTTGCTACAATTGCTGGAGGCCCCCATCCAGACCAGTGAGAAGGTGTGCAGACACATAGAAAAGTAAAATGAGCAGAGTAAGCTTCCTGTGATTTTAGAAAATTCAGACCGCTTTGAAAATAACCCTCATTCTAATGTCAAGGTTAAGAGCCTGCACCTCTCATCATCAGAAACCACAATGCACAGATATAGCTGTGAACAGCTGTTCTACATCCTTCCTGATCCTGGTAGAAGTTGCAATAAAGAGCCCTTTCTAGGAACAGCTGGAACTCTTTGCAGGTACATTGCCATATTTTCACCTTTTCCTCATCAGAAGTGATAATCAAAGCAATACATTTCTTAACACAACTTTTGCACACATGACAACATATTATAAGTGATGTGCAGGAGAGTCTACAAAAGACATTATCGACTTCTTAATAAAACTTGTAAATGAAGTTTGTAAGTTTGCCTTGACTTTGAATATGTGTGAGAGAGATTCTAAGTTTCACCCAGTGAAATACTGACCTCCCAGGCACTCTCAAATTTCAAGACACGATTTGAAGTTAAAGCACCTGAGAAATACTAGAGAAAATCAGAGCCAGCCGAATGTTATATTACTGCTTCAATGTTTGCTACCAAAAGTAAGTGGTAAGTTTTAAGTAAATGTATTGTGGTACCAAATCTTGCCTTTCAAACAAGCACTTCTGGCAGAAGTGTCTTAATTTCTTATCACAGAATTTCATCCGCACAAGGAGCAATAAATAATTCATGTTTCTAGCTCTTTGTTGTGTGTCCCTGAACTGCAGAGAGCTGGAAGGCTGACAGCTGTGTCAGGACAAGCACCAAAGATCTGACATGACAAGTGACTAACAAGTTTCTTTCAGTCTATAGTGAAAGAAGACAATGGCATAAAGTGCAAAAACGAAATCCTGAAACAAAATGAAACTGTTTCTTTCTCTTTACCTAAGTGTTTGCTATGAGCTTATTTCCGACCCATAACCTCTGGTCATTTTATAGTACTGCCCAACCCCCTTTACTCCTCACATTCGCCTGGCCATTTACGCCTGTCCACGGATCAATATGAGCAATTCTTGGAGAAATACGATGTCTCCATGACAACCAAGCCACAAATTCTCAGTGGAAAGCAGTGAGACCAGTAGTGAAATCTCCTGAGATTTTCAGACCTATAAGACAAGATGTCTTAAAATGCAGGAATGGACAGAAACAAAAGCCAGAGTAATTCATTGTTTATTACTAGTTTAATGATGTCAGATGGACCGAATGGAACTCAGTTTTTAAGTTTAGATGCTTTATCAACATGTATTTTTGCCAGTCAATATTCACCCCCTGCCAGGATTTTATTCTTTCCATTACTTCATATAGATATGCAGAGTGCAGAATTGGACATTCAAATTCCCACATAGAACTAATTTAAGGTTAAAATTAATGTTATCTTTAAGGTATATTAATTCTCGCCCGAATAGTGCCAGATCGTTCTAATTCTTTCTCACTTCAGAACAGATCAGAACTTGGGCAATCCACGTTTTTGCCCATAATCATTGTTGAAGGGACTATAGACAGTTTCTGAAGGTGCCATGCACCACAGATTGTAGGTGCAGTAAGGAATTTAAACTTGGATTATCTATTTCTTTCTAAATCTCAAGCCAGCTTCTGCTGTACAGCATTGAGTCCAAGCCCGTGTGGCTTTCAAACAAACACGGATTTACAATTCATTGGTTTCAATTATTCTAACATACACTGGTGCTCATTTCTGTGGAAAAGATGAAAAGGGAATGTAGTTCAAATCAGGTATATGACAGAAGTTGAACTCCCAAGGAATCTTGGAAGGAGTGGAGTGCGCTGAAATATAATCCCCCAGACATGGGTCCTATCTGGGTTCTGAGATGACTTAGGGGACCTGACATGGATTTCAGACTGCACCCTTTGACTGAAAATTAAATCTCAGCAGTGTTCCTTAGGGAAGGATCAGGGGACTGTTGGCAGCTGCCCCCTGTCAGCACAGGCTGCAAGATTTGGAAATCTCTTAACTAAGCTGACAGGCCGCAGAGACGATGAATCAAAAATATGATACACGGATCAGCACACAAAGATGCAAGAGGGTGCACAGAAACCAGATAAAGCAGGGCAGGGAAATATCGAGTGAAGAAAGATGTTTAACTCTTTCACTAATGAGGACTATGTGCACGTTATGTACATAGTGTACGTGGGTCAAGCTCGCAGTTTGCTTAAAAGATCTTGGTATTTAGTTGCACAGAATGTTTTTAATAGGCTGTGACTCAATACACTTTATATTTAATTGTTTCCCTCTGGGATTCATTTAATAAATTTTGTAATGTTCCATAACAAGAAAGATAATGAAACTACATGAAGATAAATCTTTTAGTCACTGAAAAGGATGTTGGATGTTCCTGTATTTAGCTGAATCAATGTTAAGAGCCATTAAAATGAAATAATGATTGTGAGCTGATTTAAAGAAAAGAATCAAGCTTTCTCCCAGAGATACAGTGTTTGAGTGGCCGGTGCTACACTCAACTGCACTATATACAGTCCTTCTAATTTTCCATAATCTCATGCTACCTTCAAAGGGTCAGACATTGTACATATATTAAGTAAGCAGTGTAGTCCAAAACTAATTATAATGAACTAGTAGTGTCAGCTTTCTTTTTGGTCATAAAGCCTTTATCCTTTCTAAGACCTGAATTCTTGATGAAAGAGGAAAGGATAACAGCTCCACACTGTGACCCCTGGAGGTGACCATTAATTTGACATTGCAGCTGCTAAAGAGGAAACAGCATTACCATGTGCTTTTCCTATGGACCCAAAAGCTGTGTCAGATTTATCACTTGATACTTGGTGACTGTCTTTAAGTGCCTCTCACCTGGACTCTCAGGCTCTTCCAAGACACATCTGTCAGGCGCATCCTCCACATCTTGGAAGTTTGCCGAGCTGGAGTTCTTGTCATGCTTCAGAGCACCGACTGCAGCAAGGAAGAATAGAAACAGGGGGAGGGAGAAGTGTAATGTATTCAGAAACAAACAATCCCTGATTTTCTGCAGAGCTTTCAATCCTGAAGACACAATTTGTGAACACAAATAAAACAGAAACTCCAAGTACTTATATGCAACCATAAAAATCTATAGGTAAGAATTCATTCAGGGAGAAGTTTGAGGCATCAGCTTAAATGTGACCCCTCTAAAGTAAAAGAACATTTTTTTCTTATAGAATCCTAAAATAATAAAATAATTTAGAAGCCATAAAAAGTGTTTGTTTCACCAAATAAGCCAACAAACAATATAAAAAATCATTTATGCAGTTTTGTCATTACAGGAGTCATTCACCGGGGAGAGAAATGTTGTTTGTTTTAAAAAGAAAATATGTAGTGTATAACAAGCTAGTTATATGTCTAATAAAATTAGTGATAATTCCAAAGTGCAGTAAAAACCAGACTGAGTTGCAGTTTAGAGACTGCCAAATTTGACTTCTTCTTTTACCTAATTGCTAAAAACGCTTTTCTTTCAGAGCAGGGAAATATTTTTATGGAAACAATTATTTAATTTAGCTGGCTTTTGAACAAATCCCTCCTAAGTTTTCCTGAACAGAAGAGAAGTATTTACCTCAGCAATATCCATTTCCCTCTCTTCTATTCCGTATCTCTATATGAAGCCACAAACACAGCTTAAAGCACAATTATTACACTATATGTTTTAGAATAACACAGCAAAGACTAGATCTCCATTTTTCAGTCCCATTAAAATTTAGCTGATTCCATTTCATAGTAGCGACGAAAATACTTCTTTTTTTTTCTGATATCTAGAAAACTAAGCAAGGTTCTAAACTTCCATGTGGAAGGTGATACCAATGGTGATACACAATCTTAGTGTAGTTTTGTCCCGTTTTCAAGACAATAAATTTGTTCCCTTAAAGCTTCTGATGGATTTATTTTTTTTTTAACAAATGAATACCTTCTGAAGGATTACTTCATTTAAAAACCCATTTAAAATTTCCAAAATTATGAGTGAATCAGCCAGGAAGATCTCAAAAGACACATATTCCACTCCAGTGCCCTGCACTTTCCATCCCTTTGCAGCTATTGATCCCAGGTCGCCCAGAGGTTCCACCATCCTCAGCTCCTGCATCTACACAGAGCCTGTTTGAAGCAACCAGAGCTTGAATACCATAGGGAAATTATAAAATGCAATATTAAAACATCATAAATAACAAAATCTATGATAGTGACACCATGCATTTCATCTAAAAAAAAAAAAAGGCAGTAAATTTTGCCTTAAAAATTCATATGGATGGCAACTAACCAGTATATAAAACCCTGCTCAGGGAGAGCAGAGCACTGGTTAAATCTCTAAGCTTGCAAGAAGCCAGTAGACTTGCATCAATGGCCACCATATCCATACAAAGAGGAGTTTTAGTTCTTGTCTCTGCCATGGAAGTGCTGACATGATAATCTGCATGGCGTGAGTTGACACTGAAGAAGAACTTACACTGAACAACAAATGTTCTTGTTTACACATGAAAACACTATATGTGCAGGAAGAAATGTCTTCAAAGATACCTGTGCATGTCTCTGATTTTTACAACATTTAAATAAATTTCAAGTACACTGATTGAAGGCCAGGATTCCCACTTCAAACAAGAAAAAATGGAAAATACAAGTAATCATGTTATATATATAAAAAAATGTGCCCAATTTATTAGAACATTCTTTCTAAAGAAGTTCTTCCTATTAAGCAGTGAGCTCCACTGTGCTGAGTGATAGAGTCATTACAGCTGCATGAATTTAAAAGCAGAGCTGAGTAGTGGTTTTAGGGAAGGTACCAGATTCAGCTGAGAAAGAACTCAGGACATAATGCATGAAAGACAGCTAGAAGCAGGTCCATACACAGATGAGATACATCAGGAGGATGTATCAGATACCTCAGGATACATCAGAAGGTGTCAAGTGAATAGGAGGAGGATCCAGATGATATTCTTGAGTAGAGAGTGCAGAGATTCAGGGAGATTTGAGAGAGGATCGAGTCACTGAAAGCCAAGAAAGACAAAAACGAGAAAAAAAAGATAATATGCAGAGCTTGGCTGAGAAATGACAAAAACCAACCATGAAGCACTTGCACTAACATCATTAGGAAGAGTTTAAAGGGGGTGCAAAGCATAGACGGGGTTTTCACAGGGACAGACAAGGAGGTTCAGCAGGAGAGTGAAGGGAAGAAAATGCACATGTCAGAAAACCAAGTGACAGGTCACTGGTGCAAGGGAGAGTTGTGTATCTCAGCCTTGTCACTTAGAAGCACAAATATCTCCCCAGGCAAAACTCAGGCAAATAAACTTCACAATACCCCAGTTTATGAAGTTACATAATGAGTGTATGCAGTGAACAAGAAAGGGACCTAGGCAGAGACCTTCAGATCCTTCCTTTTTAAAACATCACATGTTGTCTGCTCAATTTTAAGAGGAAGGTTCCTTAAAAATATCAGAGAAGAACAAAGGGAATTGAAAAGTTAAAAATAAGAAAAGAACAGTCTGGCCCAAATAAAGAGTGAAAGTAGAAATGGCATTATGTAATCATGAAAAAAAAAATAAATAAAAAAGTCTTAACACTGACACCTACTTTATGGTGTTTTCCCTTAGGAGAACAGCATTTTATGTTCAAATATCAGTAGGGAAATATTGTTCTGAATTGCTCATACCCAGGATGCTGATGGAACTTAAGTTATTTAAACATGAACAGTGTGATCTTTATTTATTCTGAGGATACTCTGTCCTACTTTGGGTTTAAATGGACCTTAAAATTACTTTTGCTTCCATTTGAAAGCTAATCTGTGTAGCCAAAGTAATGTAAATGTCTGGAGTATAAAAGAGAAAAAGTTAAAACCCAACAATTTCTTATGCAATAACTTCAATGATATTTTCTTTCTATTCAGCACAATTTCAATTATTACATGGACAGTAGAAATTACCTTTGTTAGCATGGAAGTAAGGGAAAAGGAGAGATTTCATTGAGGCAAATGACCTTGAACTTAGCATATAAAAGTGACATAAATCTTCATTGACCAGGATCAATCCTGAGAACTGTGCTGATTTTTTCTGATACATCTTAATAAGCTTTTAAGAATTGTTTGCTGAACTTGGTAACAATTCTCTTACATTATTGAAACAGGAAAAGACACTAAAAAATAGGTATGGAAGTTAGAATACTAAGAGAATGCCATATGAACACAGTATTTAATGAAACATTTATGTAAACAGTTCCAAAATATTTCAAATTCCACAAAACAGAAAGAAATGATTTCCAGAAAGATATCACAACTGATTGGCAATCAGCCCATGAAAGGACAGTCTGTGTGGGTGAACTACTACATAAGAAGCTGTTCTTTATGAATACACACTAATCACCAATTACAGCAGCAACTCCTCACTATCATGTATCTGTTTAAACTCTGAAAAGCCTCGTTCCACTCTGGAAACAGCACACACTAAAGTCTAAATAACCTGCTCTGCAGATCAGTTTTCAGAGAGCAGACACATTGGAGAAAGGAGTCTGAATAACACAGGTGAAAACCCCATTTTTTTCTGGTAAGTTGTCTTTGCTATTGATAAGGTGGGTTAGTAACTTAAAGCCAGCCTGTCTTCAGCATAAATGAGAACTTGTCATCCAAACAAGTGGACGGGGCCACAAAAATTACTTTTCAATCAAAAATATTAGGCAAGATAGGCTAGAGGTGATAAATATATATCATTCTATACAGAACACAAAGTAACCTGAATCTAAATAAAAGTGTGCCAAAAAGGCTGTAAAGGAAAACAAAATGCCAGGGGGTGGGGGGGAAGTATTTTCATAAATGTGCTGCAATGCCCCTTCTGGGATGTGTAGGATCCACGGGCACTTCCCATGTTATACCTAAGAAGCCTGATGGAGAGCTGGGCAATCAATACTTTCTGTACCATTTAAAAATGCACATTTCATAGATATTGTAAAAAGCATCAGAACAGCTGTACTTGCTGAGAGCAAATATCATCAGCATAAGAGTCCAACAACCACATCATTAGAAATTTCTCCTAAGCTCTAATTTGAAACTCGGGTCCAAAACTTGTTTTGGTTTACATTTAATAAGACACAGCAGATTTCTGTTCTACAAACTTCAGTTTTCCCTTGAACATGTTTTTTTTACACCCTTAACATCCTCCCCCCTAACTTGCCTTACCATGGCAAGCTCCATGGTTTTACTACGTAGTCAGGCATCTCCTTTTGTTTGTTTGCACGTGTGCCTATTAGCTTAATGGGAAACTTACTCTTGTAGGAGAAAATTACACGTAGGAGCCCTGTAATACTTGTGATTCAAGAGCCATTTGTTTTCTCCTCTTTCAGCCATCTCTTTCCAAGTTGAGGATTACTACCCTAGTAACTTAGGTTACCCTAAGTAACCCTTAGCTTTCTCCACATATTTTGACAACAGCCTAAAAGGATACAATTGTTTCACTAGTATTATAAGAAATGGAATCATAGAATGTTTGAGGCTGGAAGGGGCCTCTAGAGGTCATCTGGTCCAACCTCCCTACACCAGCAGGGACATCTCTACCTAGGGCAGGCTGCTCAGAGCCCCAGCAAGCCTGACCTTGAAGGACTCCAGGGATGGGGCCTCCACCACCTCTCTGGGCAGCCCCTTCCAGAAAACAGTCATGAAATGGCAAGTGAAATATTAGCAGCACTCACCACAAGCACGTGGAAGCAGAAAAAGCAGGTAGTGAAGTGCCCCCATCCTGCCATCACAGCGGGCAGGGAGTCGGGTGGGCTGGGGATGTGTCCTTGATGGCACCAGTGCCAGGACAGCACAAGGATCACTTCCCAAGTTTGCAGGTGATGCTCCCTTTTACAGAGCCTGGTGTGGTGTTTGCCTTCATTGCCACAGCACGAACACTGTTGATTCATGCTCAGCTTGTGATCCAGATTCTTTTCTGAGAAACTGCCAGCTTGCTATATCTTTCCCATCCTGTCTCTTTGCAGAAGATTAATCCTACCTCAGTCTAGATCCTTGCTCTCATCCTTATTGAATTGAACCCTATTTTTTTTTCCAGACCATTTCTCAGGTCATATAAACCACTAATTCATCTCACTGACAGAAGACATCAGTTGCTGGTCATTTCATAATTTTTTGTGTCATTTAAAAAAAAACCTGCACTGATGGATGTAGTTGTCATTTAATTGAGAACGGCTGTTTTTTATCTTCTGATGATTAAATATCACACTGGCCCAGTTTTCATTACATTTTAATTTTGAAAAGAGAGATTAAGAAATTAACCTGGAGAAACATATTAGTACTCTAAAGTGAATGCTGCAGCATATGAAAGTTGGAGCTGTCCTTGAAAGAAGCCAGTATAGAACAAGCCAAATTGGAGGTTACAGCAATTTAAATGCATTACACTGAATGCAAAAGTAGGACCTAACATTGCATTGCAGAGCTCAGTTTGCAGAAATACCAACCCAAGCACCTGGGGAAGCCTGAGCTTGCTCTTGCACTCTAGGACCCTGTATACAAATGAATCTCATTCCACTCACTAAGTGAATTGCAACTGAAGAACATTTTTTTCTTCTGGAAGTGTGAAATTCCTTTTAAGGACTTTATATATTTCAAAATAATAATAAAAAACCCCTCCTGAAACTCCATTTTCCTCCCTCCCTGTATCTATGAGGCCAGCATTACTCCAGACAGGAAAACTGAAATTTTCGGTGATTCTTTTCCCAATATACCTTCAAGTTTTATTCACCCAGAGGGACTTCCCTACTTCTCTCAACTAAAATATAATGGCATGTAACAAATTATGCTCTCAAAGGACATCTCATTTTTGTTTCATTAGTGCAATGAAACATTCACTCAATTTTAAAGCAGTTGTCTTGATCTTAGCTGTGATTTATACCAGAATCTGTCCATGTATTCTGTGTAGTGTATATAATAAAACACCTAACTAGTTAAATTTGTCTCAGTGGGTTCTGCTGCAAGAAATAAAATACTTTCCCATAAAACCTCACACAACCTTTACTGCACAGCTCTGAAGCGTATGCTTCTGTAAAACTGAGGAGGATTTAAAAAAGGAAAATGTAACCCCAAACTGTGCTTAATTAATTCTTCTAGCATTATACACCGCTTTTCCTTGGCAACGTCCTCTCTGTCTAGAATGCCCCAAATTCTTCTTTCCAATTTCCTTAAATGTGTGGTATTATTATTATATTATATTATTATATTAACCAAACATGGTGTGAGACTGAATTATTTGATCACACTGGATCGACATTATTTATGTTGATTGGGTTTTTTTTAATCCAAAACCAATCTCTCATTGTTTGGGTTTTCCTAATCCAGTAACTGAGAGGCAACAGAAAAACAATTTTTACTAGAATTAGTAAATGTGACCAAATTTCAATTCTGGTGGTTTCTTTTTTAAATTTATGTATATAGCATCTCCTCATTTTCTAAAAATATATAGCAACATTTCCCCTGGTTTCTGCATGTTAGATCAATGGTGTGGGAGAGTACATACTGCAGAAGTAACTGCCTAGCACTGGATCAGTAGCTTCTATAAAAACAACCTACAAACAAAGAAATACTTGGTGTTTTTAAAATTGCATTATTGATAGTATTGACATTATTCCTTTCATGACAATAGATTGATGCAGTATTCAAGCCTAAAGTCCTTAATCAGGGAATTTTCAGAGGATTCGGGTTCAGTCCATTTCTACAGAGGAATTCTGGCTGTAGTCTGCCTCAATTTGGTTTGAAAACCAGAATGAAACAAAAGTGTGCAGCGTGGTCATGGCAGTGACACATCTCTGTGCACGACGTGGCTGTTATACCTTGCATACTCTTCCCTTGTCTCGGTCAAAGCTGTCCAAATAGCTTAATCCATGGGAAAAAAATACACACAGAGCCTCTTTATTAACCTCTTCTGGCCAGATTATTGTTATTATTTTGCATTATGGCCTTGAAGATGTATTACTGATAAGAAGGTAAAGCCAACTGCAGCACAGCATGACCCTGCTGAATGGCTGCCGTAGGAAAGTGGAAGTACTTATTTCTAAGACATTTCTGTGATGCTCCCCACTGTTAAAATGTTATCTGACTTTAAAAGATTTTCAGTTCAATTGTAAGCAATAAGTAAACTCAGGCAGTCCAGTGCTGTATACTGAGGAGTTTCACTAGCTGGTCAAACAGGCATTATTCCAAGAAACTAATGTTGTATAGGAGTGCTTCCTGGTGGCTGAGACCTCTGATTGGCAAAAGACAGTGGACTTTTCAGTCAGCAAGCTAGTTACCCATGGATGTGGCTCAAGGCTGACACACAGATTGACTGGTTCACACTAATTTACTTCACACAGATTCCATTTATCTCCTAGAAGATCCCCTGGCAGCAGCTTATAATGGCATATCCTAGGATGCCTGCCTGCATGAGTTTTTAAAGCGGCAGAGCTTGATGAATCTAAGTCCAGAAAACAGTTCACAGATTGAGGACTAGGTGCAATCAAAAAACATCAAGTAGCACAGCTGGGACTTGCGAGCTTGCTTGACTGGTTTGAGCAGCTGAGCATTAACTACGCTTGCTTTCCTGCTGGCAGCCCTGTGTCACTAGGACAAATCGGAGCACTACCCAGCAGAGAAGGGAAAAGGGAAGAGAGAAAGAAAAAGGAAGAGAGAAAGGAAGAGAGAAAGAAAAAGGAAAAGAAAAAGAGAAGAGAAAGAAGGAAAAAGAGAAGGAAAAAGAAAAAGAAAGAGAAAAAGAGAGAAAGAGAGAAAGAGAGAAATTATTGGATTGTGTGGATACTATTAACAGATGCAGGAAAAACTTATTGGAACATTTAATCTTTATGCAACTCCAGGTTTATCCAACTAATTAATGCTCTGGTTAGCAAGTTTTGAGGCTAGGAATCTGAAAAAATTTCTTTTGGTCATGCTAACTGTTCCTAAGAAAAAGCCCTGAGTAAAACTAAAGCTGTTGCCATTTGTCTCCTATTGGAAATAAAACTATATTCAATCTAGTAATACATGTGCAATGAAACATAGCTACCAATATAGTGGGGTTTACGTCCTAACAAGGTGAGGTACAGGTCAATGCAATTCCTCGCTTCCATAGAGAACAACAGACTTCAATAGGTAGAAGCTTATAAATTGTATTTTTAAAAGGACTGAAAATACAAGCTTACACCATAGCTCTCCACATTCAGATAGACAGAGATGATTCTTTAAAGTTCTCAGAAACACAGCAAAAATTAACATTATTAGACAATAACGTTTGACAGCAAATGTATTGTGAGAGATCCAAAGCACATTTAGTACTTAGGAGGTTAAAGACTCAGCTGTAGTGCTAGTTGATGAAAAAGTAGGATTAAGGCTTTAGTATGAGTCTTGACATGATCATGTTGTCTGCCTGCTGTCTTAAGCTTCGAAAAACAGCTGGGATCATCTTCTTATAAGCTTCAACTCAAAGATGTTTAAGCAGTTCCCAATCCAATTAAACAGAGGTAAATATAAGGAAGGGCCCTACTGAGCCAAATCATCTTATTTTTTTAATGAAAACCAGCATAATTGCAGGTTACACAACTCCTTAATCTCACTTTAAACCTAACAGACTGCTGCCTTGGAGTGCACATGGCAGGCCCAGTTAACCCAAGCATTCTATATTGGTGTGCTTAATTTTTGATCATTATCCTTTATTATGTTACTTGTAATCCTAAAAGCCTATGATTGTGTCCAGATATTTGGCAAGGATTGTACCTGGATATACAGGGATTCCTCTTCTAAGAGTAACGGATTAATTGGATAGCACTGTGTGACTAGCAGAGGGTTTGCAGTGACACTCCTGTGCAGTTTGTAATTTGTGAAGTCCACCTCCTGCTTCTTCTGTCCCCGTCCTTTAAACAAATTGTCTTTTTGGACATTAGCAGTGCTGATGTAGTAAGCTCTCTGTTCTCAGCACCAGCATGACAGTACTGTAGAAATAACACTGCCCTTACAGAGCGGGCTGCTTCCTAAAATCCCCTTCAGGAAAAATAATAGAAGATATGGAAATTCTCATTTTTAGAATTGCATGTTCAATTTAAAAGTGACTGTCTCCCATAGTATTATTGCTTAAAGGCTTAGTGCATTAGGCCACTCATCTTCTGTACAGCCAAAAGATTTTTGAGGTGTACATATGTGGTGGTATTGCACCAAGTTATGTGTTTTTTAAGTCATTACAGTTAATACCATAAAAGCAAATACCCACTTATGTAATCCTTCTACTTTGTCCTATAAATACACACAAGGACGTTCTCCAAGGATGCAAAAGCAAAATCTCATCAGGGACTACTTCAAATACAGGCTCCTCATGTCTGTAAGAGCAAGAAGGAAATTTAAATGATCAGGAGCGAACTGTTTGCAGTAGCTGTGTTACATTATGTATGATCTTGGCTGCACAGGATTTAATTAGTGATTTCCAGTTACATGGTTGTGATTTGTAGTGAACTGGTATTTGGGGTACCAAACCAGCATCTGACAGATTGATATTATTTTGTATTTTTTCCCAAACACCAGCTACTAGGAGTTGCTGTCCCTTTTTTGTATAGCTGGAAATCTATTTAGTATATATGGGCAATGATTCTGCTCTGTGCTACAGAAGCACAAATCTAGATTAAATCAGCTACTCTCCTGATGCAACTGAGACTTTGCTATTCTGTGAATTAATAAGCAATATTTGTTGGCAAGTATCAGAAAGGTGCATTGTTGAACTGATGGATAATACATATTCGTATTGGTAATGAATGTGGACCAGTTACTGCAAAACAGCCACAGGTTTGGGAAACCTCTTGAAGCACCACAGGATAGATCTCCAGAAGATAAATGTGGCACTCAAAAGAGCAGATAAGCAAGGAGCTATGAAGTACTTAATGAAAGGATGACCCCTGCAGAGCACTGCACCTTCACTCCATTCACCTATGGCCAAGTTTATTACTCCAGCCATCAGCAAGATGTCAGTGGACAAAAGAGCCTGGACCCTGCACTTTGAGATGTGCCATGAACAGGTAAGAGATGCTATGGGGCACTTTCAAGATGGACCTAAGGAGGTGACTGACAAGTGTCTCTGTGGTTCAGAGGTTGTGTGAAACCACATGTGACAAACTAAAAAGCATGCTTCCAAAAGATGGAGATGATCTGCTCTTGGTAGGTGAAACATGGCACAAGCCCATGTTCTCACTGGAGTTAAGCACCCCTGGGGGATTAAAGAGCCAAGGAAATGTGAGCTCTTCCATGTTCTCTTTGATGCACTCAAGTGCTACATGAGTGTGAAGCAGAAACAATCTAGATGCAGAAGTGGCAGGATCTTTTAAAATGTCCAATTCATTGCACTTTGCTTAAATAAGGTTGGTCAAATGTAACAGGAGCAGGCTTCCCAGTGCTGGCAAGCAGTTTGGGCACTGCCCACTTTCAGTGTAAGACTCTTCTTCAGAAGAATGAGGTTTAAAAAACCAAAAGTTTTATTTAGGTTTTTTCACTTTTTTTTTTTTTTTTTAAGTATTAGCCTTTGTGGGTGTTGAGCCTTTATTCCTCGGGAAGATCTAATTTTCTCTGAGTTTCTTTTGCTTTTAGTAAAAGTTAATACTTTCATATCACTTCACTCTAAGAACTGGGACTTTCAGAAAAGAAACATATAAACTACCATAAGATTTGCCATAAAATGATGAAGGCTGGTGAAACAACATTGCATTCACTGGCTAACATATAATCATAAATATATATATACATATATTCATGGTAGCCAATGCACTGGTCAGAATTTGATTTTTTGTTGCTATCTGATCATTAGTTCCTTGATAACTCTAGAAGCAAAGTTTTCTGTTGCTTCCACAGTATGCCTAGTCACAAGTATCTGGAATATATTTATTTTAGGTATTCTGAATCTACCTGTTCCGGGGTGTTCTTTATTTGTGCACAGCTATATTCCAGTTTGCACGTGGAAAAGGTAGGCATACACTGTCTATTTGGAAATGATTCAGTCCTCAATAATAAATTCCTACCTGTCTCCTGCAGGTACTTCAAATTGTATTGCTGGTATAGTAGAGCTACTCCTGATTTACCATAACCTGAGCATGGTCAAGGTGGCTGAGATAAAGCAAGCAGTGCAGAAATTGTAATGGATATGTAAAAAAAGATTAGAACAGATATTGTAGAAGTAAGACAACTTTCTGTAATTCTGTTCAAAACAGCAGAAGACAAATCCCCTTTCACCATAACTGCCATTCTTGTATCTGCCTAATCTTTTCCAAAATAACTCCAGGAAACTCTCAGCACCAAAATAAAGCCTCAGTCTTCATAGTCCAATGATTTGAGGCTACACGGCTGTAGCACAGGAGTGCTGATTTCCACAGTTAATTAAATGCACAGAGCCCACTGCAGCTCTCAGGCACCTTTACACAGCCTTTATCCCAGCCAAATGACAACTGCAGGTGAGCTTCTAGCTGTGAACGGCTTCCACAGCCCAACGTTTCTTCCAGAGAGGAATATCCACTTCACATTTTTACATTGCCACAGAACTGCAAGAATTCTTGTGGCAGTATATGAAAGAATACTTACAGTGCACGTGGCTTATAGCAGGCAGATACATTTGCTGCTTGTGGAAGGCATTTAGTATCTAGGGTTCTTAATCTGCTTAGAGACACTCTTTGTTCCTAGGAAAAACTGAAAGGCTAAAGAACAGATTAAAATAATTCTGCCTATATGAAGGGTTAAATTCAGGGTTACAACATGGGGATCACAGCAGTATTACCATATTATGTTACTATAAAACACACCATCTGAATCTATCTCACATTTTTATATTTGCATTCATAGCTTCCACTTCAGGCTCCATTCCAAGGGAACCACTGAGAGCTAAAGGGAGGTGAAAATATTGTTTAGAGGAAGAACCAATCGCTTGGTTTGGTTTAGTTCATGAAGACAGATATTAAGTGCAAATGACCAGCCAGGGCTCACTTTCCTTGTTGCCTTATTTTTTATTCTTACAAGGCCACCCACTAAAGAACTGATTTTTTTTAAAAATTAATTTCTTTGGGGCTGCACAATCTTTTAGATGTATATTAATTTCTTTACTTTCCACTTCTTAAGAAGTTTCACTTAACACTCAATGTAAAGACAAAAAGGGCATTGTTCTTGTCCTTTGTCCTTTCTCTCTCTTTTAGATTCAGAAAGAAGAATGAGAAATCTCAACGTAGCACACCTATACTTGTTTGAAAGCACAGGGTGTAGTTAAAAGCAAACAAAAGTTATGTATAAAATTATAGAATACCTGCAAGACCCAGATATTACTTATGAACAAGAGAAACTCTACTTCAAACTCTGCACAAGGCTGAGTACTCTCTTGTAATGTTAACCTGCATTTCATTAATATCCAATAGCTTTGTTTAATTTTCAGTGGAAAAAAAAAACCCCAACCAACCACAAAAATCTTTAATGTGCCATCAAGACAGATATGAAGAGCACAAGAATCTTCTTAAAACTAAGGAATTTGTTCAAAGGACTACTACATCATGTTATAACTCTCCTCACTACAACTGGACTCCCAGCTTCCCATACTTAGAAGAAAACATCTCATTCCAACCAAGCGTTACGGACACCTTGATGTCTTACCAGGATACAATTATTTGTCTCTGCTACTGGAAATCTTAAAGCAGACTAGGTGATAACCTCACTGAATGCTGATTTATGACAGAGCTGCACTTACAAAGACTATTGACTACAACTACTTTAAACACTAAAACTATTCACCACAATTTGAGTATCTCTATGAATACAGATGTTCAGGCTTCTTTGCATAATTTTAATTCAATGCCTGACTGTTTAAAGTACTTCTCTGTTTATGTGTATATGGCTGGACACAGATATGTAGACATGCTGTTACTTAAAGAATACCTATTTTACAGCAATATTTAACAAACCATAAATTGATGACAGCATTACTAGAGGAAATCCATTTCTATGAAAGCTGTATATTCACAATATATTGTTGAAGTATATATTGCATTAATACTTCACCGTGCTTATAAACGTTAATATAGGTTATTTGTTTATTACTGTGTCAAGGTTATTCATCATATGCAGTGTCAGAAAGCACAAGCTGACATCTCATATTGTCTGCTTCAAGGGCAAGACCAATGTGACCTTTGGCTCCTTCTTTTAAAAAGGATGAAATCATTCCAGAGGAATAATGCTGAACTGCACAGCTCCTTTTAAGAATCAATCTGCCATTTATGGTTTCCAATTTTCCATATTGTAGTATGGCTTGTGAAGATCTGATGGCTAATTTTCTCACCAAAGTTTAGTGTTCTGAAATTCCAAAAATATTTTTCTTACTGTAGCATTTATGCTTCCTATTTATCCACCATAGAATAAAAATCTCAAATAATCAGTTTTTAGTTAATCTTGCCATGGTCCTTCTTGATTCTCTTTGGGACTGAGACCATACTTGGCCAGTGATTTCCCAGGTCTAGATTGCATCTGTATTCAGAAATTTTTTCTAAAACATTTTGGACTCTCAGTGTTTTTTCTTTCCAGAATCTGTTACAATTCCCAAGAAAACTACCTTCAAATCTACTGACTTTTCTTGCTTTACAGTTCTTCTGCTTCGCCCTATATTTGACTGATGTATGTTTAGCTTAAGAATGAGATATTGCTACTACTGAAAACATACTGAATATGTATATTGCATATAAAAATAGTGAAAAGGAATCTATTCAAAAGAATGGGAGTGGTAAAGGTGAGAGGTCATCTGTTAACTATGAAGCTCTGCCTTTAGCTGTCTCAGTACCACAACAGTGAAAAGTAGATGCACAATTTGAAGCAAGAATTAGATGTGAAGCTACATGTGTTATTTCCTCAGGATGACAAGGTATACACATGGTCTTGAAGCAGACAAGCATTTGTCCTGGCAACACTTAGAACTTCATCAACCTTCAACTGAGTACATTTTTGGAGAGAAATCTGAGATTCACACGAAATGGTAATTATATTATCTGTACATGATACTGATTTCACTATAAAACCCAAGCAAGGAGAATGCAGCATTCTTTGACCTAGCTGATAAAAGGTCAGAAAGCAATTTTGAATAATAAATGAGACCTGCTGACCTCCTGACCCAAGTCTGGCAGGGTCAGCAGCAGCCCTCTCACCAGATGCTGATGGCAGATATACAGACGCAGACAGCTCAACTAATGAGCTTCCTGGGTAAGGGGTTTAGATCAGTGACATTTAAGTGCTAGGCAGTATATAAAATAAACTTACAAATAATCTGTGCCATAAAAAATTAAAGTGATATTTACAATGAGGTGTAATATGACATACTTTGTAATCTTCACTATAGCCATTATTTTATTGCTTCTAGCTGGCCTTTAACCACAAAATATAACATCTGACTAACATTTCCTTTCAGGTCTTTTCACATTTAGAGGGTTTCCCATACAGTGGAAGAGATATACTTTGATAGTGCATTTGTTTGGCACTCATTTAAGACAAGTCAACAGAAATTACTTTTAAGATAATTTTTATTTTACTTAAATTCAAGCTAACATATTCCTATCTGAGTAGGCCAAGAACTATTTTCTCCTGAATCCTTGACTAACAGCTGCACTCAGAAAGAGTTCATGAAGAAGAGATGTCAGTATACTAGAATTCATTCTCTCACCCACTGTTAGATTTTACCACTTCATTCCAGAGCTTGTAAACCCTCAGTTTAGACTTTACCACGGGCACTGGGTCTGAGCTCCACAAACTGCTATCTCCTTCTCCAGGGATGGTCCAGCTGCTTGGATGAATCTGCAGAAATATATCTACATGTTTGCTTATGCTCTGCATGAACTAGCAATGGAGGGCCAAATTTCTCAATGCCATTGTTGGAGGGTTTTTGAGATCTGATTTTTAAGGAAACATAACTGCTTGGGTTCTCCTAATGCCTGAATACTTCT
Organism: Brachypteracias leptosomus; assembly: GCA_013401335.1. Lineage (NCBI taxonomy): Eukaryota > Metazoa > Chordata > Aves > Coraciiformes > Brachypteraciidae > Brachypteracias > Brachypteracias leptosomus. The sequence continues at coordinate 13,581 of VYZX01004786.1, read as the reverse complement.
CCAAGAACACAATTAGCTACAGGAACTGCAAAAGCTATAGAAGCTTTTCTATGTCTTTTTAAAGTCACCACAAATACTTTTATGGAGGATGTCCTTTAGACACTGAAGTCTAGAGGCTATATTAAAAACTCTACAGAAAAGTTACTGTGTTCTTTTCAATTCTTTATTACTTTATAAATTAATTTTAACTTATGTAGCAGCTCGTGTTCAAGAACTCGGAAACTTTCAATATTTGGTAGAGTTGGAGAAAAAATGCTGCCCCATTTCATTCAAGGGGAATCTGAGGTGCTAGGTATCACGAAGAAATATTTTCTTTTAAGCTTTTTAAAGCTTCAACCTTTCAGTTTAACCCCACGTCTGCATGTTCTTTAATTATGAGAAAGGATAAAGAAGAAGTAGTTGATTTGTTTTGCAAAACAATTTGTAATTCTGTATACTTCTACAACATTATTTCCTATTTATCTCCTCTTTAAACTAAGCAGCTTTTAAAATTACACTTCTACAGAAACCTGTCCATTTCTCTTGCCTATCTTTAAGTTCTCCTCTATTTAGGCCATTTCTTTCAGAGAGAGTCAACAGAAAAGAACATGACCTCCCCAAATCAATGTACATAATAACTTTGTAATATTTGCAGTGCTATTTACATTCTTTTTATACCTTCACAGTGTATCAGCTCTTCTGAGTGCCACTGTACAACTTTTGAATGAAATGTTACCCCTGACATTTATAGATGGAATTTACCTCTGCAGTGGTGACTGGCATACCACGAGGGAGAGAGCATCTGTATCCTTCTGATCCAGGGGCTGCCAGGAGCCATTTAGATCTTTTTAATCAGTGCTGATTAAGGCAAGTCAGAAGACTACCCTCAAATTTATCACTGCCTGTAAAGACCCTGCAGCAGCCAATAGCTAGGGTGGCTAGTGCAAGGGATTGTCTTGACCACACGTCCTCCCTCTGCACTTGGGAGGACTTTCCAAGGGGAATTACACACTGTCTCTACATAATCTATCCCAATTTTTCACTGAGTCAAGTGTGTGCCCAGAATACAATTTTAGGATTTCAGTACTCTGTGTAGATACCAATTAAACTTATTGTTAGTGAACCTGTCTTCTAAATCTTAGTGGATTCATTAGGGAACCAGTAACAGTAACCAACTCCTGCACTCCCAGCCTGCACGCAATTGAAATGTAATTTGATTATCAATAGATTTTAAAAGTTGCTAAAAAATTCTGCCTGTAGGTTTGCTTCATGTATTTAAGACAGCAGTAGCCTCCACAGAGAAAAGAATTTCTTCCTGCATCCAGTGCATCAGTAAAGTGTAGTCTTGCTTTGATTTCCACCACTAGATAATATGTTTATTTTTATAAGACTGATAGATTTCCTTAAAAACATTACATTCAGTCTGCTTTGCAACTGACCTGAGCTCTACAGCTGGCAACCTGTGTTTAATATAGTTATGCTCCTAATTTAACCCCTTCCCTGCTCCCCCCTCCTGAACACTGCCTCGGTATTCCAAAGGCACATCTCTCTTCGAAAGGAATATATCTGGGATCTTTGGAAAGGAAAAAAAACAAACAGCCAGATTATTTTATGGCTGCCTTATTTTATAGCTACGAGAGTACAAGTCATTTTGGAAATCAACAGTGGTTCACAATAGCTTCATACCCATTTTCCCCCCAACAAGGCCCTACAAGACTATGCACCAGCAAAAGCTTCTGCCTAGCAGAGTATATAGAATCATAGAATCATGGAATTGTCAGGGTTGGAAGGGACCTTCAAGATCATCTCGTTCCAACCCCCCTGCCATGCACAGGGACACTTCCCACTAAATCAGGTTACTCACAGCCCCAGCCAGCCTGGCCTTAAACATTTCCAGGGATGGGGTTTCCAGCACCTCTCTGGGCAACCTGGGCCAGTGTCTCCCCACCCTCATGGGCAAGAACTTCTTCCTAACGTCTCATCTGAATCTCCCCACCTCTAGTTTTGCCCCATTCCCCCCAGTCCTACCACTACCCTACAGCCTAAAAAGTCCCTCCCCCTCTTTCGTGTAGCCCCCTTCAGATCCTGGAAGGCCCCAAGAAGGTGCCCTCGGAGCCTTCTCTTCTCCAGACTTATTATATAAGTCAGCTGGGCTTATGTTAATTGTTTACTGATAAAAAAGTGTGAAACAGAGCAGTGCAGTCTGGAATTAGATTCAGAGTTGAGATACATCTCTTCACCAACATCTGAAAATGCTTTAAGCAGAGAGAGGAGGAGCTGTAAGCAGAAATTCTATTTGGCTTTGCTCAGAAGCAGCACAAAATGCTTGCTACAGACTGGATCTCACTATGGGCTTGCAAGGGTATAAGTCTGGGAAGGAGGAGTCAGAAAGGTTACTGTACCCAACAACAACAGGAAATGATTCTCTTACAGAAAATCATCCCAGATAGGTCTGACACACTAAATCTGTTAAACAAATCTACGAGCTGTGCTCTGATGCACCCTCTGCCCCTGTGCTATTACAGTAACAGCTAATGCATGGTGGGCTGCTGGTTTCCATCAGTTCTCCTGCTTTTCATGCAGCACACCACCATCCCAGGTTATTTCTTTTATTCTGCACATTTATGCAGTGACACGAACAATGAGATTGTCCCAGTATATGTATTTTTTTACTGCACCCACCAAAGGATCCATTTTTAGTATTACCTCTGTGCTCTAAATGAGGAATGTGTAAATTAGTACTGTCCACTAAAAATCAACATGCTGCCCAGAGTGTACAGTATTTATTCTTCTTAACCTGGAATAGCCTATTCCCAAAAGCAATTAACACACCTTATGTTTGCTCTCCTACTAAAACCACATCAGAGAAAAGTAGAAAACTAGTTCTTCATTTTGGTATATGTTTTCTAATGTTGGGCCAAATTGAATCCTAGTTTCCAGTTTTTAGCACAGTTATGCTTAAGAGCCACAATCACTTCAGAACAGATTCTGACATCTCTGGCTTTTTTTTATTATTATTAAGAAGTCATTTCAAATGCAATTTTCCCCCTGAAAAGATTGTTTTACTTTGATGCTCAATGTGTGCTGCAGTTCTGCAAGTTGCATGAACTAGTGAGCTGAGATTTTTCTACATAGAACTTTCACATTGTCACACTGATAAACATACTGCAATCATCTTGCTTTGTTTCAAAGGAACAGTTTCTCTGCACATAAGCTCCAAGGTGCCTAACAACCCAACACATAAGGCTTTGCACTCCTTATTAGGACCTTAATTTACTACAACGCATTTTACATGCTTAATCACTAAACTGCACTTTATTTCGGTTTTCTTTCGGATTTTGTAAGACCAAAAGTTAAGTGCTAAAAATGTATGAGCAACATAATTGCCTGGGGAGTTGATGTCCAACTATGAAAACTCTTCTGCCTCCCCATATTTACAAACTTGTCCCTATAACCAATTTTTAACCTTTACCAACCTTGAAGTCCTTTTGATATCGTATCAGGAGTGAAGTTCATTTGCAGACAGCTGCAACATGAGTTTCCTCACCCTGCCCTGCCATTGACCTGCAACCTGATCTAAAAGAGCCACCTTCTCTCAGAGTGAGAAGTTCCTCATTTGCTGTAATAGCTCTATTTTGGGCCTCCTCAGCAAAAACAGACAATTGTGCCCAAATAGCATGGGGTTTGTGATGCTAGTCCTGCTTTATATATACTGAAAGAAACACAAGAATGTTTCACTTAGGACTGGCACACAAATCAGAGGCAAGACAATTTAGATTTTAAAATGGACTTGATATGTATTTTTTTAAAGAAAGTATTAGAAATTTATACTTCTTATTCATGCAGGTTCACTTTAATTTTATTCTTTATACTGTGCAGCTTATTCACTGAGCAAAATCTATTTTTCTAGCAGTCCATTGTACTGCAGGGCAGCCTTCAAATGTTACCATTGCCAGAGAATAAATGAAAAAAAAAAAAAGGGATAATCAGGGACTACAGAATAATAATTGTAAATAAATAAAATGTTTCTGATGAAAACAATTAGTCACAAGCACTAAAAGTTGAAATTCAGCTCGGTGTTAAAGAGACAGTTTAGAAGCACATGGTACATTTATCACAGCTCCACAGACAAGTTATTGAGCTGTCTGTGAGAAACAGAGCCAAACAGGAAAGCTTTCAGCAGAGAGCAGTGCTTGAGGTCCTTGATTGATAGAGTTAGATGATGCAAAGCTGTCTGATGGCCTTTCTGCAAAATAAAGTGAAGGAACTCAAGGTCTTTCATGACGATCCCTGACCACAGATGAACAGCTACTTTATTAGAGCACAGATTGAGGTTGCACCTTAGTCCATATTCTGCCACTTTTGGATGCACACGGTTAACTTTACCAACAATCCACTGTGTTTAACGGGTCTGCCATCTTTACAGGATTTTAAAAGGGACAGGAGATTGCAGTAGTTAAAGCTTCACCTCCTTTCTGTTTAACTGCAGCCACTGAACAAAATATAATTGGTTTTATCCCGAGGTTCTTATTGCAACGATAGGGTTGAGTTTTCAGGGAGAAAATCATCATTTAAAAGATAGAAAAAACCCTTTTGTGCATGACAGCCAAAATTTACCTGCCGTGCTGCTTCCCTCAGAAATGAGGTTATTTACCTTTCCCCAAATGGAATCTCTGTCTTCCTAATGACTTAGGTGTGGTTCTGTTCTTCACTGACACGATGCTACTGATTTCATACAGTGCATATTCACAAAACCTGCATTTGCTTTCAGCAGAAATTACATGCTTGTCTCCATGCTTGTGCTATTGAGGAAACACTCCTTTTAAGCAAAACAGCCAACACTGCCTGACCAATATAAAGTAATTACAGCCACCTAAATAATACTGACTTGTGGGGCACTATTAAGTCCAGGTGAGAGCAGTGACTTCTCTTTACATGAGGACTTGAGGATGTTTTGTTCAGATTTTTAAAGGTATTTAGCTGCCTGGCTGAGGCTGTACTGCCTTTTTAGTTTGAAAGTCTCAACTTGAAGCCAAATGCTATGACATAGTCAATTCCAGATTTTTCTCACACGCAGGGCATATGTTCTCCCACTCCAGCCCATCCTTGTCACTATCCTCATATAATAGTCCTAATGTGAAGCAAACAGGGACCATAACATTTATAGGCCTGAGTCCCACGTTATTCTCTGATATTTACACAAGTATTAGAAGCTAATCAGATTTTCTTCACTGCTAAAATACCTAAACCCTGTTTACAGGGATTCTGTCCCCCTCTCTCTCTCCACAAACTTCATTCTGGATACCTCACTGCAGCTTTAGGTGCTGGTTTTAACTTCTACAGGGTACTCTCAAATGAAGACAACCAGTATGTTTTCACTGTTAGCCAAGTCAGAATAGTTGGGAAGAAGAAAGAACAGATGTGGGGACTAAGGCTGTTTATCCTGTAGATATTTTCACACTGTCTGAAACTTCTGATTTTAGAAAAGCAAAAGTTCCACAAAGAATTTTTCAAAGCATATGACTCTGATCGTGCCCTATTTTAGTTAAAGTTCCTATTGCATATCCAGCTCATGGGGTTGCTAAGACAACTTTATAGGAGTTGCTCTCATTCACTTTCATCAACTCTTGTTTGAAGAAAAATGTGTTTTCAGACATTTAAAATCCTTTTTCTTTAAGTATAGGTCTCTCTCTTCTTTACAAGGCCTAAGTAGTGTCCTGAACTAAACAATCATTGTAGGTTTCTTCCAATTGAACCATTCTAGTTCAGTGCATTTTATATTTGAAATCCTTTCATTCATCCTTGCATTCATTTATATACTTCCATTTCTGCTACTCTCTCAGCTCTATTACCCGTGTGAGCACAAGAGTTGAAGTGGGAACATCCTCATATCAGAACAAGTTAGGGTCAGACCCAGGGAACCTCTTTCTCTTCAGGAGGTGTCTTAGTAAGCAAAGTGTCAGTGACTGCAAAAGCACAGTTCTCACAGACAGGTTCATGTATGTGTCTAAAAGAATTATTCTTATTCAGCTTTCTATCAATTTCTGCTCTGCAGTTAAGTGATGAGCTGTATAATATCAACACATTTCCTCCCCATCTCTTTGATGCCCTTGGTTTTAAAGCAAGTGTTAATCACTGCTCCCCAAACTCTCTTCCTTGAATAGCTTTTTCTTTCCATTTCCTTAGTTTAATATTTACTTTAGAGGTTGCTGCCTGAATTGTCTCTGGGGCTGGTATTCAGTGTCTCAGCTGAATATCAAAGGACTGTCAAGAGGAAGCCTGCTTTGAAATTCTGACTTTGGAGTGGCTGGTTTTCAAAAGCTTTTACAACTATTTTTACTAGCACTTCTCGCTAACTTCACACTTCAAATAGGAAAAATGTATTTATTTTGGTGTTAGGCCACAGTCATATAGGTAGGTCAATACAATAAATGTGAAACCAGTAAGTGATCAAGTAAAATAAAGTTGAGACCAAATTAAAAACTAACAGCAGAATAGCTGCCAGTATTTAGTATTCAAAATAAATAGTGTCTGCTAGTTCAGAAAAACATTCTGTAATCCTATGTGCTACTTAATCCAAATGCACACAGTAGCTGTGCTTTCTAATTAGAAAGCATCAACAAAAAAATATGTTCATTAATGACAGGCTATATGAGCATTTTACAGAGCCTGAATTCACAGAACTGCCTATCTTTTTCTATATAGTTGAAATGATACATAGATACTTTGTCTTGTGGACTCAGTTTTCAACTCAGCTATTTTACAACTTATATACAATAACATACACCAGTAGCAGTTTTAAGTTACAGCTTTTTAAGCACCTCACTATTATTTGGTTGGATTTATTCTGACTTATGACATACATGCTGCAAGCCTTGCAGGATTTTTATGCAAAATGAGATTTAGAGTATCATCCAGAATTTTTCCCCTGCATCATATAAAGACTTCTCACCACTAATAAATGTAAGATGCACTCAATTTCCTGGAGGAGATACTGGTCCCATGGAATTGCAGAAAATGACAATAACATCAACTGCTAAGAGTAGACACAGGCATTAGGAAATAAAAAATATTTCTGTCTTAAGCTTTAAACTGATGTCATGTATTTCTAACCACAAAATTTTAAACAAACTTCTACAGGATTTAAAGTGATGTCAGAGTACCCTTTCTCTCTGGTTAATACTATGTTTGACATCCTAAAGGCTGAACTATAAGAATTGCCTTATTACATCTTTCTGGTGAATAAATTCAATCTCGGAATAAAAACCCTTTGAAAACAAAACACCACGTCTGGTTCATATAAATAAAGGTGTTTTAAAAACCTCTATTGACTTTTCCATGTTATTAAGCTTTTTAGATGAATCCAGTTGTTAAATGGTTGTTCTAGTAACTGGCCTGTCATCTGGAAATGTTCTTAGATTGTTTTTTTGACACAATGTCCCTGCAGAAAGTTGGGCAGTGTGACATAAAGAGCACAGGTTTGCCTATCACGCTGATTACTTGATGTTATAGTAAGCAAGCTTAAGTGAACTGTGTGTCTTCAATCTTCCCAATCACTTAGGGATGGGCACCAGAGGATACCATCCATCATCCATGGCCTGAAACATATGGTGCATCAGCAATCTGAGGCTGACCTAAATGATAGTAAAAGCTGCTACGCTGTTCACAATAAGAAATTGTTGTCCACTGAATTACAGGTTTGTGATTAGATTGCTAACATGGCCAACTTGATGTATAAGTGAAGTGTCCAGGAAAGATATTCCCTAGGATCCTTTGAAGATTAATTTATACCCTTGAAATGTGCACCAATCACAAAATGAAAAAATATGTCAAGATATTTTTCTTGTGAACAAAAAAAAGCACTGCAGTGGTAACAGCTATTAATTTATTTTTGGCAGTTTTAGCCAGCAGAATTCAATAAACAAGGTTCTTAAAGGGTTTTGTTTTGTTGCAAGGTTTTTACTGCTTGACTCCTAAAAGCACTGAGCAGCCCAACAGTATCTAAGAGGGACAGCTCCCCCTCGCATTCTAGTCTAAAATCTCACATAATTGCAAAGAATATCCACAGAGTTGGAAAAAGCTGAAAATTCTTCATTTTGTAGTATTACATTCCTAATTGATCTATAAATATAATCCAATATTAAGTACCTTTTTTAAGATATATTGTAATATATCTCACACCCATTCAAAAATTCTCAATCTTGCTTCTCCATAAAGTAGATTATGCTCATCATGTTACTTATTCATCAATTTAGGAAAAATGCATCCACATCACACATTTAAGGTTCAAAAATGCAATATCAGCTTTGGTGGGGCCTGGGGGTGAGGGGGGGAAGGTGCAGTGAAGGAAGGGAGGGTTATTATTCCAGAGTAGCCCTACCCCTTAAATCCTCTTTGGGCCTTATAATATCTGCGAGCTGTATTACAGCATAACTAAAAACCAACATACATTTGTGCTGACTACTCAAGACCCTTCACAAAAACCCTCTTACTCCAGGCTAAGGGAAATCACTCCCTTATAGGCCGGGGAAGTTCAGACAAATTGGTTTGCAAATACAGCTGCTATGTACAATTACCATGAGAAGACTGGAAACAATGGTTGTCTCTGCCCTGTCCATCAGTCTATTCTTTTGTGTGACATGCCTTGCTGTCTCTGTACATGTGAGGTAAACCTGCTTGCTATGCCTGTTAAATTAGACCCTCTACTAATGCTTTAGCTTGATTTCCAGTGTGCTTCTCACTGGCATAAGTCCTTAACCATGTACAAGTCCTATTTTAAAACACTCCTAACCATGCAACTAAACTGTTAAATTTCATTACAGGTTTACATTCATGACTTTTGTTATTCATAGAATCATAGAATTGTCAGGGTTGGAAGGGACCTTCAAGATCATCTAGTTCCAACCTCCCTGCCATGGGCAGGGACACCTCCCACTACAGCAGGTTACTCACAGCCCCAGCCAGCCTGGCCTTCAAAATGTCCAGGCATGGGGCTTCCACCACCTCTCTGGGCAACCTGGGCCAGTGTCTCCCCACCCTCATGGGCAAGAACTTCTTCCTGACATCTCATCTGAATCTCCCCACCTCTAGTTTTGACCCATTCCCCCCAGTCCTACCACTACCCGACACACTAAAAAGTCCCTCCCCAGCTTTCTTGTAGCCCCCTTAAGATCCTGGAAGGCCACAAGAAGGTCCCCCGGGAGCCTTCTCTTCTCCAGACTGAAAAAATATTAATATATTCCAATGCCAGTAATGCAATTCCTATAATATACTGCATGTCATACGTTGAAATGGTTAGCAATGGTCACTAGTGAAAGGGGCTTCCTTTTGAACCTTAAAATCATGTACTAATTAAATAATGAATTCTTTCTTGTGGGATGAGAATGGCCTTAATCTGCTAACATTATCCAGGACACAACTATGAAAAATCTTCCTAATTTAGATCAAAATGCTCCTCTTTCCCAAAAACACAAGTTAAAACCAGCACGTGTTTAACTTACAAAACAAAACAAAAAAACCATTGTTTTGTCAGTCAAGACAAAGATTTATGTTCATTGTCAGCATAAAACTCCCCAGTCTGGTGAGATGTAAATCCATGACAGCACTCCATTTCCAAAAGAAACAGAAAATTTAGCAAGAGAACATTATTGGTACATTTATTTTTCAAGTTTAAGAAAAAAAGAAAATGAAAAATGAAATCCAAAGCCTATCCTGATATAAGGGTGGTAGAGAAGAAAAGAATACATAAATCAGCTATTGAATTTATTCTATTGAAAATACTTCTTGGATTCCTCCTCCAGAGACTTTGAAAACCTGCCTGGATGCATTCCTGGACAACTTGATCTAGGTGAACCTGCTTGAGCAGGGGGGTTGGACTAGATGATCTCCAGCCATCCCTTCCAACCCCCATTATTCTGGTTCATACTTCACTAGGTTATCTGAACATCTGCTAGCAGTGCAGCAGGTGATGTGACCAGCATCCATCATAGGAGAACAATCCCTGGTCTTTAGGGATATAGCAATAGGTACCTTCAGTGTGATACAGGTTGAATTTTTCTAAGAGTACAAAAGAAAAAACTGCTGATATACTTCAAATTTGAGGAAAAAAAAGTTTCCTCAGATGTACCGGAAAGGTTTCTGTATTCATTAACATTTGAGTTGCCATCTTGAGTAGGAAGTACAAATGAAGAACTAAAATATAATGCTGAAGTAAGATAGGACAGCTGGAAGATCTAACTTTGGGCCTTAAAGCATATACTAAAAAAATAAATATGAACTAGGCATGAGAGGAGAAAATACTGAACAATATACTTACTAAACTCCAGAATCTGGAAGTCATCTTGTACTGACTAGTTCTATCTACCATTCAAATATGAAATACTTTTCATACTTATTTATTTATTTTCATATATATCTGCTTTGAAACAGTGAGCTCATTTTTATACAAAAACCAAAATAGATTCTGGATTATATAAGAGACATGAAATACAAATGGATGTACAAAGACTTCTAAAACTCTAAAGGTGCAGAAGTGCATAGAGAGATGAACACACTCTCCATCCCCAAAATTAATACTTCTGTTGATACACATCCTATATAGTGATGGATACATTCCCCCAACTGGTCCAATAGCTCCTGGATAAGCCTGATAGGCAAGAAAGACTTCTTTTGAGTTATTTCCATTTTTTGTTTGCAGAGGCAGATGTCTTGCCCTATTATTACTAGAGACAAGCACTTTCCAGTTGTGTTGCTCTGCTGGGTGAGTGTTAGCTAGACTCTCAGCTTTGATATTAATAATGAAGACTTGCATGAATAAAGTTGTTCTACCTTTCCCTGTGTTTTTCACAAAAAGCATAACGGAAAATTTCCATCTTACTGAAAACTCCTAGCAGTGGTTTGAAAGAATTTCTTTCTGCAATAAAGAATTTTTTTAAAACAAACAATGCTATCAGGTATTTAACTTGTCTTACTGCCAGATCATTATTGTACTCCTGCTTAGTTCAATATTGGAGTTGACTTAATTTTGTCATTTCCTTTCATGCGTTAGTCATATTCTGAAATCCAAACACAGGAACATTTCAACTACAGTTATAGACTAGGTTCGGGAATAAATTCTGTATTTGCTAAAAGATTTTAAAAATACAAGATTCAAAACTGAGAGGCACCTTGCTCCACATATCCTAAAATAAATAAATACATAAATATTTTTAAATAAATGCTATTCCAACCAAATAAAAGAAGACTAGTCAACGATAGGAAACACTAACTACACACTACGAATTCATCTGCCTTCCCAACAGCCTAAGACAAACAAATCATAGCTAACTGCAGTCAAAACCTCCCAGCAAGATTTTATTTTCCACAATAAGCAAAAGCCCAAAGTACTGCAAAACTCTTGCAATTCAAGCAGGGCAGCAGTATAATCAAATAATGTGGAGAAAAAAACCTCTTTTACCTGGAGATCATCTCCTTTATCCATCCTTTTCTGAACTCTCTCAGAGTCATCCAGCTCTCCAGTACATACAGGGTAGGGCATACTTAAGTCTCCTGACCATGTCCCTCTAACATTATACATGAACATCCACCAGCAAATAAATTTTACAGGAAGGAATTAATAAAAATACTACCGGGAGGCTGAGATTACACAACATCAATGCAGCCCAGAACAATTCTAGATGGAGCACTATTATAAATATAAATATTGTTGTTCTGCTCTATGACTATTAGCACAAGGATAAGTTTCAGCACTAGTAATGGACTATAAACAGAAGTACTTCCCCTGTGTCATGTCTGTCCAGTTGACCTCCCACTCCTCCCCCCAGGAGTGTGTACTTTTAAATAGAAGGTATATTAGAGATTCTTCCCATTCAGTAAACACTGGAAAAAGCACCTAGAAAATAAAATTCTCTAAAGTGCAGAGTGCATTTGAATTCAGAATACATGTCAACCTCACTGCCTCCTTGACCAGTGAATCCTATCCTTCCTGATGTTCTGGAGGAGCCTGAGATGGCGCCTGCACAATTTGATTGTGTGTAAAAATAAACACCAAATCTGATTTCTGCTACATTAAGAAGTTCTCTGGTAAAATATATGACGCATGGAATGAAATAAGCTGTAGTTCTAGAAAGAGTCCTTAAGCTCACTTCCTTTACTACTTGACCACTAATATTAAAGACTACTGGATCAAAATACAGTTTTAATTGGGTATATAGGACATGATACAGTGGTATAGTTAAACCACAGGTTAGATGCTAAAATACAACATTGATTTGTATTCTTTTACTGGAAATATTTGTAATGTGAAACTAGGACATAATACACTCATTTTTAATGCATATTCAGTCCAGAGGAAAGCTACTGCTGTCACCAGCTTATCCTCAAAGTCCATTCATCAAACAAATGTTAGATTAATTGGTTTGTGATTTCAACAGACTAAAATGAGATTACGGATGAATCTAATTCTCATTAATAGTGATGAAATGTTGATTATACAATCATTTCTTACACTGCCTATTGCTAGTTCACGCACACACAAAATTGGTCTGCCAGAGAATTTTTTAAAGCAGTGTGATGTAAGTCTAATAGTTTAATGAATTATATTATGCACATGAACTTGTCCAAGAGCACAAAATTTCAGTTCCATCTAAAATACTTTCTGTTCCTATTGGCTGAAATGTTTGCACTAATAAGAAGAGTGGACAAAGAAAGGAAATTTTATTTTGCCAATTAAGATTCTTGTTTCTCAGGAAAAAGAGGAAGTGGAAGATTGGACTGTAAAGGAATAAAACAGCCTGGAAGCATCTAGGTGGAAAATGTAACATGCAACAAGAGAAGAGGGTTAAACTGGAAAAATGTGAGAGATGCCAGACAGGAAAATATCTGAAAATCAGTTGAAAAGTAACAACTGCAAGAAAGTGATTGTAGAATTTAGTTCAGATGTTGCTCTAAAACTAAAGTTGGGAAATACTACAACACAGAGAGATACTCCAAAGGAAGAGGGACAGTTTTGATCAATTGCATTTGAAATACTACATGTTTTAATCACAGATATTGTGAGACTCAGAAGGACATTGAAGTTTCTACATTTTGGAAAACCCATGTACGAAAAGAATTCCTGAAGTGTAAAGATTTCTTCATGTCAAGATTCAGAGTAATTTTTACCAAAACCTATGCTTACCTCATGACAACAGTGGCCTAGTTCAGATTTCCACTTACACAAACAGGGCTCTGACCTCACCAGATCCACTGGCACTACACTTTGTAAACACCATTTTCACACAATGTAGAAATGTTCTTGTAAAGAATTTAGGGTG
>VYZX01004781.1:941-14402 GCA_013401335.1 Brachypteracias leptosomus | reverse complement strand
CCTCTGTTTCTGGCCATGCAGCATCGGCTTTTCATTTTGTAGAAATAGACAATAAAGTCTCCATCTGTATCCTGCTGTTGGTGGCTGTGTTCCTGGTGTTGTGCAGGATAATTGGCAAAACATGGGCTTACTGAGAGTCTGACAGTACTGAATGAGCTTCCTGAGGGCTTAGTACAGAAACTTGCTCAATTTGGTATGGTAGGATGAATTAATACAATTGATTTGGCACATTCAATATACGCTTGAAAAGTCAGAAGGGTAAAACCAGGAGCATGTATGCAATGGTTGCTTTTAACAGCAATACTCTGCTGCTTTGGTGACAGACTATTGAGTCCTGCACCAGCTGTTGAATTTTACAAATTCAGTGTATTAATATGATTTTGGCAGGTCAGGAAAATGGCAAAAGAGAAATAGAATTTTATACAAAGGCAGAGTGTTGGATATGTAAGGATTTTTATACAAGGCTGGTACATATCAGGAATGTTTTAAGCATAACAGAACATAATAGTTCTAATAATTTGCTTTAGTTTTCTGCGAATACTCAAACCAGGTGGTTTAAATCCAGATTTAAGTTTTCTATGATGACGGTTTGACAGGATTTGAGAGGAAGAGAAATGGAAACTACAAACTGCTATTGATGCTCTTCAGAGATTCAACTTCTTTGAACGCCAATGCTGAAACAGAATAGTACCAACCATCTCTCTCCTGTTAAATGGGAGCTTCCTGTTGGTGCACTTCTGCTTTGTTGCCCTACCCAGACCAGGAAAGTGGGGAGACTGTGGACACCTTCTCTACAATATTTTTATTTTCCTTTAATAGAAGTCAGCATGTAGAGAATTGAAGGGAGATGGGTTTTTAAATACAGGGGTTTATATGCTGGTTTAATCATACAGGTTGAGAGTGTCTTGTTATTGTTTTCCCCATAAAGGCAAAGATACTTGTTTGAAGCCTATAATGTGTGAAGCGTGAGCCATTCTTTTTCCATCTGCACCTCACATGGTGTGAAGACTAGGACCCCTGCGTAGGTTCTCAGATCTTGTGGTAATCAGCAGCTGTACTTCCACTGTCATGTTATGTGAAAATAGGGCTATTCAGCAGGTAAAATGCAGCTTCCTGGGACTATGTCTGAAGCCACTTGCACAAAGCACAAACTGGCTGCTGGCTGAGAAAAGACCTAATGATAACTGCTGCACCTGAACAGTCTTGGCTGTTCAAGTAAGAAAGCAGCTATTTTCTCCTGATTATTCTCATCACCTTCCTTTTCAGAGGGTTCATGACAGAAGGGCCACAGTGGCACTGCAAGGCTACAAGTTCAGATTCTCTTCTTCTTTTTCAGACACCAGGGCTTTGCAAAAGTCACAGGTTCAGAGATTTAGAGATCTGAGATTTTTTCGCATTTATATATATGTATACACACACCTCAGAGTGAATGAGGAACCGTAGCTGAAAGTGATAAGACATTAAGTAGAGTAAGAAATCAGTCAGGAACAGGATCATGGCAATAGGGGGAAGCCTGTAGCTTTCAGCAGGACCCTCCTTGGTGGGTAGTGCTTTGCTATCAGTGTGCTGGGAGGCATATGAAATAAAGAAGGGGGCACCAATTCACTCTGCATTTTGAGAAAACCTGTATCAGTTTGGCTGTCGCCTGGAACTCTATGGAAATATACTGTACAGTACAGACTGATGTGTCCAACGGGTGAAGATCCAGGCTCTCTCTTGCTAGAGTTTTGTCAAAGGCTTTTTCTTGGAATGTGGAAATCTGAATTTTAAAATGCTCTGCAGAAGGTTCCTTTTGTTTGGTTTACTCTAAAGGAAAACAGAAAAGCTTGGATTTTATTTGAACTAATAATTTTAGGGCTCAGAATCAAGAGGGAACTCAACATGAGATCCTCATGTAGCATGGTTCCCTGGAAAGTAAATAAATAAATACATATCCACAATTAAAAGTAAGAGTTTATCTTGGGGGGTATAAGAAGCAGTACAGTACATGGATTTAAGAGATTATTTTTACCTGATTATCTAGCATTGTTGAGACAGATGAAGCAATACTTTATACATTTCTAATATCAACATGTTTTATAAGCTGCTAAAACACCTTGATACACAGAAGAAACACGGAAGAGATTTTAGGAGCTGAAATAATGTACTGCTGTGAAAGACTTAAAGAACTCAAATCTGTTTAGTATCTCAGGAAGATAGAAGATGATTTGATTGCAGCCTGTAAGTATTTTCATATAGAGAAAATGGTGGGTACAAATAGAACCTTTAATCTCGATAAGACAAGTAGGAGAGAGTCGTGCTTGGAAGATGATCTAGAGAAAGTCAAATGACAACATGTGCAAGTAATTTTAAGTGTAAAGATGATTAACCTTCAGATTATAAAGAAACAGCAAAGAAAATTGTAGATTGTCTATCTCTTGATACCTCAAATAGAGGCTGGTGCTTCAGGAGAAAGATGGTTATGCTTTATTGAGCTTAATAGAGGAGTAACTGGATGTAATAGCCTGTGGTGTACTGGAGATTGAATGTGATGACCTAATGGTTCTCCTGGCCTTAAGGTTTATGAATCCCTTGAAAATCCATGCAGACAGAAATCACAAAGGACAAGGTTTTACTTTAGCCCCCAGATGCTGCTACTGATAAAATGTGCTCAGCTCCATTCTCTGCACAAATGGAGCGTCAAACACGATGCCAAATTGGGTGGATAGCAGAAACATTCACTTCCCAAGGTTCTGGTCATCCTTATTTGTGAAACCTATAGTGATCGACAGAAAACTCATTTCCTGAGCATGAGCAGAGAAGTCCCTGCTGGGCTTATTTGTTGATGGAAATGCTTATATGACATTGCTTTCTGAACAAATATACACTGGTAACTAATTGTGTGAAGTAAAATGTTCTGACGCTCTGATGGTCCCATTTGCTGATCAACATAGCTTGGGTAACAGCCTTCAGTTTAAGCCTAACATGTTTATTGTTGTATCAGCCACACATTTGTGGGTTTATATACACCTCTGGGTCATCATTTCACTTTTAGGGCTGAGACTGAACAAGAAGCTGATGCCAAGTCTATTGTTAGACCGTTTCAAATTCTTCCTTAACAGGGAGATATGTGATGCGACCCAGAGGGAACCAATAGCTGCTATCTGCTACTATATTGTAAAACATGCTTTACTCCATATCATTTCTTTGTTAATTAGGCAGGTTTTTAAGGTTTCCATAGGTTGTGTATGACCGTGCCCTGAAGTATGAAAAACCACCTAACTGGTTTTGCCTATAGCATTTCAGTACTTTAAAATTATTTTGGGGGAGGAAACATCAAGACTGATCAACAGAGGAACATTTCAGCCTCCAGAGTGATCCCACAGATGTACTAGAAGTTTGAAGAATTTCACTAGTCAAATCTTTAGGTGTTCCATTTACCAAATGAACAGCTGTGGGTAGCCCATGTCATCCTGAGTTCATAGTTTCTTAAACTTTTGTGACGCCTCTAGCATTTTAAGCCTCTGCTGAATTTCTCAAGCTCCAGTGTCAGCTCTTGAACTCCACATTGATTTTCCTTAAGAGTGTCCTCAAATAAAACATATAAAATAGGCCCATGTCTGAAATTCATGTTCCTGTCAGACACAGTTCTTATGATATATTGCAACAATACATCAGAGAAAAGCAGCCCCGGTGATCTATTACAGTGGTACTATACGTTCTTGTAGAAGGAATGAACAGGAACTCTAAACTGAGAACTTGAACAGCTTTTTAAAGTTATCTTCTGGCAAAGATACTAACACCTATTGTGTTTGTCAAAAGATGAAATGTAAAATTTAACCCATCGTGTGCTACTGATACACTAATTGGTGATTGTTAAATCTGATTCTGCTTTCTGTCTGCATGCATGAAGTACAAATAGTCAAGATTTTTTACAGAGATATCTTCATTAATTAAGGGCTAAATACACCCTGATATTGTAAATGTGCTTTTCCTTTAGAAAGAAGTAAAATTTTCTTTTAACTTCATTCTCTCTGATGTCATTTGAATCAGAAAACAGCAAATATTAACCTACCAAGGTTAACACCAAGGGTATAACAAAAACTTCGCCATTAACATCTGAAACTTGTAGCATGATGAGGAAAAGCTTCTGCAGCTTATTCTATTTTTCTAGAGAGGAAAGGGACATATGATTCACTGTTACTCCTATGGGCTCAACAGTATCAGAAATATTTCTCCTTAGTGATGTTTTTAGCTGGACCTTTTTCAATGAGAATTGGAATTTGTCTTCCCTTAAAGTCACCTTTTCTCAATAATTTTAGCTCTTAGATATCTTGTTTTACTAACCTGAAAAATCTTGAGGTTTGCCTTATAGAGTCCTCCCAGTTTGCCTCCTGGACTCGTACCAGCTGAGTTTTGGGAGGTAGTTCCTGCTGTGATCATGTGTAGCGTTGCCATGGCCCTTTCATTTTGCGTACTGAGATGCTAGTAGCTAACCAACAGTATACCTAAATTTCACTAAATTCACACAGCCTGAAAATTGTGTCTTCAAACTGTGTTCTTGCTTTATTAGAGCATCAAATGTTCCTGCTATACATTGAACTTTCTGAGAGTAAAGAAATATTTCTCATAATACCACCACGCTCCAGCCATCACTACTGGTTCTGCCTGAACAGTTGTGTCAATATGGTATCAATGGTGGCTGCATACTAGAAAGGTAAGGGATCACTTTTAGGACTCTACCTCCACTTATTAAGTAAGTTACTTTTCTGGATCATATATAAAAGTACTTTTCCTTTTGAGGCATCTTTGATAGAGACAGATTTTGTATAGTTTGCTTTCCATCTGGAGCTCAGCGGTGCTTCCTTCAGGCCAAAGATGTGACTATTGGTGCTCCATGTCCTGGGTACTTGCTCTGGCATGCAGATATGTAAAAGGAATCTCTTCCTAATTTTGACCAAAAGTTGTATGATGGAGCCAAGAAAACATTTCTGGATACAAGCTCAGTCAAAACTTGCATGCTGTTATATGGTTCTGAATTACTCAATCAGCCCTTTTTCAGAGAAAATGTTCTGCCAGTGCTATTTCAAGACATTTTGGCGACAGTGCTTTGGATTATTTGACCTGCCAGCACAGCCATATTGCACTGGAAATATGTGAAGCTGGGAATGAGATCAAGAGAAAACTCTAGGTCTGGTGACTTCTGTGTCTTCGGGCTGTTTTTCTTCTACAATGAGTTTTAAGCTCATTTCCCAAATTCAGTGGGCAAGGACAGGCATTATAGTAACAGTGACAAAGAGCTATTACTCAGCTTCCTAGTTTTTGGCATTCCTTTGCTTAACACTGAAGTGAGAGGTTTTTGTCCTATGCACAGTGCTTCTGTTTCTTTATAGCACACATTCTCCACAGTCAACTTTCCCAGGTCCTTATGATATTTTTAGTTTCCTCCCCATCAGATTTTATCATAATTTCTGTCTCTTTTTCAAAAAATAAAGGAGGAAAAAAAAAAAGAAGAGGAAATCCTATTTTTAAAAAGAGAATAATGTAGAAGGCAATAGCTAAAGGTAGTTCTTTTTGGTTTTCTTAATTTCATTTTTCCTTCAAAGGCACCTTCCCTGATTCTCTTCCACCTCTCTGTCCATGTTTGTACAAAATGTTGCACAGTCTGTAAAGGTTCAGACAAACTGACTGGAGAAGTCCAAACTATTTCAATTTGACTCTTTTACACCATTTCATATTTTGTGATGTAATTTTCACTTTTATGAAGGAAAACTTTGGATGACATCCTTTAAGCACACCCCCCCTTCTTTTTTTTGATAAAACAAAGTTCTCAGCCACTTCTTAACTGCTTGAATTTATTTTTTTTATATACATAACATTTGTTACTGTGGGTTTCTGCTCAGTTGGAAAGATAAAATTGTTTTATATCTTCTGAATGACGAGAAATAAGAAAACTTAATTTATTGTGTTTGGATCACTGTATATATATCAGCTCTCAGAAAAAGTATGGTCATACAACTGCCCATGAACAGAAGCAAAGTGCAGCAGGAAATCTTGCAAGGAACCTGTCTGCCTCTGATCTTCTTGTGCCATCCCTTTTCTGTCTCAGTTCCTGGATGTGGCCCTGAGACTACCCTGCTGGGTCTGATCTGTGAATATGGATCAATCTTGCTTACCCATGCTTGGCTTCCTCTAAGCTGCTTAGATGATTCTTGATAAAAGAGATATATTATTATATAATTCTTTTTTCAATGCTCTCTACTGAAGGTCCTACTTTATATGGCTCTCTAGGGTGAAAAAATCAGAGGCAAGAAAACACAAATGCAGAAATTCTACCTATGAAAAATATTAGATGCTTCCTTACACCTGCCTGCTCTGGACAATTAGGTGCATGTTGTGAACTTGCCTGAGCTACAGGTTAAATGGGAAGTGCTGGACAAGGAACACCTGGACAAAGCAATTGAGGTTCAAGCTCTTACTCTACAAGAGATGTTCAGGGTAGGAGGCTGATATGCCATGGTTGAAATTGTGCAACACTAAAGGGTTCACACCTAAACTCATTTCTGAAAGGCTTCAAAAGACATGGAGATCATGTGGCTCCACAGCGGGCTGGTGAATAACTGAGTAAATCACGACCTTAACACTAAACTCTCTCTGCTTTCCCTTGCAATACGAATGTAATGAGATTTCCTCATTGGGTCTTTGAGCACATACTCGTTTTCTTTTTCATATAATTTCCCCTGATTTGTGATTTTGCATTTTATTAATCTTTATTGTTTGGAAGTACTTCAGAACTAATATATTTATAAGAATATCTCAGATCAGAAAGATTTAATATTAAATCTTTGCTCAATTTTGCTTCAGGCGCTAGGTAAAAATGGAGCAACACCATAATAGCAATTATGGGTGGTTATTACTCTTGATTAAAATTAAATTAAATTGCAGTTGTCAACTAAAAAGATTTAATTAACACATAAAAACTGTCAGCCTTTCATTTTAAACATCTGCTAGATAAGCATGCCAGCAGCAGTGATGTGGAGTATTTGCCAGATACCTCATCAACAACCCCCTTTGTATCATCAGATAATTGAGACAATATGGTCTGAAATGCTTCATTTTTCAAATCTGACTGCATCTCATGCACTACGTAGATCTTAGAAGTCTTTCTTCAGGTCAGATGTAAACAAATCCAATATTTTAGGACTATTTTATTCTTCAGATAAAGTGTTCTCTGGTGATATGTTGAAAATATTGCTGGGTCATGTTGGGATCTAGAGGATTTATCTGGCTACTCTTCTCTTTTCCTGACCCAGGTCTTGAATGTCTGTAAATCTCTACAATCCTACTGACATCAGTTCAGTAGACCAATTTCTCAGGCTGACATTTTCAAGGGTATTTAGATGTTTACACATCCCTGAGGACCTCAGAGTAACACAAGCCACTATCTGAACTTTTGCCTGTGCCTCCTCTGTACCAGAGAGGATGGTCATATTCTGATAGCAAGCGTAAAAGGGACATGTCAGCGTGTCTAGATACACACCTGGAGGAATCACTTGTTACAGAGACCTTCTCTATGCCATGTGCTGTAAGAAATCAATGTTCTGAAACTGTGTTTGCTCAGAAGGACTCAGTGTTATGAGAAGAAAAATTCCACTTTTAAGCTATTGTAATATTTAGATATTGATTTTGGTCTCTTGAAGCTACTTCTAAAGAGGGTCACATGTTTTCATGAAGTGCAAAATTCAAAAACCTTTTGATGTACAAAAATGGAAATAGAAATGCCCCCAGTTTTAACTGACACACATTTTTATTTTAAACCAGAGAAGTGGTCCCCAGTATTGCTGCAAAATCTGAATGTGCTATGAAGACTAGACATTTCGTATTTTGAGGACAATGCAAAAATACTGTTTCTGTTTAAATTGTGAGTGTTTAAACTCTCTCAGACATCATTCAGTAGAGGTGGGAGTGATCTTTGCTGGGTGGAGGGGCACTGCGCTGCAACGCACCAGGGCAGTGTCACTCCGACTGAAGTGCTGGTGCTGCCCACTACATGAGATGCTTCTTAAAATTAATTTATTCAGAAATATCTTACCTACCATCACTGGGCTTATCAGCTGGGGCTTCTGGCTAATAATGAGTATCAGGACAATCTCAATAAGCTAGTACATTTAGTGGGAAAACTCTTGTTATTGTAACATTGAGAAAGGAAAGAAACTTAATCTGCCTTTCGACTATATAGTTTTAAAAAGACAATAAAGCATTGGCTTCTTTTTCCTTGCACAAAGGAAAATAATTAAAGGAGAAGACATTGAACAGTCATTAGAAGTTACTGCACTTCAGCATTTAGCTCATCAGTGCTCAGCCAGAGCTGACTGTTCTCCTCAGGATGGTGGTCAAGTGGAAATGGTACTTTTGGATGTTGTCTGAAAGTAATTTATTATTCCTACTGCTTCTAAAGTTGCATTTCACATTCTGTCTGCTATGCTTCCCTTAAGAGAGCAAATCTATTACATACAATACTTAAATTAAAATTCTGAAAAACAATCCAGGGCAGCAGAAGGAATGATTCTATTTCATAATTTGATTTTATAAAAATGCATAGGAAAATCTTGGCCCATCTGTTTCAACTCTCTCTTACCTTTTTTAAAGTGGAAAACTAGTTTCCAATACTTATGCGGGATTCTGCCACAAAGATATTTACTCACGTTGAAGAAATCTGCCAGCAAACCTGCCTCCCTATTTTACTGCTTGACAGCCAAGCTAATGCCTTTGATTAAGTCAGAAATGTTCAGACAGAATTTGTAATGTGATACATAATATGATTATTTATTGATGTATAGAGTGCCTATTCAGACTTCATGGCGTATTATTATTATATTTTATTTATTGACTGTTTTCAGTATGCTTGACATTTAAAGAGTTACAAATCTTTTCACTAAAAGGTTTGACCTAAAAACAGCCCATATGGGCTGTCAGTGGCCTACCACTTCTCAGAGGAGACAAAGTCTCTGTGATTCCAGAAGTGAGGCGACTCAGACACGAGAACAGCAAGGAAAAGTAATTTATGTCTATGGTTTGTATTTTTTCAATCAAGAGAAATTTCTTAGAATGCTGGACTTTTAGGATTTGCTTCCATAATCTTTAAAAAAAGTACAAATAATTGAAGGTTCTGTGCTAATTCTTTAACTGGCATATAGAAGGACTAAAGAGGGAGGAAGGAGTTTGAGTGAGATGTGTTTTTTCCTCTACAACTGATGTTTCAGATGAGAATGAGTACTGACCCTTCCATCTCTCTGACATGGGATGACCATCCTGTCCCTTCTTAGGCTAGCCCAGCAAGTTTTAGGGTTGCTTCCATGTCAGATCTCATGTCATGCTCTGGAATTCACCCATAGCTGTTATCTCACCCTTTTCATATTGAAAAAAAAATATATTTCCAGTGGAGTCCAGTGGGCTTCCAGTGACCCATTCTCATCTTTTCCCTGCCAGCTTCTACTCTCTGGACTGTTAAGTGTCTCATATTTCTTGGCTGTATGAGGATTGTGATATTTATTCTGTACAGTAGGGAATGTTCATCACTCCTGGTTTCATGTACAGCTCCATGAAACCTAAATGACTTTATCTGAAGAGCTCAGAATTGGGCTTTGTAGGTTATTTTCCAGCTGAAACTCTTATCTCTCAATTTTCAATGCAGGCACATTCCTTTATATTATTTATCTTTTAAAGCACCTTTCAAAAGATAAAATCATTATTCTTTCCTCTTTAAATGAAAATGTAGAGCGAAGCATCACCTTCTGTGTTAACCTGTTCATGTGACTTCACCTATATCATCAGGTGCTTTTATTTTAGTTTAGTTCAAAAGTGGATATTTTCCCAAATCTTTCTTCCAGTTGGCTCTACTAGGCTACCTGTTGCAGATTCTTACACATAGGGTGAAAAAAAATCCTGAAGAAAAAAGATTGCTTCCACATCTCCAAATTCTCCTTTATGGAAAAAATTCTTTCTTACACATATTCACATAGAGAGGTGTTGTAGTACACCCCATGTGTTTCATCCCAGTGCTCAGTTCTTCTTGACAAGTGTGTTATATAAAGTTTGTTGCTGCTTTTAAAGGAAAGAAAGGATCTTGCTGAATATTTTGAAGCAGTCCATGTCTCTTGTATCTGTTCTTATACCGATGTTAAATATGCTTCTTAAAAAAACTTATGAGCATCATCACTGTAACGCCAATGTGTCTATTAAATTGTTCTTTGCAATATGACAGCTAAAAAAATGCAACTAGTTCAGATATAAATTTATAATTACGGCTGAGGTAGGAGTGAAGTGTACTTTCAAAGCAGGGAGAAAATGGTCAGGATAGATACGATCTCTTAAACTGCTTAAAAATAACATATTGTACTAAACCAAAATTAGGCATAATTTTATCACTTAATATAACCTGTCAAGAGATGTTTTTAATGAGCGCAGTTCAAATATTTCTGCCAAAGGATGAGAATTTTTTTCTTCTATTTAAAAATGTGATTTCAAGCCTTGAAATATTATTTTTCAATGCTTGTAGTATGAAGTTGGATATTGATGTTTGTAAGGGCAATATTCATGCTATTTTGGACTAATATGATTACTTTTTCACATCTTCATCTGCATGGAGACAGATTCTAACTCAACCAAATAAGATATATTTTGTAGAGCAGAAAAGTATTTTCACCTTTCTTAACTTTTGCTGGGAAAAAATAAATAATAAGTCATCCTTGGTGTAGTAAAAACAATATATTTTTAAATACTGATTAATAGCTTCACTTTTAACAAGGTAGTAAGTACATAAAGTCCTTTGAAAATATATATAAAAGTGCCTAGACAAGTAGTCTATTGATCTGTTTTTGTTATGAAAGCTTAATTAGTGGAAAAAGTAAGTCAGCATCATAAATGACTTAAAAAGTAATTTTCAGTTTGTAATTAAAAATTACTACGATTAACACAAATTATGATTTTCTTATCTTACTACTGTGTCTAACACTTCTTTTTTTCCTGATAAACATTTTAAATCCCTATATCTACAGTTAGTTCCCTGCTGGATCTATACATACCAGTATATACATTGTTCCTCTACTACTCTGTTTATAAGTACTCCTGAACAAACAATTCAGTTTAATTTTGTAATTCAAAGGTACACTTAAAACCATTGTATTTCTTGACTGCTGAATGATTTTGCACAGTTGGTTTTAATAGTCTATTCTTTTGTCATGAGAATAACCTAAGAAAATCCTGATCTTCGGAAATCAACTTGATCTTGGGAAAAGCAGAAAAGAACCATAGTAAGGTCTTTGTGAGAGGTTAAATGCCATTTCTGCCTTTCTGCAGCATGTGTCTTATCTGCATAAATAAATCTGCAATACAGTGGAAAGAAACCAGATGCTATTGTGCAAATAGCAGCTTTCCTTAAAAAAGTATTATAGAAGAATAGAACAATATGAGATTCCAATTGAGTGGACTAGTGGAAAACTCTCTTGTGTAAACTAAGTTTATGAAACTGCATAAGGTCAAATAGAAGAATCCATTTAGGAGGTTATTTAATTAAAGTTTCATCACTAAGGTCCACAAGTTTCAGTAAATAGTAAGTAAAGTTATGCACTCTCAGGAGTGCAACACATACCTTCAAGCAGTCAACTTTACAAGAGAAATAATTTCCACACAAATTACTTTCTACATATCATTAGTAGAATATTGGATGGTACATTTATTATTCTGTGTGAGTCTGCATATCTCAAAGGACAGGAGTTCTTGCTAAACCGTGGATATTTGTGTAAAATAATCCTATATATCTAATAGTCATGAGATTTTGTGCCATAGTTACAGAAAACTCTATGTTAAAAAACAGTGTAATGCACAAACACTTTGGTAGATTTATTTCACGAATAAAGGTATTCCCAATAAAAAAATCAGGTATTTCTGGGCTGTAATATTTATATATTTATTACAGAGATGAACTTAACAAATTATTAAAGAACTTTTATTTCAAGTTAGAAAGCCTTTAGCTAAGTCAACTGCCCTGCACTCTATGATAGTTGTATCAAAGGCATTTTCAGCATCAAAGAACACAGCTACAGTATTTTTTTTACCCTGTGTTCTTTGATGTCTTTGCTAGATTTTGATATTTTCAATGGCAGAATACTTTCCATCAAAACCCAGCCTGATGTATTTCCAAAGGCCTTTTGCTTTCATTTTACCTTTGCAGATGGATACTCCTGCAGAAGTTTACTCAAAATATGATATGACCACAGTCAGTAGCTTAATGTACCTGTGATTAGGAATCCTGTAATCTTCATCTATTTCTGTTATTATGGTTACTATCTACACAGCTATATGAAAACATGGATAAATGTTTCTATTACTTGTTACAGTATTTAATATTTTAAAATGGTAGTCCAGATCTTGCAGTGTAATTTGTTAGTTTTGTATGGTAGACTCTTAATTTTATTTTTCTGAGGTAGCTAAAAATTTACAAATTCTTTAGTACTGCAGTATCCAAAACTTTCAGTTGTGACAAGTTTACAGTTACCACAAACAAGCTCAGGGGCCCTGTGCTGAGGTCTAACAGGTATCTCTAAAGGGCTGACAGGCAGGGGTCCCAACTCATCAGAATGGCACACTTGGTAGTGTATCTATGGAGCTTGTTGTCATGCAGTCTGGTGTGCATGTGCATACTTGTTACACAGCCTAATGTATGCTACTTGCCTATTAGACATCTGTCCATCATGGACTAGATACAATTTTCTAGCAAGCTATAATCCAACATATCAAAAGTTGGATATATTAAGTGATTAGATGATCAGTGTTAACAGAAATGAAGAAAGACATATCAGACTTATTCCCAGTTCAGAGGGAATTATCATCTATTTGAGAGTTAGCATTTAGAAAGGTGGATCAGAATAAAATGAGGGAAAGTAATAGTACATTCAGTATTACATTTAGACATCAGCTATCAAACTCCTAATATCCCTGAGAAGG
Source organism: Brachypteracias leptosomus (assembly GCA_013401335.1). NCBI lineage: Eukaryota > Metazoa > Chordata > Aves > Coraciiformes > Brachypteraciidae > Brachypteracias > Brachypteracias leptosomus. Next base: position 1,418 of record VYZX01004781.1, on the reverse strand, counting down.
GCTGTGAGAATGACTAAAATAAACATTTAAAGTTAGCTTCCAGAAAGTGAAAAGATGTTAATCCATGATGAGAAGAAAGTGAATTTGCTGGTTTAAAATCCTTACAAAAGTAGTATGAGATCTGAGAATCTGAAAGACGTGTTTAGCAAGAAAAAAACCTGTGAACTGCAAAAATGTTCTAAAATTATCACTGCTTTTTAATATGTTTAGGAAGTGATCATGTGTCTGAAAAAACATACTAAGAATGCAGGAAGAAAAAACAGGAAGCACCCTATCAGAACATCTGAAATTCTTGTAAGATAGTATTATTTTTCTTGTGAAACTTGGTATAACAAGGATGTAAACCCAGTTTAAGATTGATGTGGTTGATCTTCCCACCTACAACTTCTATGGTTTGATTTCTCCAAATGCTTCTCCCCATAAGCCAATGGGAAGCATTGCCCCACAGGGAATATGCAGGGCAATGTCTTTCCAGAA
>VYZX01004779.1:139479-193011 GCA_013401335.1 Brachypteracias leptosomus | reverse complement strand
TCAACATCAGGAAAAACTTCATTGTGAGGCTGAGNGCTGCTTTTCACGTGAACATTCGGCTTCATTTAGCATCAGCTCCCAGTGTTTGCACTAACTTTAAGACTGGCTTGCAAGAGACTCTGGTACCTTGGTAGGGAATTTTCCTCCAGTGTCTTTTAGAAGCTTCCATATAGATACAATTCTTGATTTGCCCACTATTTGTAACTGGTTTAGTCAGAGGTATTGAAAATAAAAATGGGATTGGGTTGTCATTCATTGTTTTCAACCTGCTTTATCATCTGAGTAACATAGAATCATAGAATGTTTTAGGTTGGAAGGGAGATCCAAAGATCATCTAGTCCAAGCCCCCTACAATAAGCAGGAACATCTCTAACTAGGTCAGGTTGCTCAGAACACCATCGAGCCTGACCTTGAATGTCTCCAGGGATGGGGCCTCCACCACCTCTCTGGGCAACCTGTTCCAGTGTTCAGCCCCTCTCATATTAAAGAACTTTTTCCTAATGTCTAACCTAAATCTACCCTTTTCTAGCTTAAAACCTTTATCCCTTGTCCAATCGCTACAAACCCTTGTGAACAGATCCTCCCCCACCTTCCTGTAGGCCCCTTTTAGGTATTGGAAGGTTGCTCTAAGGTCTCCCCTGAGCCTTCTCCTCTCCAGGCTGAACAAGCCCAACTCTCTCAGCCTGGCTTCAAAGGAGAGGTGTTCCAGCCCTCTGATCATTTTTGTGGCTCTTCTCTGGACATGCTTCAACAGGTCCACAACCTTTAAATGCATGCTGCTGACCAGTAAGAATAAAATTCTGCACCTAAGAAGTGTGTAGTTTGGAGGTGATGAACAGCCTCGCTCACGAGCTGTCCTAATACTTCCTTTTTTTTTTTAATAAACTGTGGGCGTGTTTCAGAATTGAAGTTGATTTTTTTCTTTGTGACTTGGTTTTTAAAGTGGCTGAAAATGCAAATTGAGCAGTCTGTCTAAAGGGGAGAGGTAAATGCTCAGTTACTTTGGAGGCTGGGAATTTTTGTGGTTGGAGAATTTGTTCCTGCGTGCCAGATGACTTGGGCTTGACAGAGGACCACAAGTGCTGCTAGACAGGCAAAACAGAACTCGTGTGAATATTCTAAGACCTTGCCTTTAGGCATAGAAAACTAGTCCATGCTTATGCTTAGCAGAACTTTGCACCATAAGCAGACCTTAACACAGTGCAGTGAGCGTTTGGAACAGCACTTGGATGTTACAGCTTTCCCTGAGAAGGTGACTGTGGTGAGGAGCAATAGTGGTGGCACCCATCTCTCTTCATCAGCCGGTCTCAAAGGACTTGGCAGAAAGGATTGATTCTCCTGCCTCTCTTTCTCACATCTGGAACAGGAGGAGGGCAAGCTGTATTGGCTTGGACAGAAATGACTTGTGTACATTACACGGGGTCTTCCTGGTGGAACCCTTCATCCTGCTGGGAAATACTGGTTCATGGGAAACAGAACCCTTTGCAGGAGCATGTTGCATGTGATGAACATTGGGTTCACATAAAAGTGGTTCTGAGAACATTTTGGTTTTATATTTCAAAAATACTTTATTTCAGTATAAAATGTAATAAAAACTGGGGAATACAAAACAGGGACAAAATACTTTCTTTTTATTTTTTGTAGAATTTAGCTTTATTTAATAAACCTGAAAGGTTTTAGGCCCAGTTTCTTTGGTTTGGGTTTCTTGAGGATTGGGTTAGTATTTTTTGAAGTTTCTCATAAACTGAAACTAAAATATTTTTATTTATTTTCCAAAGGAAAGTAATTCAAAATTGTGAAATGGGCCCTAAAATAAACAAATAGCTAGCACAGCTCTAATGTTAAGTTCCAGTATCACATTCACAGTTCCCCCCCTGCTTCTTCTTTGCTGTGGGAAGACAATAATTTATATCAGCTGTTTTTCTTGGGATGCTGTGTTTTTCCCAATGCAGCTTGTGAATCAAAATGGGTAGAGCTGGGGCTCTGCTGTCTGTCCCCACTAACTGCTCATAGCATTCAAGCAGTGGTGTCAGGGCAATGGGCACAAACTGGAACACGGGAAGTTCCACCTCAACATCAGGAAAAACTTCATTGTGAGGCTGAGGGAGACTGGAACAGGCTGCCCAGAGAGCTGGTGGAGTCTCCTTCTCTGGACACTTTTAGAACCCACCTGGATGTGCTCATGTGTAACGTGCTCTAGATGAACCTGCTTTGGCAGAGGGGTTGGACTAGATGATCTCCAGAGGTCCCTTCCAACCCCTACCATTCTGTGATCCTGTGATAGCAAGTTCTCCCTGCAGTGACCAGAGTGCAAATCTGCACAGGGCGAGGTGAGAAGGAGAATAAATTCTACAGGAAAAGCCCAGGTCTGTCTGAGTAGCTGTTGCCCTGTGCAGACTGTAAAGGGAGCTGGAAGTAATTTCATTTCAGTACAAAGTTGTTTCTTGTTCAGTGTGAACAAAAGTGCTTAGAATCAGCTTTGAGGGGTGCTGATCTCTGTTCATGTTTCTTTAAAACAAGAGAGCCTTCTGTGTCTTGATTGTCTACTGGTAAAATGGGTGATCGAGTTTGCAATAATTATTTTTAGTCAGTGCATCTATCTTGCTCCCTCTTTCTCCACGTTTATCTCTAAATGGAATCATCAGTTTTTAGATGCTTTGTACCTAACAGGTACTCCTCTAACTTGGTCCCTTACAGATGTTGCTTTCAGGAAGGTCAAGGAAGGCAAACAAATCAGCTTCATTTTTAATTATTCTGTTTTAAAATATATTTATTTTCTGCAGTATCTAATAAGAAAAGACTGAACAAAGTGAATGAGTTGCAAAATGAAAAAGTTTAAATGTGATGGGAGAGGGCTGCTCATAAGGAGTTTATGATGTCATTAGTGTTTGGAAGAAGTGCAAGCAGGCTTTTGTCTCCACAGTTAATAGTATCTACAAAAAAAAAAGTAATAAAAAGAATAATGACTAGAAAACCTTAACATAAGTCTTCTGGTGGGACAATGTATTCTACTCGTGGATTTTCTGCAGTCAAGCAGATCAGCAGAGAAATGCACATCTTCAGAATTTCTTTCTCCTCATCCAGACTTTGAACATTTTTTTTTCATTTTAATTTACTTTCCAGATAAATCTGGTGTCTTAATTGTGAAGATCTTAGAAATATTTGAGGAGTGTACATTACAAGTTGCCATCTGCCAGCAGCTGGAACAGTCGCCATCTATGCTTTTACCTGAGGATGCTGTCATCAATGAAGGAGAACCAATACTCAAAGTCCTCTTTGCGAGAGAGACAGCAGCTCACCTGAAGAGCAGGCCACAGGATGTCATCCACATCTACCCTCCATGGTGAGTAGGGAGAACTGGCCATGCTTGCTGTAGCCCTGCAGAACAAACTGGGGTTGGTAGAACACTGGCTGCATTCTTGTAGGAAAGACCTTGAGGGGTGAGGGGGGAGCAGGGCTCTCTTATGGTCATCTATCTCTGGCAGATACCTTCAAGATAGCTCAGATAACAACTCAATGTGTATCATAATGCCTCTAGTGTTGCTCAGGGCTTCAGTTTTGTTTTCACTTAATATTTTCATGTTTAGAGTGATAGAAGGGCCTGAGCAATGTCTTATCAATGATAAGGCCAATAAAGTGCATACTTTCTGGTAGCAAAGTAGTTCAGGAATGCTCATCTGTTGCTGTGAGCATGGGTATAAAGTTTCAGTGGAAAAGTCTGTATTAACTGTACAGCCTTCAGCAAAAACAACACGCAGTTAAAAAATAGACAAAAAAACCAACCAAGAAATGAGATTTATACTATTCTGAAGGAATCGGTAGACATGTTTTTGGTAGTTCCACATTGCTGCTGCTGTCACTGTCCTCAGCTCCCCAAATCCCTCTTCAGCACAACCCTTTCTGGAATTCTTCAAAATGTTTGGTCTACATTTGTGACCTTTTTCTAAATTGGATTACTTTCCTGATTTTAAGGGGTAGCATAAAGTGATGACATTTTTAGTAAAGCAGCTGGTTGTTGGTGGCTGTAGGTTGGAAGGTCTACTCCTCATAAAAATTCAAGAGAACTTTGAAGTGGGGAGTATTAGTCCTCTTTTCAATCTTCTCCACCCAAATTTAAAAAGAGGAAATACTTTTCTTATGTATTTCAGCATTCATTACCTGAGTTCTAGCCTCCAGCTGCCTCTAGTATTTGACCATATCCTTTTGCAAAATACTTTTTCCTGTTTTGCAAAGGTCCGTATCTGGTTTTTATCTTCATTGAGAGCTGCAAATATTTTTTGGGTTCCCCAACTTGTAATTTTTCACTTCTAAAATGTTAACTCTTCTGTGGAGGCTATTCAAAAACGAAGGGATGATGCTTAATCTGTGGTTTCTTATGGCTACAGATACAACTATTGATAGTTTACATATAAATAGATCAGTGGCTAAAGAAAATACAGTTGAATATTAATTAAGTCCTAGCCTGAAATAAGTCATTGCTTTTTTTTATTATTTCCTTTGTCCCAACCCTAAGTACTAATTTTTGTTCTTGTTTAACTTTTCCTTCAACAAGCTTCTTTTCATGTTTTACATTTGCTTTCATTTCCCCCTGTTTTCTTCTTGTTTCTCTCCCCCACAAACTTCCATCTTAGTTCCCTTTTTCTCTTCAGATTTCCTCTTGACGTTTCTAAACAACAAGGTTTATGTTGCTGGATCTTTCTGTATAGACCTTCAACTACACAAAGATTTTTGTACCAGCAAAACTGTTTTGGTTAGGGTGTGATTCAACCTTTTTTTTCCTCCTTTTTTCTTTTCCTCAATGTTTACTGTCAGTATGGTCAGCATGTGTAAGTCCTAGGCTGCTCCAGCTTTTCTGTGCCTGCTCTGGGAAGATGTAACTCTGCACTGGTATGATCCTTTCCAGACTACAAGCATCTGTAACTCTACTAGACTTCTCATTTGTTTAAATTCTAAGATGTTCTGGACATAAAACTCAAACCTATATATATACATGTAGACTGAGATTTCTTGAGAAAACTCCATAGCTGTCTGTCTTCCCAGAAATATCACTTTTTCTTTGCTCTTGGTTTATATTTTTTATGCACTTCTCATGTAAGCAAAAGGTTATTTCATAAAACCAGGATGTTTGGGCGGGGGATATGTCTGCATTGTCAGTTGCTCTCCTGACCCGTATGGTGGCCCTTAAGGCATTTTTTATGAAGACATTGATCAATAGTGGCAAAACTGCATTTTTGTCTCATCTCCAGTCCTATTTTCTATCATTTTGGAATTGTCTTATGTCAGCTGTCTCTTTGTTTGCTCAACCAGAAGTCAAAAGAAGTTGGGCTGGATACAGTTAAACTAAGCCTACTGGAGGCGGAGAGAGGGGAGGATGAGGAATGGTTTTGGTTTAGATTATTATTTGGCACTTTTAGTTTACATTAAGTGGAAATTGGACTTGTACACTTAATGGAAGTTTCCTCTGTCACATTTCCAAGCTTCTATTCTATTGAACTCTGACTCGAGAGCTCTGGATGCTGAAATGTAGTATCTGTTACTCCGCATTGAATTTGTACTTCTGTCGTTAAAAACAAATACTGTTTCTGTGAGAATGCTTTCCTGTTGATTCAAATGTGTGACTAGTGTGAAAATGAATTAACTAAATCTAACCTTGACACGGTGAGATAAGCATAGTTGCGTATCTTACTGATATAACCTGTCAGAAACAAAGGGGAACACAAAAAGTAGACCTAAGGGAAGATGTTCCTCAAATGACCTACGTGTACCTGGGACACGCAGCACACAGTATGTTGTCGTTCTGTACTTTGAGATATTGTATGGTAAGGCAGAATGGGATGAGTTGGGGTGATCTATAAGTGACCTGCTTCTGCTGCTGTACTGTCCTGAGAGTAGAATTTCCCAGGATCTTTAAAATAATCCCTCAGAATGACTTTGCTTTTTAGCTTTCTGACCAGGCAGCTGAGTGAATAGGTGAGATCTGCATCTTACCCACACAACCTGCTGGATTCTCTATGTGACTGTTTTTCAAATTGTTGTGAGCACAATTTGAAAGCATCATTTTGGAGCCTTTGTAAAATTGGGCTTTGCTTTTTTAACTGTATTTGTATGTGTTGGGAACTCGGTGCACAGCTTGGTATGTGAAATGTTTCTGGCAGTGGACTCGTGTAAATACTTTGGGAAGCAGTGTTTAGAGATTTGTTGATATGTTTGTTGGTGTTTGGTTGCATACAGAATCCCATGATACTTCAGCGCTAGAATACAAGCAATTCAACTTAAAAAACAAAATACTGACAGGAGGCCAGTTAGGAGAATCTCACCAATCTGGGCATTTCTCATGAGAGTGATCCCACCAGCTTTCAGAGGAGCTTTGTGTCAGAGTAAAGAATTTGCAGGACTGAGCCCTGATTTCTTTATAACTGGATATGGATTTCTTTGGGCCTAGTGTCTTAAGGTACATATTTACAGTCTTGAATGACAGGGTTTTCACATGAGAATCATCACTTGCTATAGGGAAAGCAACCCCAATTGGCTGATTGTGTGTCTGGTGGTGGAAGGAGCTCAGCTGCCTGGCCTCCAAACCACCCGATGGGACCCTGCTCTGATCTTGAGGCTATATACAAGTGTTATTGCAGTGTTGTATCTAAATAAAGCCTGGACACATCACATGGAAATGGTTGCATGCGTTGGGCTGGAGCTGTTTTGTGTCTGGCCAGCTGGGAAGACAAGAGGCAGAAGAACTGAGCCCTGCCTGCACAGACTTGCCTTTGGTTGTCGTTGCAATACCTGAGCAATTCCTTGGAGTAAGATTTTAAATGAGCACCTCATGATTTCTATAAACTGAAAGTGAATCATTATGTGTTTTTAACAGCTGGAGAAGGAAAAGCTTATTACTGTGTGTAATTAAATCGATTACTAAGTCTTTATTCACTTTGCAGAAATACATACCCAGCAAAAAGTGAAGACTGCTTGATATTGCAAAGACACAAGAGAAGGGAACAAAGGCTCCCTGTTTTCCACTGGTGGTGGTTTTATGGTTTCAACTTGCTTGGGGTTTTTGTTGTTTAATTGTAAGAATTATAGAAATAATTTCCCATACCTAACAGAAAGTGGTAAGAGTTGATTATTTTAGAGACTTATTTTTCTGCTGAGAGCAGGACTTGAGGATAGACAGTTTCCTGCAGGTACTCCTGCCTCTTGCTTGTAGATAGACCTGCTGTTGAATATTCAAAAGAAATTCACCTGAACAAAATGGAGCAGATTGGAATTCTTTTCCTTGCCATTAAATTTAACACCTTTGAAATGTTTTTCATATATTTCTATTAAAGTTAAACTACTAGAAGTACACTGATATTAATACAGGTGCTGGCAAAAGCAGTATAAACAACAGATCACATTTGTTTTGGACAGGCTGAAAGATCAATCCATGCCAGACTGGAGTGGTCTGGTATGAAACCTCTAGCTCAGGAGGTTCTTGTGCTGCTGCCAACCAGAGGGCTGGGACAGTAGGAAGGGGACAGAACCAGTTTGTGTTCTGTTCTTACATTGCCTGCAAACATTGGCCATTGGCAGAAGACAGGATTCTTGGCTGGGTAGCTGCTGTTCCCCATACAACTTCTCTGTGCTAAAAAAAAAAAAGAGAGAGTTTATTTTAGGAACTCAATATGGTAAGTATATAAAACACTTAACTCTGTGACATCAACAAGCAACTTCAAAGCTGTTCTTTAGTTTCTCTTAACCTGTGAAACCACGGGGAATCATAATTACTCAGCTTTGAAAGTGTTCCAGGGCCTGGTGAAAGTGTTTAATGTGAACTTCTCATTTCTACTTGCATTACACTAGATTCAGTCTCTCCTCAATGAAAGAAGTTTGAATTATTTACTGCCAAGAAGAGCTCATACAAAACATTGCTGCACATCAGCTGAGGTACAGCGATGAAACCTATCTCAAGTCCTTTAAGGTGGGCCAATGATGGAAGTTGCTGTAGAAACATGCAAGCAATCTCTGAACAAGTTTATGTACAGGAAGCAATCTAGTTTTGTGGGCTCACGTATTCTTCAACTTCAGAATTATCCTGGATGTGCCGTAGGCTGTTTTGTTGGCTTAACAACAGGACTTAGGAGAAATGGGTATGTTACTATGATTTTTGCGTTGTCTTACTTAATCACTGCCTTACATTGTGTGGGCTTACATAATCTTGGTGAGGAGTAGGAGTACCAGCTCATGTTAGCTCCCAGCTAACATGAAATAGGTGTTTGCCTTCCATTTGACAAAGAGACTTTATCACTGTTGCTCTCACCAGTCAAGGGAAGCACTTGAGAACATTGTTATAGAATATTTCCCTATCACAAGGAAGATCATGTGAAAGTAGGATCTTGGGCTTCATACATTAATGAAGTGTAGAAATGACTTACTGCTGCTTTGTAAGAAGGAAAGCATCTATATCCTTTAAATTTTTTTCACTTCATCAGGGTAAAATACAAATTAAAGACATGGAACATCTTTTGCATAAATTCAGTTTCTCTACCTGCTTTACAGAGAAGCAGCTTCTTTGAATGCTTGCTTGATCAGCTGGACAAAACTGATCTGTGTCCACCATCTCCCTTGGATGAAATCTAAGCATTCATAAATACATATATCCATACACACATACTATAAATATTCAAATGGATGGAAAAGAGGGGGGGAAAGATCACCAGTCAGATCCCTCCTATCAGAAAGATGTTAGCTCTGCCTTTACATTCTTTCTTTGAAGATGTTACAATAGCAGAGTGGGAGAACCCTGATAAGAGAGACCAGGCTCACTCAGAAGATAAAATTCTACAAAACTTCAGAGCTGTAAAGCCAGTGTGGGCACTATTTCTAAAGCACATATTGGTATGGCCTTGAAGCAAAGATCAGATCATATCATCTGCTTGGAATGGCTTCTCAGAGATCATGCAGTAGTGAAAATTGAAGCTTCTTTCAGAAGAAGCTAGAACAACTGCAAGTTTCTTGCAAGTGCTTATATTTCTTTATTAGTATATACCTTTCCTAGTGCAATCACTTCAAAAAAGATGAGTTTTCTTTTGAGAACAGGAATACATATAATTTTTGTGAGCTAGAAGTTGTCTCTAACAAGTTTTTAATATAATTTCTTCAATATTTTGCTGCTTTATCCATTTTGACAGAGTAGTCCTTGGGATTTTACAATTTCTTCTATTTTTACAAATAAATTTGATTTCTTTGGCCCATCCCTTCATGCAAAGAGAGAAAATTGTATCTGTAGAGCTGCTCAGATATATGTTATTTTATGTCTCTAGAATGAAAGAAATTCAGCCATTGGTGTTATTTGTTTGATCACTTTGTGTGCAGAAAATCAAAATAACACCATTTCTTAGTAATCAAATCAGTCAGTAATTGTGTTTCTTCATAGGTGCATGACGTAACTGGAAAAACACAGAATTGCAAAGCTTGATTCCAAGAGGAGAAGAAGTCATTTATGCCATTTCTGTGATTTGTAACAACCACCTGAAGGGGCAGAGAGCTGGTATTTCGGATGTGGGCTGTGTCTAATAAACATAGTAACATGATCACACTTCTACAATGAGATTGATTTGTTTATTTTTTATAACTGTGGCACAGATAGATGTATTATATCAATGTCCTACATAAAATATTAGTACCCTAGATGAAAGAACAGCTCTCTGAGAAAGGGGTTTTCCATGGAGAAAAGAATGGAAACACATCTGGGGAAGATGGGCTCCTCAAGATAGTAGATCCAGAGTTCTGCAGAAGATTAAAACTGGATATTTAAACAGGACTGTCTCTGGGCTAATAGCTGATGGTATCTTGGCACGCTGAAAAAGGGGACTTTCCACTGCATTGTACCAGTGAAGTGCTGTGTTTTTTTAATATATTTGTTTACTTTCAGCCAAATCAGTGGGGTCAGAAGCCAGTGGTGTGCTTGCAAGGCAGCAGCTTGGTTTTCAGATCAGGGTTGAAATGCATTGTTGTTGATGCAGAAACCTGCAGCAAGGGTAGGGCAGGTCTCTTTGGGCAGAGGGATGTCTGAACTGGGCACATACAGCCAGTTGGGTGTTCTCAGGAGGTAATTCTGTGCTCTGGAGGGAGCCTCCACCACGATGACTTTCCTCAGTATGTGCTGTTCACTTGTGAGAATAAAGGAACTGTAGAAAAGAGGCAGAGAGTGTAAATAGCTTGGTTTGCGCCATGGGAGGGTTGGATGGTTTCCTACATTTTTGTTAAATACGAGATATGGTCCAACATTGATCCTACTGGAGTGATTGTAGTGTCCAGTTAATGGGAAAAATCTTAAGCACTCACCCTGGTGCTTACGTGTTGAGGAATTAGCATACCTTTGAGTCCATGGTTTATAGGAACAGAAGAAGAAAATCTTTTTTTAACACCCATTCCTTACAGTCAGAGATGCTGTTTACGTTTGAATTCTTAAGTTACTGGAAAAAATATTCAGTGAGAATGAAAATGTCCTATCCTGATAATCACAAAAAATCCTGAAAAATCTAATAATGTGTACTTTTGTTTCCTTTTTTTTTAATGAAAGGTCTGTACTTGAGACTTTCCAGCTTTTTTAAGTGAGGAAATTCCAAGCATTTTGTAGTGACAGATACTGTTAGTGGGTAGTTGTCCACTGACGTCAAAAATGGAGGATGGCGAACAGCTTTGTTCAAGTCAACGAAAAATGTACAGTCTTGGATAAACTCTGTGTTAGCAACGGAGCTATCAATGATATACGAGCAGCTTCACATGAGTTCTCATGTGCATTCAATCCAATGCTAAATTCCAGATCTTGTTTAATGAGCAACTGATGGAGCCAAGACCTGGCACTGCACAAAATCCTACAGTCTGCTTTATCCAGTCATGAAGGAAAAACAAGCTAAATAAGTTCAGATGAACAAGTTCAGAATTACTGCAGGGTTATTAAAAAGTTGTGATTTGTATTGCTCTGCTAATGTTTATGACTAACACATTTGGGACGTGTAAAACAATACTTAATTTGTAAAAAGACTATGTGCCAAAATTCCTGCAGTAGTTTAACCACTAAAGAGCAAGTTTTGACTGTGTGAATGGGTTTGTTTAAATGTTTAAGATTATCAGTAATCAGCTAATCTCTTTTTTTTTTTAATTTTACATTTTGAAAAGTGATGGTTTCTTCTTGTTGGATTGCTGCTCAGCACTTTCACAAGCCATAGCTCATCATGGAAAAAGAATTTCAAAGTCAAGTGCCACCCTCTTTAGCAGGTGTGATTTGCTACTGTAATGGTAGGTGTGTAGTTACAGTCAGATTTTTACATGCAGTTCTGTTGGGCTTTGAATATCCTGGGTATTTTCTACCACAGTGAGTTTTTATGCTAAGCATGCTTGTGTCCTTATACAATTTTGTACAGGCAAAGAGATGGATGAAGTGTTGGGTTTACCAGATTGTCACGTCTGTGATTCCCTTCAACATGAAGGTATGCTTCCTCAGACTCCTCCTCCCATATGTCATATTTAAGTGTAGGTAAGCAAAAGTTAATTACTATACTCCTAGCAGAAGTAATAATTAAAACCTCAAGTATTTCAAAAGGGGAATGTTGCTTTCAAATATTTGAAAAATTTGGAATGTTGCTACCAAAAAGTCAGTATTTAAAACATCTCTACTACCCAGGGGGGCAGTGGCACGGGTGCAAGGGGGAGAACAAATTTTGCTGTTAATTCTACCAGGCAGATTGCTCTCCTTTCAGTAAAAGCTTATGGAAAAAATGCTCATGGTTTGATGTGTTTTTGGCAGCAAGAATGTACTTTGGTATATAAAGCAGTTCAGCTGTGAAACATTCAATGTAGTCTTTTGTGTGTTTGATGAAGCTTCTCTTCCTACCAGTCTTCTGAGTCAACATTAACCACGCAGATTGCAATGTATTACTTCTCCCTGAGTGGTGGGCTCCATTGACAGCTTCCTGAGATGTCTTGAAAAAGTATTCCCCATTATTGTCCCAGCACGGCCTTCTGGCAGACCAAGGTTCTCCCAGCAGATGTATCAGAACAGTATCCATGACAGTAGAAGTGATGTTCAACCGTTAATTTTACCTTTGAGGGATTCACTGTGTGTTTTGAAAGCCAAATCACTGATGTGGCTCTAGGAAAAAAAGTCATACTTGGCAGTATGTGGAAAGAGGGTTTTTTATATGTGAGTGTTTGGTTTTGTTCTAACTTTTTTTTTCCTTCTCTTTAACCTCTTTGGACTCCTGAAATGGTATCTGTTGCCTCTCTCCTTGACAAGAGTTAAGAATCCTAGTGAACTTCCATGGATATTTCTGGTTTTGGTGGTTCTTCATCTCCCCCTTTCTTAAGTCTAGGATTTTTATTTTTTTAACAAGTGGTGGGTGTTGTAGAACAGATCATGATGATGAGCTTTACATAGTCTTCCTGTGAATTGTTGTCTATAGTCAGTCTCCATGGTCCTTGGCTGGCTGGAAAGAGAGGACTGCATGTCCACTGCTGCCCACAGCACAGCTGTTAGTGCAAACCCGAGTCTGTCAGCAGCTTCAGCTACTAATACCTTGTGATGTGAACTGAGGCTGTGAAGAAATAGCCTCTTTTGCCACCTCCAAAGCATTGTTGGGACAGACATTGTAGATCATGACTTAACTACTCCCCCAAAACCTGGCAGAGTATCTACTAGAGTGCTGCGAGCTACAGCACTGAAAGCACTGAACTTGAGAACACTTGAGATTCAGTGTAAAACCATAAATTGCCTTGATTTTATTTGTGTTTTCATTTGTCTTCCCAGGATGGCACAGCATGTCTGCCTTTTGTGTTTCCCGGAAACAAATCACTCCTCCAAGCTGAGGCTCATTTTTGGGAAACATGGGCAATGCAGTTGTGTGAGACTGGCACATTGGTTTGTGCCTTAGCAAGTTCTGCTCGTCTTCTGGTTCCCTGAGCTTGTCATAAATATTAATTTAATAGGGCTGGTACTATTTTATGCATTGTGAATGTACAGAATGAGGAAGAGATAAATTTTATTGATATGGGCTGTTGGTGGAACTTACAATGTTTGTAGGTGTAAAGAAGCCCAGATTTATAGTATGTGTGTATATCATAGTTGTCCTTGAATTTATTTGAAATTATTTTATATAGAATAGGATAGTTCTTCATTACCTTCCCAAATATTTCTTACCTTCCATCTCTCACAAAACTAAATAAGCTGCCCACTGTTTTCTTTGTCTTTTTGCAGCTTTCTTTGGCTTGCAGTTTGAGAGGTTGTGCATGAGGTGATTGTTTAATTTTGCTGGGAGATATTTGACTCCAGGAGTTCACTTTTCAATCTTGCAGTATAACAGAGAGCCATTTGCAAGCTATACTCAAAACCAAACCCCTTTTAAAAACAAACCTCAACATACCACATTATCAACTTCTAGAACAGTCCACCTAAGCCTTGAGAATCGCCTTTCGTTGCTGGTCACTTTGGGTATGGGTGTAATTTCCTGATACTTGAGGACTGCCACTCAGGAAGGAATGGAATCCCCTAAGGTTTACTGGTTACCCCAAAATTGCCCTTAGCACCAGCCCAGCTTAGAGGGAAAAACATGGAAGGGAAATTATTTCCACAACCTAAATAAAAATGACACCTTTTCAGGGAAAAAAAAACCACAACCAAACAAACAAAAAACAAAAACACAGACAAAACAAAACAAAATCAAACAACTTTTAGATCTATTCATTTTTTAGATCAGAATACATATAAAAGTGTTCTCTTCCTGTGTCTTCCAATTGTTAATTGGTCAGGATCCTTACCTGTGATCATGAATCTTGTTCTTAGGCAAACCCTACACATTAAGAATTGCCCTCCTGGAAGAGGTCTGAGATTTGGGAATCTGTGTAATCTTAAATGTAAATCCCTTCCTTGTCTATTTAGATTAAACTCTCAACACTCCTTTTCTAGATTAAGACAGGTATTACTTGGTTGCAGTGTTGATTTTTTTAAAAAACTTTTCTTGAAAAATCATTTCCTATCCCACATTATCAGCTGTGTCTAGGTAGAAATATTTTTCCATCCAGAATGTGACTAAATTTATCAGTTAATATATTAAATATAATATTAGTTGTAGTTTGTTTATTTAACTGCTATCATAATGCTGCTGCTTTAACTGTACATGTATTGTGGATAATTCGGAGGAAAATTCTCCCTACAAGCTAGCAAGACAAAATCCAGCCTTACTGTATAACCTCATCAGATCTTAAAACTTCTATAAAATGCATATGTTGACATGTGTAAATCCTACATTATGAAAACGTAGAAGGCAGAGCAGCCCGTGTGGTTTGTTATCGCTCTTGACTGAAACTGGGCATGATCATAATCAAATCCATTAGGGCTGGAGTCTGGAATGAGAAGTCCTCAAGTCTGGGCATTGAGAGAGCAGCACTTGCCTCCCCTTACCTTCTGCTTTGGCTCTCCTCGCCTTCCTGAGCTATTTTGGAAGTGACACGAGCAGTCACATTGGCGATGGACTCAGTGCTGTCTTCTGCAGTTTCTCTTTGTTGTATGTTCTCCATGTTGTATGTTTGTGTGCTGCACTCACTCTCCCTTGGTCCTACCAGACCGGTTGTTCTTGGGACTGTGCTGTGCAGAGTCAATTAAATCGTTTGCTTTGCAAAAACATATTTTTTTTTAGTTGTTGAGAGATAGGATTGGCAGGGTGGGTCTTGTGAAGCCCCAAGTGAGCAGATGAGCAGCTGGGCACAGACCAGGTCTCTTGCAGGCTGAGAGCATTCCAGGTAGCACTGCGAACATTCTATAAAGATATAAATTTCTCAGTGAGAAACCCCTGCCAACAGGAATCATTTTACACGGCACAGTGGTGGGAAAGCACTTCTCTGAACAGCATTTCCACTGGAATTGGCAGGGTGGGTGGGATGCTGGCCGGGTCCCTCGGTGGCAGGTACCTCGGCGGGCTCGGTGCCTCCTGCCCTTCCCGCCGGCTGCAGAAGGTGGCAATGTTGTCAGCAGAAGCCCAGGTAGAACTGGTCTCTCCAGGGTGACTGCTCTCTCCCAGAGAGCCTCAGCACTTATTTGTCCAGGACTTTTCCTGGCATCGAAGTTTCATGTCTGTGAAGAGACTACAAAAGGGGGATTTGTTTAGGTTTGTGCACCATTATTTTTGCACAACTTTTAATGCTTCAGTGCTTTTAATGCTGTAAGGATATGCATGAGACCGTCACCGCACTGCTTACACAACTTTCTCCTCCATGATGCTGAAGAAGGCTGTGGGCCATTCAGTTTAACGCTCTTAAAAGACTTCTCTGTCTTCTTAGAGGACTTAATGACTTCTGTGTACTGGCTGTCACTGACCTTGAGTACTGACAAACCATTCTCCACGCAGAGATCCAAACTGATCTTGTTAGCTGAAGTTTCATTTCTGCAAAACACTTGTAAATGTTTCTGAAACCCACTGTCATTTTCTGCCCCCCTCCCCAGAGATGTTTGCAAACTTTGCTTTGAAGTGAACTTGCCAGGGAAGAAGCTGAGAACTTCCCTGCATGCCACAGGTTTTGTGAAGAGCTACCTCCTGGCTATGACAGGCTTTTAACCTGGTGAAAGCCCAACAGATCTGTTCCTGGCTTTGGTGGGGATGGTTGTCTTTTCTTTTCATATTTCAACTAACTCCTTGGATCTTTAACTACTTCAGATGATCCTCTTTAAGACTTTTATGGTGTGTGATTTTTAACATTTTATTCTGTCTAATGCTAATCCTCCACCCTCAAGGGAAAGTACACAAGGTTTTGGTTTATGTTATCCCATTCCTTTCCTCTTGACTCGTGTCTCTTGATTCTGCTGTGGTAAATCCATCACTGATTCTAAATTACATGGAACTTTTCAACATATTTAATTACTGGGCTCACCTCTCACTCTGTGTTCCTTACCAAGCCTCCCTGACAAGATGTAATGGATCCAACCCCTTTAGGAGGTCAAATGGGGCAAAAAATACAAATTATTGATGTATTTTACGGTAAGCGAAGCAGAAATAGGACGACATTGCCTTGTAATCTCCCACTCTCCTGCTTAACTTTATTTGCAATACAGATGGCAATTTTTGTTGGACTTCTCTAGTTACTTGTTTTTCATAAGAAAGGCAGGCAGCTTTTAGATGCCTGATGCTGTACAATTTCCAGGAGTTTAAATAATCATTCTATAATGTTATGTGTGTGTTTATCCCCTTTCTGACCAGTGTATTAAATACTACTCACTGCATTAAATATACACTGAAGGCTTCTGGTCCTGCTTTGATCACTGTTAAACACAGATCCTTTGCTAGGTAGCAGAATCTGTTGCTGTATGGATACTTTGCCCACCACTGCTCTTCCCTATATTGTACAAATGATCTAGCAGTTGTCCAGGGGCACCCTGGATAATGGCTGCTTAGTATCATAGAAGAGTAAAGACAGGCTTTCAGGAGCCTGTTGGGGTCTTGAGCAGTTTGTCTGGCAGAATCTGCTATATTCTGTCTCTCCAAATCAAATGACAAGCCAGTGAAAGCTTTTGTTTGAGAAATCTGTTTTGCTGAGTTATGTGGGAGACTTCCTTTTCAAAATTGAAACTGAAAAATCAATAATCTCCAACTCCAAAGAGGAAGCCGTTTAAGACACGGTGGGTTATTACTATGATAGTTTTTGTAATTGTTTCTTTTTGTAGTAATTGCAGTATCAGTCTTATTGCTTTAAGAATAAAGGGAATATGAAGAAATACTTCATCGTGGGACTTCTCTGTCATTAAACACTGCTAAGTAATGCAGTCTCATACTGTTGTGATGATGATAATAATAATAATATGGCTATCTAGACAGTAAAGCTAAACAAATTGAGGCAAAAGCTTCGTGATCATAAAATTTTCATTTCAAAGGAAGTAGATGCTATGTGCAAATATAAAACAAGGAAGTACACACATTTAGAATTTTTGTATTCTCTTTCCAAACCAAAGGGGAAAGAAGAGACTTCCCTGAGATCTGGGAGTGTTGTTAACAAGCCCTCACAGCTATTGGGAGCCTGAAACAGTAAACAGCTTAGTAACAACATAATTATGTCAATAAACCTAACATCAAAATAACTCCCCAAATTTATGTACAGATGGTTCCATTTTACATTACAAAAGACGTTTTCTGAAGTCCATTTGCCTAAAACAAAGGTTTTTAATGGAACGGCTTAGTGATTTGACCTCAGATGTGTGCATCCTTTTTTTGAATGTAAATATGAACACCAAGGCAATTAACTGGGTAGCTTCCCCAGTCCGAGGGAGCTGAGGTTCTGTAGGTAGGTATTGCTTTAAGCGTAGCTGGCATGCTGTCTCCTGCACGCTGATGGGCTCTTGCTCATGCATGTATCGGCCCTCGAAGTGTCTTAGTGCTAGGAATAGTTCACCCTCAGGAAGTTTGGTTTAGATAAATATCTGAATTTTTTTGGGTACTGAAATCTGGAACGCAGCTGGAAATCTGATGAGCGCAGGCTCTCAGATCTGAGTCAGCAACAGGGCTGGACCCGCTCCTGTTGTTCAGCACTTCCACTGCCAGGTCCAACCAGCAGCAGAAAACAGAGATACAGGGAGAGAAAAACCAGAGGGAAGAGGAGGGAGGGTATTTGAAAAAGTATGGACAGATGTCAAGACGGAATTTGTGTAGGTTGGGCATGAAAGTGAGGAGCTGTGAAGAAGTTGCCACGTTCTCCCAGTACAGCCTTCCAAAACCTCAGGGGGAGGTTCTCCGGCGCCTCTGCTCTTAGCCCTGTGTAAACAGGGCTGTGCATCATTATCAGCTGGTGTCTGGGCTGCTGCGCTTGCCAGATGTGAAAGCAAACCTATGAAATGAAGGATTTTTTTTCCCTGCTTCTGATCCTTTGCAGTTAAAAGTACTTCAGGTGTTACAGGGCACACTGTTATCTATTGAAATTGTAGTCTTGGAGAAAAAGAGTTATCCACTCAAACGGCAGTGTAAACTAGAAAAGTATGGAAAAGTAACCAGAAGAAGAGAGTCAGCATATTTTTCTTATTGATCTCTGGGTATTACCCAATTTTCTGATCTCTTTTTCTCTGCACCCATTGTTTTCTAACCTTTGTTACTCATTAATTAATCCCTTTTCTCTAAGTTCAAGAAAAGAAAGATGCTTCTCCCTCTAGAAGTCAAGTAAATGACTTCAAAGATGATTAGAGGGCTGGAGCACCTCTCTTACAAAGACAGACTGAGAGAATTGGGCTTGTTCAGCCTGGAAAAGAAAAGGCTCCAGGGAGACAGTATTGTGGCCTTCCAGTATCTGAAGGGGCCTACAGGAAGGCTAGGGAGGGACTTTTCACAAAGGCCTGTAGTGATAGGGCAAGGGGTAATGTGCTCAAACTGGAAAAGGGTAGATTTAGATTGACAATTAGAAGGAAATTCGACACTCTGAGGGTGGTGAGACGCTGGAACAGGTTGCTCAGGGGGTTTGTGGATGCTCCATCCTGGAGGTGTTCAAGGCCAGGTTGGATAGGCCCTTGAGCAACCTGGTCTAGTGGGAGGTGTCCCTGTCATGGCAGGGGGGTTGGAACTAGATGATCTTTGAGGTCCCTTCCAACCCAAACCATTCTATGATTCATTCTATGAAATGGCTGTGGTTCTGCCAATTGGTAGCAAATACATATCACTCTGTGCTACTTTTTTGACAAGAAATAAATCTTTTCATTAACATATCCATAGTGTTCTGAGGCTGAATTTCCAATCTAGTGTCCACTTTATCTGTAGAGATCAATGGATGGACATCAAACCGCTTGCCAGATTTTGCCAGGAGAAAGTTGGCCATGGCTGAATGGCAGTGTGTGCATGGTACAAGGCTCGTGAGTCACAGGTTCTTACGCCTCCTGAAGCTTAATTCTGTGTACCATGCATAGAAGGAAGTTCTCAGTGTGACGTCATTCATGTTTTTGGCACCCCAACCTTGTTCCTGGTAAAGAATAATAGAATGAATAAGCAGCTAAAACACAGGAGAGAAGAATGAATTTAAGCTTCAGGGAAGCTGAGAACCCACCCTGGGTCTCATCACTTGTGTACGCTGTGCCTGTTCTAATCCCCATCCAGACTTCAATACTAGTGATTAAATAGGCAAACATTTTAAAATGTTCATCTTTCAGAAATTCTAAAGTCTGCTTTTCAGAAGTGACCTGTTGTGATTTCCATGTATTTACATTTTGATGTTTATTTTAAAAATCCCCGTAATTTCTCAAGAAAAAATGAGAACTTGCCTATATAGCTGGAAGAACTCTGTGTGTATCTATCTCTGCGTGTCATATTAAACAAAAAAGAGAAAATGGAGAAAAAATTTCAAGAACCACAAGGTGCACAGTGTTCTTCACCTTAGCTTGGTCTCAATTTTAGAAGGTCCTGAGGATATATTTCATTTTCTTTGCATTTTAGCTTAAAAAATTGACGAGTTCTACTGAGGCACTGCTTTTATTTCATTTAGGTAATAGAATATTTTCTTATATTTCCACCTACTTCTGTTTTTCATAGAATCATAGAATGGTTTGGGTTGGAAGGTCCTTTAAAGACCATCTAGTTCAACCATCAGTTCCTGCCCCCCACTCTACTTCTTGCAAAACATGAAAAAAAGGTGTTATTTTTCATAGGCATGTGTACTGATAGCTGTCGGTTGACATCAGTCAACTTCAGTTAGATTTATATGTGTATATATAAAAGCACAGATCAGCTGGGGTTTTTTAGTAGCCACTGGCTGCAACGGCTGCAGGAAGCTGAGTAGTGCTTTTCCAGGTCCCCATCAAGTTTTATAAAGTAAAATTAATGAGTCTTCTAGTCACATTCTCCAACAACAACAACTTATTTATATGATACATCATTTGGATAATAGTGACCTCTGGAGAGGAGGGCAGAAAAGGTGGTTGCGGTTTTCTAGCTGGTCAGATGTGGCCAGCTGGTGTAACCAACACTTGCAGGCTTCTTACCAGGAAAGCAAGGTGTTTACTTACCATGAGGCTCTTCACAGAGCAGGTTTCCTTAAAAAACTGGTAGACAGCCTGAAGTTGGTCAGAGGGTAGACTTTTGTTTGACCTTTTAGTAACAAGTCCCTACAGTAGGAGAAAAAGCCTATTCATTGCAATGTAAGAAATAAAAAATGTTTGGAGTGAGAAGCTGGGGAACTGGGACTGAGAGAAGACCTGCAGGTTTTGGAGCCATCTGGATCTTGATGCATAGGAACAATCTGCTGAACAGATAGAGTAACCCTTGCAGCACATAGC
Source organism: Brachypteracias leptosomus (assembly GCA_013401335.1). NCBI lineage: Eukaryota > Metazoa > Chordata > Aves > Coraciiformes > Brachypteraciidae > Brachypteracias > Brachypteracias leptosomus. Next base: position 172,742 of record VYZX01004779.1, on the reverse strand, counting down.
TGATTAATTATGATTAATATTGAAAGTGATGCAACTATCTTGCTTAGTGTGCCCAGATCTTTTTTTTTTTGTTGTGGTCGGTCAAAGTTGAGAAATATATATTTATTATGTAAATATTTTGGGAGAAAGGTGATATATGCTACCACTTTACTACCAACTGTCATATGCCTCAGCTATTGAGGATGAGTTCTGGCTTCCTTTGTGTTCCCTGGAAAATAATGATTAAACTAACATCCACACGTTAGGGTTTTGTTGGTTTTGGAGTGATGAAATGATATTTTTAAACTTTTTGTTCTATGATTAGAGACACATGAAATGGAAAAGTGTTTCTCGAAGAGCTCTTTCTTCACATCCTCTAGAAATGAAGGTTTTTCCATATTTTCTTTTTTTTTTCATATTCCCTAACCTATCATCCTGTTCCCTTAGTGTGGTGGAATCAGGGAACTCTCCTTCATCTTCATCATAGATCTGGTGAAAACTACTGCTTCTTTTTACTCTTTACTGTCTTTGATACAGTTGTTTATTAAAATATGCAGAGATTTTTTTTTTCCAGACAGGACGCTTTATAGAACTTTAAAAATTTATGTCCCAGAAATATCAGACTAACTAGACTAAACATATTGAAAGGACTAAACTCTCTGACTGCGACTCAACCAAGAATCTCTCTTGTATAATTTTAGCTAACAGTTACTTTAAGAGTAGAATAAAATAACGCCGTTAACAATAGTTAATGTGTTCTGACATGAACTTAGAGATGCGCGGAGTTGAAATTCCACCCTGTCTCCTTTTATAGTGAGTTAGAAGGTAGATACTGTATGAAAAGAGGAAAAAACTCAGAAGATCCATGTTCCAGAGCTGTGTTTGATGAGTGCCGCCTGCCTAGGTACTTATCGCGTCATGATCTCTCGGGAATGTCTTTAAAAGTGAACAAACAAGGGGTCACTGTTTGCCTTGGCATCCTTCTGCCTGTGGCATGCCTGCGTGTGAAGAAATGGGAAGTGAAATGAAAGAATCATAAAACTCAGTGTCTCAGCTGATTTAAGCCTACCAGGGACCTGAAGTCTATGCAAAGCAGAAACTCCTATTTAAGGGCAAGAAGAAGGGGTAGGTGGAGTGGCTCTGGAGCCCATGTAAGGACGCCTGGCTGGGGCACCATCGCCCCTTTCTAGGTTTATTTAAGCTCTATATTTGTGGGGAAAGTAAGTAAACACCAGGAACGATACGCGATCTCTTAAATAAACGCCGTTTTTGCAGGACCAGAACTCGGTGGCTGCCATTGCCGCCTCTGACTTTAACGGCGAGGAGCCTGGGGGGTGACGCAGGGCAAGCGGCAGCTGCGCCAAGGCCGGGACCTTCTGGGCCTGGGCCGGGCGGTGGTGGTGGCCGTGGTGGGAGGAGGAGAAGGAGGAGGAGGAGGAGGAATGCTGCCGCCCTGACGTCAGGAGCTGCTCCTGGGAATGTTTTGCATTCCTCTTCCTGGCAGTGGTCAGGTGGCTTCCAGCAAGAAGGAAGGAACAGCCGCTTCCAAAAAGAAAAAAAGAAGAAAAATTAAGCTGCAAAAAAAGCAAGGGGGGGAAGAGTGCGCGAGGAGGAAAAGAACACTTTATAATAAAAGTATTGTGGGGGAGGCACTTTTATTAAAAGCCAGATTGGGAATTGGAACCAGATGTTCTGCATTCGAAAGCTGCACGAATGTTAAATGCGTTTATTAATGACTGTGATGGCTGAGGTATTTGGCTATCTGCCTCGCTTTAATCTCATTGCTCTGTATTTAAAAACAGTTGAGAAAAACATTTTGATTTTTTTTTGTACCCAACTCTAGGCAGCTTCCTTTATACAAATGTTTATTTATTTTTTTTTAAAAAAAGACAATTTTTTTCTGGGAGAATAACCACATACATGAAAACAAGAAACAAGCAGGAAAGCAGTCAACATCTGTCTTGTTCTTCTGTTATTTTTCACATACATCTTGTGCTGAAAATTAATGTCTTTAAATTCAGTTTCCTTCTTGATTTGTGGTTGTTGGATAATGTGTATGATGTAAGCCGGAGAGGTCAGAACATGCAATTACTCTTGTTCACAAAGTGCTTCCTATTCCCTTAACTCTCTCTTTAATGTCCCTGTCAAAGCATGTGTTTAAAACAAAGCAAGAGTAGATGCTCAGTGTGAGGTGGGTGATGTAGGAGCTGCCTTCACCACAGGCAGTACTTGTGAAATAACTGCTTTGTATCTGAAGAGAGACCCCAGTGCATCTTACATCTCAATTTCAAGAGCAGTGTCTCCACCTTGGTGGTTGTACACGTTTGGGAGCATCTAGCACTGAGAGCTTCCATGGGGACTTCTGGTTTGTGCCTCAGTGGGGTGAGATACCTGACACCACCACAGCCTGTACGGACACAGGCAGCTTCGGGGTGTCTCCCAGGCCGCTGTGCGTCCTTCTCCCATCGCGAAGCTCCGTTGTATGTGTGTAAGGTTTTTCTGTGTAAAGCAAGGACTGCTGGAGAGAGGGAGCTACGGTCATGTCTGCATTCAACTCACAGGCATGGCAATGCCCTAAACCCGTGACTTCATTGTCTCGAGAGGAAAGGCAATCACTTTCTCTGTACCCCAACCTAGAACCTCCTCTTTACCTGGTTTTTAAGAGCTCAGACTTCCTCAGGTAGGGGACAGATCCTGCACAGGGCTGATGGCACAGAGCTGCCTCTGGATTCAGGCTGAGAGAGCCTGTGTGATTTAAATTGCAGCACAGAGAGATGCCAATATCCTCATCCTATGTGATTTTTTTTCTTTCTTCAAGTAATCTTATAAGTTCCTATTCATCAGCACTGCATGAAGTTGCATTTGCTTGCCAGCCGAGGAGCTAGCCAAGCTTGTTGCCCAGGCAGTGTACCCTGGGGGCGTTGCGGGAAGCCGGCGGGACGGGGGACGTTGGGGAGTTTCGGTGGAGTTTTCTTGAGCTGTGTCCTCAGCGCAGGTGAGGCCTGTGGCCACCCCCCTGTTTCCTGGTACCGCCTGAAGTGGACGAGGCAGCTTCCTGCTCCAGGGTGGATGCTCTACTGAGGAATTTCCAGAAATGCTGAGAAGTGCTGACTCACAGTTTACGGCCCGTCTGGGCTGAGGGGAGGTTCTCAAGTCCTTGGCTGAAGCCAGCAAAAAATGTTGCTGTAATGTACTGTTTTATTTTTAGCAAGGGGGTGGGGGGGGAGGCTGTGTTGCTTAGGATGAAATGCTTGTGAGTGGTTTCAAAATGACAGACAGTTTTAATATTTTTTTTTTTCTTTTCTATTTTTAGAACTTGGAAAACAGGTTGTTTTGCTAAAATACAGACGCTTCTCTGTTTCCACAGTAAACGGGTTGTTGTAAAGGAGCCTTAAGGAGTTCATGCAGAAAGGCTTTTACCATCACTGCAGTTCAAAATGTCCTTCGGGGTAGAAGATACTGAAGTATTTGAGACTGAAACTCAGTTGGCACCTACTTGCATGTATTTCTCACTTCTGCTGAGGTGGGACCGCAGCTCCAATTGTTGGAGCTGAAATGTAGCCAAGTATTTGATTGCTGCTATTAGGAGAGAGTTCTTTGTAAAAGCTTGGGTTTCATCCTCCCTTGTTTTTAGCAGTCACTTCACCAAGTAATTGGCTGTGCATTTTCTGTCTGTCTTTCTGAACAGATAATGCCATATACTCTTTTCTGCTAATGTTGGCCAGAAACTAGGGTGAGGGAGGAGTAATTTCGAGCTGTACCACCTCCCAAAATAGAATTTTGGTGATTAGATTGTAGGGGCAAAGTTCAGGTTTTTTTGTTTTACATTCAGTACATTTTTTAACATATTCTTGTGTGTACATACTGTTTTTCTGTTGAACAAGCAGAATATTTTGGGATGATCTCCAAGTTATGCACTGTCCCAGAGTATCGTAAATGAAATACAAATTTTTAAAAACTCTTTTACACTTGCTTCTAATTTCTAAAATTTGCTACCAGCTGCTCTGTACCTCTGCATATACAGCTGTTTGGAGCCCTTTTTTACATCTTCCTAGTGAACTATGCAACATTGAATGATCTTTAGACTACTAACCACAATGCAAATAATTTTTGAGCCTGTAGCATAAACCAGCACATCGTTTAGACAAAGAAAACCCCCCAAAAATGAAACCCCCACCTTTTATGGCAACCCTACGGCGTCTGGCTTGAGAATAACTGCTGTGCAGCTTCCCTGAGGAAGTCGTTTCCCTCATGTAGGTGGATCATGTTTAACTGCTCTCATTTTTTTCCCTGGGACTGAACGATGTGACATGTCCAGCAAGTCCTCATCCAAAAACAACACGGATACTTCTGTGCAGGAAGTACAGGAACATAGGACAAGGCTGTTTCCATGATGTGCAGCGAGCTCATTTCACAGCTCACCACTGTGAAAATGTCCCACTCTTAGTCATTTTAATGGAAATACAGGCCTTGTCTGTGAACTGCTGATGATGATTTCTGTGGGCAGAAGTAATTGTAGGCTGCACATATGTCACAAAATTTCCCAGTCAATTCCAATTCTACTTAGGACTCTAACCTTGCCAACAGCCCATCTCCAAGAGAAAGCTGTTCTACCCGTATCTGCCAGTTCCCTCCAAGATTTTGTAGCAGCTGCATAATCTCTTTAAGAGTTGCATAAGCATCTTTTCTTTGGTTGTGTCCTGGCACCCACCACTATACTGGGAAAAATAATATAGGTCTTACATTATTTCTAGCCACCTGTTAGTAAATTCAGGACAAGAGCCATGAACTAATGGCCTTACGTGTACCCCCTTTAGATAGATGTGTCATCTGACCTGGGTGGACATGCCTCAACTGGATTGCCTGACTCCAGATAACCCCTTCTAAAATCCGCAGCTGCCTGACCCCGTTCTAGCTTGGGTGAGGCACAGAACGTACTTTTTTATGAAGATTCTGTCCCCAAACTTTGAAAATAAATAAATAAATAATACATGAATGTTTCCCAGCTTTCCAGGAAACATGTTGGTACGATGTGTATCAGTGTAATAAGAACATCTACTCGTTTTACGGTCAGCTTTTTGTAATTGAATCTGCCCTAGTAGAATCCAGGAGTCCTTTCTAGTAATATCATACTTCGCAGCCTGGTTGCTGTCTTTCATACAGACATGCCCTGTAAAAGAGCTCTCTGCTTGTGGCAGTGTAAGATTGTGCCTTCTCAGATATCCTGTTCTCCTCATGCTACCTGTTGTTGCATAGCTCTCTGATCTCTCCACTATTTGATATGTTTTGCTGCTGGTTGCACTGCAGCCCTGGTGGCTGTGTGAAATTTCAGTGATTCGTGTCTGTGCTTCAGTTGGCACACTGCTTTTTGTTATTTGTTTCATTGTCTTAAATAATTTTTAGTTTTGATCGTGAGGAATTTCCTAAACCTTTCTTGTACCTTCATGTAGGGTCATCATGACGACCTATTTCTTTGTGATTATAGTTGGTGCCTAAAAAGAGCAAGAAAGCCAAATTAATGGTAAACCTTGAGTAGTCATCTGCTTTATCATTAGTGTCACTTATGTGATAGCATTATCATTGATTGTCTCTTGCTCTGTATGTCCATAGTAGTCTCTGTTGGTGTTCAGAACAACTTGGTTCAAGAACTGCAGTGCCTATTACTGTACCATTTGCTGAGTAGGGTGGATCATACAGTGATTTCTATGTAAAGTATGTAAAGATGAGATTACAGTGGTAAGAAATAAGACACTTAAAAATTAGTATTTAGAATTTGAGTATCCTGAGTAGCACAATTAAGCCAATCCAATTGTTTTAGTAAATATTAGAGGAGCCCTTTGTGAGAAATGTTAAAGAATATGCACATTAGACACGTACATATGTGTGGATATATGAATGATAAATTTCAAGAATGTGGACTAATACTTTCAAGCTGTTTGAAGCAGTGAATAGATATCAGTCACATTTTGTTTGAACCAATAAATAATCCAGAGAGACTGAGGATAGAGAGATGGAACAGGTGGTTAAGCAAAAAATAGCTTACCATTATTTCCTGAGGGTCTCCAGCTCTCTCAGTCTCATCTCAACTCCTAGTAAACCTCTTCAGTCACCTTTTCATTTCTCCTGGTTTTAAGCCTTCTCTTTTGAGTTTTAATCTTTTTGGTTTTGATAGTCATCATGGTTCCATGGTGTAACCAAAATTAGAAGCCGGGTCACAAACTATCATTTAAAACTTAAACTAAACCAAGGTATGTCTCTTCCAAGGTAGCAGTGAGTCAACTGTCAGTCAGCTTCAGGATTCCCATATGTCTGTTGTGGTCCTGGTAATCAATATGTCAACAAATGAATACATCTGCTGCTGTTGAGAAGACTTGTGCCAACATTGCTGGTTGTAGGCTGGTAAGGGCACCATTATTAACACATATTCATGTTGAGAGCCTTGTGGAGCATGGAGCTTCAGTACACACCAAAATCTGATCATCTGCCTGCCTAGCACTGCTGAGTACCATGAACATCATAGTCTGGTGATCTTCTTGTGCCACTGATTCCAGAGTCTGTTTCAAAATGTCTGTGCTGCTGTACAGCTGGGAAAATTTGTCTTTCTGCCTTCCTGGCCTCTCGCAGTTATATGTCCTGAAATAATGAAGCTATCAAATGTTGCAGGTGGGATCATGTGTATAGAAGACAAGCTTGCCAAGAAACAGGAACATGGTTTTGATGAAGACATGTTTGTACTAGCAAGTATTGTGATGTGGTAGGAGCAGCTCTGTGGAGTAAAAGCTGGTGTGGGAGGTTGGTCCTGCTGTATGCATTGTAGGGTTTTACTCAAGATGGGCTGTGAGCTCATCATGATGGACTGAATGCCTTTTAGTAGTTGGAGCACATCTTCAGGTTTAGTTTCATCCAAAAAGAATCCCTTTTGTGAGCTCAGAATGCTGCTCAGAAAAGATTGAGAGATTTGCCTCAAAAGCAGACCACTGATGGGAGCTGCAGGGCTGGTGTGGACACACCCATGGATGACCAGACATCAGACCAATCCATCTTCTCAGTTTGGCTTGCGCCTAGAATTCCTATTGTCATACACATACACAGATGCACAGCTGTAAACAGAAAAAACACAGACAATAAACTGCTTTTTTAAGATGAAGAAGAAACAAAAGTGGATGTTCTGCTCTTAAATACCTGGATGTTGCTCGGGCTGGTGATGGGGACTGTGTAGCCATCGTTACAGCTGACAAAGCTCTGGACTTTGTCCTGCTGCATCCTTTCTCTTCCAGAATCTCTAAAACTGTGCTGAAGTACTAACATTGTTCCCTTGTAGCTCATATGTATTAAATTGAAAAGAGGGAAGTTTTCATTCCCATGGCTACCCTGGAAATATCTGACAGCTTGTGCCGTACCATATACTTGATGGTACAGAAACAGATACTTGGAATGATAAGTAGGGAAACCAGTCTTAAACACTAACTTTTTATAGAGGAACAAGTTCAGAGCTTACCACAGCATGGACACCTAGGAGAAACGTGTATATGTTAGCCAAGGTATGTAAGATGGTGGTCCTTTACCTTGTTAATGTAAAGAAAGAATTTCTGGTTCTTTCAGGCTTAATTTTGGTCAAGTGATAGAATAGAGGTATCACCTAGGTAAAGTGAACATGCTGCAGAAATTTATCTCCTCAGTATCCATCTCAGGTGCCAAGGTTTCCTTCCAGCAGAAGTAAGCAGGCTCACGTGGACTTTTACCTTGTGCCTCTACAGGGCCAGGAAATATCAGCAGGTCAGAGCAATGGGTCAGCCAGACCCAGTCAGGTCTGAGCATCCTTTAGCACACTGTTACAGCTTGCTTTTGGGAACAGAAGCTGCTAGCAGCCAACTTGCAAGTAGCAGATTTTAACCAACGTTTGTTGTATACAAGCAAAATCCTGAGCTGTCAATATGTATGTCGGTGCATAAACGCCTGGAGGGGGTTGCAGTAAGCTTAGGTAATGAAAACTGGGCTGAAAAACAACTGGTGTCCCATACGGAACGGATGGTTGCTTTATGAATTTTTCCTTTTCCTGTTTTCCTCTTTCCATAGAGAATACACATCATGCGGACAGAGAAACAGAAAGTCTTGGCAACTTCTAGTGTGCCAGAGACTTTGTTCTGCTCAGTGAGGAGGGGTGCAGTTCCCAAGAAAGACGTCAAATACAGTAATTAATGTTCTTCCTTCATGGGATGGATACCGTCTGTATTTAGAAACATCTGAGCTTGTGCTTGAATACAAGTCACGTAGCTTTTTTTATTGGTATAGTGAGGAACTTGAGTGTTTTTATTCATGATACTTGAGGCTTCGCTCCCAGACATAGTTTAGAAATGCGTGACATTCCTTTTACGTTTCGAAGTGAAAAGTGAGCCAGGGTGAGCAGGAAGGACATTCCGTAGCTCAGTGAATCTTTTAGCAGTTTTTCATTGTGTCATGCTTGTTTTCATAGAAGCAACTTCAAACTAGGGCAATACGAGCAGCAAATTAGGTTTTGCCTCATATGAAAACAAACCTGATCAGAATCTGCTCATGTGTAAGGGGGTATTCATGGAGTCAATTGTTAATAGGATATAAAACTTTCCTCGTTTGACAGCCTTCCCTCAGACTGGTCAAAATATAGCATCTTCAGAACAATGTTTTTAGTTTTCCTTCCTTCTCAACTTCCTTTATTTCCCTAACAGTGAAACATGATTAATCTAATTTTGAATAATCTCTGTGTTTGTATCGATGTCTTTTATGGCTGGGATGTGGCCTCAGTAATTCTGCCATGTAGCAAGTTACTTCCTATCCTAGTTATGTAATACATCTTCTCGTATTTTTATTTCCCTTTGTTTCAGAATATGAACATCAGCAAATATTATATTAATTAATCCTCTCCCTGTCCTCCATCTCCTCTTTCTCTCTCCCTGTTTTGAGGAAGAGTAATAAAATGCAAGTTTATTCTTCTCCAACCAATGACTACTGGTTTATGTGAGGAAGAATGTCCCTTTTGTCTTAAACATACTTATTTTGGTTTGGTTTAATCTGCATGGAAATAATTGCTCTCTGAATTGATACACCTTTTCTGTAACCTCTCTCAACTGATAAGAAAGGGTTAGTGACCTGGAACAAAGATTTTGGGAGATAACGTCAAATTGCTTAACAATATAACATTGCAAATGGACAATTCCATGGTCTAGTAAAAATGTAAAATATGTCTAAGATATGTAAGATATGTAAAAGATATGTAAAAATGTCTAAGATACTGTAAGCCCATTTTTGGAGTCAAGAAAGGAGATGCCAGGTTAGCCCAGATACCAAACTGTGCAGCACGGGACCAGAGTTTCCTCTTTAGGCAAACCTATATTTAAGACAGTGCATGTAATCTCAACTCTGCCAAAGCCCTCCTGGTTCCCAGTTTGTCCAGGGACAGAGAAGGATCATATGCTGTGACCTCGTCTGCTACCACTATGTCATGGTGGTTCGTATCATACAGCTGGATGTACGCCAGTCATGTGAGCGGAATCTCATCCCCTTCTCTGTTGGCTCTTGACCTGACACACACTTGAATGTCCTGTAATACAAGGAAGGAGCATAATCAAAGACTACTAGAGGAGGAAAAACAGACCTTATATTCAAAATATTCTTTACATTCCTTATTTCATTTGGCTTATGCCACAGGCTTCCCATAAAGCCTCCTGCAAGTGATCTGTTGTGAGCCTTGATTTGGCATGTAAAAAATGAAAATAATGGTGCTTCTCTGTTTCACTGGATTATTAGTAAATAAAACTAATGCTAGTGAAACACTGGCCTACTGAGTTTGAGGGAAGACCAGAAAGAGGAAAAAAATAATTCCCCTTTTCTTAGGAAGTTTGGATGAGTGATGTCAGAAGCTGCTGTGGTTCCAAGAGCAGCAACACATTGAGAGAGACTTAAAGATGCTTCTGGCTACTTCTTTATGAGCTCCAAACCTTGTGCTTCTTCTCTCTAGAGGCATGTGCAGACTCATCCTTAGGATGCATTTGCTCATATGGAATGTGAGAATATAGAACACATCTAAACATATTTATTGCCTACTAGCCAGAGAAATTTGCTTTGTATTTCTGAGGAAAGAGGAGAACTTCAGCTCAGACCAAGTAATTTGTCTGTGTTGAAGGAAGCTAAAGAGAGACTAATTAAGGAAAGGGTAGGTGGAACATAAAGAAAATTGGAATTTAGGGTGTGTGGTCTGTGTCAAATGGGGTACATTTTAAAGCAGAAAATGAATACACTGTGAACTTTGAGGCATTTTCATGTATAAATATATATTTTACTGGCTAATGCTGCATTCATTTTATCTCTCAAATATTTTCTGAATATGTACCATTAACCACATCTTACCCAAATCTTCAGTGTAAAAGCCAAATATTTAAGACCACCTGTAATATTCAGACTATTACCGCATGAAATCATCATAACAAACCACAGCAAATAGCTCTTAAGCAATTTTTGAAGCTTCTCTACCAGGAAAGCCCCTCTTGTGGGAGAATATGTTTAGCAGCCAGGTGTGAAAAGTGAATTGAGGGGATAGCCCACCCCGGTTTTGAGCTGGGCTTCCTGGTAAAGCGGCGCTGGAAAGCGTTCTTCCCGGAGGACGATGTATGCTGTTCTGCTGGGTTTGCCTGAAAAAGCTGAATCCACTCATTGTGTCTGTGTTTTGGCTTCTTTCCTACTGTGAAAGTACAGAGCAAACTCCTGCTTGCTACTCCCTGTGAGCTCGATATCCTCATTAAAGATCGGGGAAAAGAAAGGGGAAAACCCAAGGAGGTGAGTGAGTTCATTTACACACCGTGCCAGGGCCAGCACATGGTTCAACACGTGATGCAATAGGGAACCTTTCTGGTGAGCTTCCAAAGGCCATTGAGAGGCATTTTGAACTGCAGAGATGCAAGACTGAAGTTTCTTATTCACAAGCAAGAGTGGAAGTGCTTTATAATTTAATTACATAACATAAATATCATGTTTTGCATTTAGTGAAACAGAGAGTTTGACAATATTTGATGTTTATTGCTATGTTCCTGTTCTTGTTATTACTGTTAATGCTTGTTTGATACTTGCCATCAATCCTGTTTTAAAGTTCTGTGTTCCTGGGAGTCTACAGTCTAGCTGATGACTTAGCTAGGTGGAAATGCAGGGGCAATGAGAAGCACCTAAAATGAGCCACGTTGATGTTCATCTTGTGCTGTGACATCTGCTTGGACACTTGTTTTTTGGTTTGAAGCTGGATTCTATTACGGTGCTGTTTAACTCCGCTCCTGAGCTAAGAGCCCTGGCTGCTGCCCAGAGGTGGGGGTAGGTGCTCTTGCTGTTTGGCCTGTGCTGTCTGCAGCACACATCACACCCTTCTGGGAGTAGTTTCCATTCGCCAGCTCTGCACCAGTGTTTTCTTGGATTGCTGAACTGAACCAGCTTATAGACAAGTGAGAGTCTGGCTTCCCTTTTTTAGGGTTAACCAGCCCTTAGATACTCTTAGCTGAATCACCTAGCCTTACATGTTGTCTACCTGAATTTTTTTGTGGATACAAGAAGGATTTCAAGAAATCATTTGTATCTTTGCTGAATTTGCTTACATCCTTTTGACTGAAAGTTGACTGTTACCTGTTACAACTGGGTGGCACACAGGTGGAATACTAACCTCTTAACATGGCTGAACATCAACCAAGCCAAAAAAGAAGGCCTAGTTATAAAATATGTTGTTTAGTAGTGTACCAGACTTATACTTATGAAGAGTGTAGCTTGTAGTACACCCTGTTTAAGAATAAATGGCCTTAGAATAATAAGCATACTTGTGCTGCTATAACTACGTCTGTATAGTGAAATACAACATTGGTAGCTGAAGTGGTAAAGACAAAGAAGGGCAAGTTCATGTTGGCAGATAGGAGGTTGAAAGGCTTGCATGAACACAGGCCCCTGTGCAAGTATATTGAGCCTCAATATAGATATCACACTTCTTCATGCACTCAAATCTTAGAAGATCTGTAGTAGGTTTGAGAGACTTCTGGAGAAAGGTGTTTGGGCTGGAGGAAGATGGAGCTGAGAGGAGGAAAAAACAGCACACGATGGGAAAACGTTTCCATATGCAAGTTTGGTGAAGCGAGATAGTTCCTAACTTTTCTGTCCTTTAATTTTTAATGTCCAAGGACACCTTCCGGGGACATACATCACTAAAATGTTTTTTTTTCCTGGGTAAGAAATCTCCTTTGTTTTGCATGGTTTTGGTGGTTCTCCATATGCATGGTTAATTTTCAGTATTGGTTCTCTTCTAATTTGGAGCATATTTAAGAGGGGGGACAGAGTAAAAATTCAAAGTAAATTAAGTCTTTTTTTCTTCTTCACATGTCTTTAGTTACTTGGAATGCTAATTGATTTTATGTGGACTTTAAGAAACTGCATCTCCTGAGACTTTTCAAAGAGCTGTGAGACTTCTCTCTGCTTGGACTGAAATGAAAATATGAGACGTGTTTATTATGATCTCAGTTGTTCCTTAAAGGTCAGAGCACCAGTTTAATTTATGACTCAGCATTCTAGTTACTAGAGTCTAGGTAAAATGGAGACTGCAAATGATTTTCACCACTGGTTCTTAATTTAAAAGCAGTGTGCGCACTTTGTACACAAAAAATGCTTGTTTTCTGCCAAAGTGTTAAAATTTCAGTGAAGAAATTATAAATTTCCCCACTTTGCAACAACTAAGTAAAGAAGGAAGGTATTAAATAACAGCTTTTTTCTTCTTTGAGGCTATATACTCTTAAATAAGTGATTTAGGAGGTTGTATTCCAACAGACAGATTTTGTTCCTGGTTGTTGGAAAGCTGAATTTTTATCTTGTGTTTGGGAAACAGTATCTGAGTTTAAGTAGAAATAAAAGCGTACCAAAAAGATCAAGACTTAGAGGAAAAGGTTTAATCATAAATAGTAAAATATAGTTTAAAAAAGAATCTGCGTAGGCTGATCATGGAATCTTGGAATTTTTGTTTGTTTTATGGTTACCATTAAAGCAAAACATCATCACATTTCTGGGAATCTTGCGTGATCAAGGATTATAACACTGATACCGTGTTTATATTAATTTTTAATGGAAATTTTTAAAAGTGAATACTTATCTTTTATACAATTAAAGTTCCTGTTGCCCGCTCCTAACCAAGCACATGCCTGGTGATTTTGCTCTTGCTGGGTTTTTCACCGTTACTATGAAAGGAACTCCCTTCCTTAATAGGTTTGTTTTGAACGAAGAAGTTCAAAGCTGGTGGCTGGATGACAGTGAAATGAAGAAACAGCTTTAAGCCATTGTAGTTGACCCAGTTCCAAGTAACGATAAACCTTTCTGATTTACAAAGTGTTACATTTTAGCTTCGTCTGTTCTCTCAGGAGTTTTGACTGAAAAAATAAAATGTGACGTGTATGCTCAGCTTGGTTTTAAGCAGAAAAGCTCAGAAATGGTAGATGTCAGAGCTTGCTTTGGCTGTACGTGGGCTTGGCCCAGGCAAATAGGCTTTCTGCTGAGGGGAAAAAAAGAAACTGAAATCCTTACCAGCTTTAGTAAGCCCTATTATAGGGCTAATATGTGCCAACCTCAGCAGTGTCAAGGGTGCTGGCTCAGGGAGTGGGAGGGGTTTGCCCAGTCCTGATGCTTCTGGCTGATGGTTTTGGGAAGCCAGGCTCTTCGTTTTCAGCACAGAAATCCCTCTTGCGACACAGCACTTTCCTACTCTCCCTTGAAAACTTGGACTCTGTGATAGGGGTATGCTCTGTTGCTTGTGAGGTACCCAGTGCCGTGGTTCATTCCATCACCTCCAAGGCAGCTTGAGAAAAATCTGTCCTTGTATCTTTTCTCCAAGGCTTAAAGCATCCTTACATTTAGTATATCCTTCTCCTAGGAAACTGACAGAAAGGTTTGTGTAATGAACTGTCCAGAGCCCAAACTGAAACACTTGCACTATGAAGCTACTTGAAGGATTTCACTGTTCTTTTGTTTTCTCATACTAGTGAGGAAGGGGTTTTGTTGTTTTGTTTTTTGGTTTTTTTTCCTGACCCAAACGTTTTGGAGTTTTTTCAACACTTATTAAACACTTGGCTCCAGAAGGACACCAAACACTACTAGAGGTGTAAGATCCATTCCAATGATAACTATGTGCTCTCAGGCCTTTAAAAAAAATTTTTAAAATAAGTCATTTAAAAAATCCAAATATTTTGTAAGTGTCTCACTGCCTGATGCTGGAGCTTGAGGCATCATGTTATCGTGAATTATCATGTTAAACCTTTGAGTGAAAGATTAGAAGGATAAAGGGCCATACATGTATGTGGGGTAATTATCTTAGTGGAAATACATGTGATCATTATATTTGGACTCTTAATGACAACAATGTAAGTTATACTATTGCAACTTTGAATATATAGCAGCACTATTTGTCTTACACTCTTTACTCCCCTGTTTCCACTGGAGCTGACTGATTGACTTTCTTTTGCCAACCTCGATCCTTGGTTTGAGGAACAGTCTGAAGCTCATTTTGTTTTCCTTGCAATGTCTCCCTTGGGCTGCCACATCTCTTTGTACTTTATTTGTTGCCAACTTGTTTGATTAGATTAAGGAAGGATGAAGGGATCCAGTACCCTTAACAAAAGGCAACCCATCATTTATAAATGTGTAAACATAATGTAATTACTTCTTAATTCCTTCTGTTAAATAAAAAAGGGGATTCTTCAGCAGATGAACCCTGACAGGTTTTTTGAAAATCAAATGAAGGCAATTTGCAGACTCAAAGATGTGTATACCAAAGATGAGTGTCTCCCGCAAAGCTCAGGTTTTAGTTGATATGAAGAACTTCAGCTGCTTTGATCTCCTTTTGATCCAAATAATACACTTTGTCAGTCCATACTAATTTCTAACCATTTCTGACTTCCCTTGATGAAAGGAGGTTTTGTCTCCGCTTGGACAATTTAGGATTTACCATTAATTGGTACTTCAGCTCTCTTTACATTAGCAATGGTAAAGGATATAGTAAGGAGAGGATTCAGCTTTTATTCAAAAATTAATGTTTAAAAGCCCTAGCACCCATTTTGTTTCTCTCTCTACCATTAACAGAGCTGTACTAGTGGTAATTCTGGGTAAAAAAGTATCATAAAAGCTTAGCAAAAAAACCCAAAGGTAACTTCCTGCCCGTAGACTGAGCTGGCCTCCTTGCATTTGGGGTTTTTTGGTTTCACATATTTAAGTAAAACACTTTTTAGAACAAAAGAGTAAATGGGATTCTCTTAGACACAGAGGTGACATGCTGTGCATGTGTGCAGGCTGTTCTGTAGGTGATGGAAAGGAGCGTCTCAGTGACAAACAGAACCGTGTCTGAGCAAGTCCTGACAGTGTCAGGTTTATAATATTTTACTATTCGAAACTTAGCATCTCGATTTCTAGATTTTGTGTAAGCGGTTTTTCCTGCCTGTCATGTGGAAGAGGAGTCAAGAAGCATTTCTCTGGACAGCACCGTCCCCTTACACTTTTGCAATGCATCAGCAATAGAACGTTTCACCTACTTTACTCTTGTGTGGTTTAGCTTGTGTTTTTTTCATTCTTTCTCTGGCTTTGTTGATTATACTCCATATTGTGCTTGGGACTGTTTACTTTTGTTATACCTCACAGGTCTGTAACTGGCTGTCTCTGAGCTTGCTACCTGCAGAAAACTGTCTGTGATGATGAGAGCAAACAGAGCTTTGCTTACAGGTCTCTGCCAGGCTGATGTCAAAACACTGGTAACAGAAATGACGCCAGTTCTGTGGCAGAGGTTTCTGCTGGTTTGTTGTTTGTTTGGTTTTTAACCAAAGACCTTGAACATAATCTGCCCAGGGGCCATTGAGCTCTTGCCATGGTCACTCACATTTTACCGAAGAATAAATACACTTCTCTGTTGGACACAAGGCACTTGAAAGGAGCTGCTGAAAGGTTTGGAGCACTGCCTTGGGTGTAGTGATGAGCTTCCTTAAAACAAGCTCTGTTTTAAAGAAGAGAGAGTGTAAATCCATGTCATAAGACTGAAGTTAACTCTGGATAAATTGTAGATGACTTACATTGACATGAGATTAGGCAGAACAGTATTTAGACTGTGGTTTTGGTGTTTGTGCTACCTCCCTTCATTGACTTTTGCTAGCTTGGGATTAGGGGTACTTGGTGCTTCTCTTTTGACAGGCACTAGGTTATATTAGAAGAACATGATGGAAGCAACTATTGCACACATGGGGAGTTCCTGACTGTTTACCACAACTGCAAGGAACAAGTTGCAATTAGCCTAAGATGAAGAGCACGTTTCCTTTGGAAGCTGGCTTTTGAATGTATTTGTTGGTGGTTTTTAAGGCAGTAAAGATAATGAAGTAGGGGATGATACATTAGAGAATAGCATAATGATGATTGGGCTCTGCCATCACCTGGATCTGACCAAAGGGACTGCTCCAGCTCTAAGAGTTTCTTTTTTTTCTTTCTTTTCTTGAAGGCAAGGGTTTTAGTTTTCTTGTTTATCAAACTGGCTGAGTCTGGTTTGCAACACAACCCACAGACACACCAGCCTAGATGAGGGGTGGGACATGGACCACGGGGTGAGGGTATTGCGAAGCCAGAGCTTCCTTTTCTGTGTTGTTTTAGACAAGTTACCATCCTCTCTACCTTCATTTCTCATTTCATAGATATAGAGCAATTCTTTCATTAAAGCGGGAGTAATAAGACACCTGTTTATTAACACTGTTGTGTGAGCTTTTTAATTTTTGTGCAGTACTCTAAAATATTCAAGGAAAAGGTACTGTTAAAGAACTAGGTATTGCTTTCATCTGTCTTACCACCTGCATCTTTGGATGTTGAGGCAGTAACAGTTTTAATTTTATAAAATGCCTTTTTCAGTAGAGGAGACATCTCTGTACTCTTAGACACAGAGCTACCCATGCTGGGTTTCCAGTCATCATGCCAGGAGGTCATTCTTGTCCTGAGGATTGAAGTTACGTGCTTAGAAAAATGTTCAATTGGTTCAGCAAATCTGTGTGTTTAGCAGAGGTTCAGAGAAGTCACTGATGTTCTCCTTTCTGTTTTGAATCTACACTAAGCATGGCTGTCCTCTTAAAATCTGCAAGACTAGCTTAAAACAACCTCATTTCCTGATTTTCTGTGGTGTATCAGCTACATGGGAGCAGTAACAGTAGTGAGCAAAAAACAATAATTCTTTAATAGCATGAGATACAAGGTTTTGGAGTTAAAAAAATGGAACCCCAGTTCAAGAGAGACAGGGAACTACGAGAGAGAGTCCAATGGAGGGTTACAAGGATGATTAAGGGACTGGAGCATCTCTCTTAGGAGGAAAGGCTGAGAGACCTGGAGCTGTTTAGCCTGGAGAAGAGAAGGCTGAGAGGCAATCCTATCAATGTTTATAAATATCTGTTGGTGGGGGTCAAGAAGATGGGACCAGTCTCGTCAGTGGTGCCCAGTGACAGGAAAAGGGGCAATGGGCACAAACTGGAACACAGGAAGTTCCATCTAAACATAAGGAGAAACTTCTGTGAGGGTGAGTGAGCACTGGAACAGGCTGCCCAGAGAGGTTGTGGAATCTCCATCTCTGGAGACTTTCAAAACCTGCCTGGACACAATCCTGTGTAACCTGCCCTAGATGAACCTGCTTTGGCAGGGGGGTTGGACCAGATGATCCCCAGAGGTCCCTTCTAACCCCTGTCATTCTGTGTTCATGTGAAATTTTCCATTACCTTCTTAAAACATTGTAGCAAAGTGAATGGCTGCAATACAAGATTATTGTTCCTGAGCTGCACTGCAGCATTTCTTGTTACAGAGACTTAAGTGAAAGTGTTGGGAGTAATATGTGTTTTCCGTCCTAAACCTGAAAGTCTTTATTTCAGTTTAGCTCTGCCTCAACTTCCTCGTGCACTTTCTCTGATAGAGGCCAATACACCCACATGCATCTACAGCCAGCAAAGCGATGAACTGATGAAGGCGTTTCTCTTGAGGGCTGGGGAGGGAGGGATTGTTATCTGTAAGACACACGGATACTAACAGTGGAGCCATATAAATGTGTAATGAGTGAAACGTGGAACTTTATGCTTAATTTTTGGTAACCGATATCTCTAGTGTGTGTTTCAGTAGACCTTTGTTGAAAATAGGTGTTCTAGGTTTGTGTGGTTGGTTTGAACAGGGAGGAAAGAGTTAGCAGAGTAACTGAGTGATTAAGTTAAAATTCTCTTTAAGCTGTATACTGAGCTCTTAAATACTAAAATATGACTTAGTTTGTACTCATGGTAACTTTTCCTTTGATGTATCCAGCTGAAGAGTTGGACTTAACCCTCTGTTTGTGATTTATCTCCTCCCTAAGTTGAGCAGGCTGAAGAGCGAACACTGCCAAGAGCACTGGCAGGCCATGGGAGAAGCATCGTTGGTTTGTGCCTGCTTCTCTTTCTCAACATTTATTTTCCTGAAAGCTGCAATTTCAAAAATAGATTGCCTGAACAAATTGGTTTTCTTTTTTGTTGTGTTATAATGGCATGAACCTAAATAATTCCCCCTCAGCCCAAGAATCAGCCAACCTTGTGTTGAACAGTCAGTGAGAATCTGGAGCTAATCTGTGGGTGAAACAGGCAGCTCTTATTTTCTTCATGACTTTAAGTTTCAGTCATACAAATAGAGTGAGATCAAAAATGAAGAAAAATTACAGAAACTGTCATAATGCAAGTCCTGAACTTCTAATTTTTGTCAGACAAAAAAGTAAAGCAATCTCCAGTTCATGGTATTCAGTAGCATACTGGAAGGCAGACGAGGAAAGACCCTGTTCCAGGGAACTAAGTGAGGGCAGCAATGTAATAAACCAAGTAATCTTCTATTTGTCGTCAGCCAGCACGGGGCTTATCTGTGTTAAAAATTTGGGTTTCTTTTTTATGTTGGAGCAGCTAAACTGTGATGCAACCTCTTTGCTTGACTTCCCGTGGTTGTAAAAAAAGGTAGTGCAGTGATGGATGGAACCTGGGGCTGAGTTCAGGCAGAGCACTTTACCTGTATTGTGTCTGGTTATACTAGTATAGAACTCCCCAGGGACAGCTATGCCTCTAAGACCTAGATTTTATGGCATTACATTAATTTAGTTCTGTAAAGTAGTAGTTTCCTGGCTGGTTTACATTTTGTTTATATAAAAAGAAATTATTTTGATTTTGTTTCTCAGGCACCAAATAACTCAAACCTAAATCTTGCCAGCATAACTGATTAACCTTGTAATAGCATCTTTGCAATATTAATGTGCGCATTACCTTATCTTGTGCTTTATCTGACCTTTATCTGTTGATTTTAATATCCTTTGTGGTTGCTAGTGACGTGCTTTTGTTGTAGACAGTGAGGGATTTTGGCTCCTGTTTATTTCTCTGGTTTATCCACATTCACTCTCTTCTGTCCTCTCAAAGAAATAACTGCATCAAGCATCAAAAAAACAAGATATGATAAACCATAGCCCAGAAGCACAACAGGAGTCATGTCTGCTTGAAGTGTTCAGGAAGCGTGTACAGTTACCCCTCTAATGTGAGTTGATGGTGAAAAGATGAATTGCTCATCCTGAACTAATGCAGAAGAATTTTTTTTACCCTTTTCCATCATAATTTAGATCTCTGTGACTTATGTAAAGTATTTGTACAGGGTAAAGTTAGCCATGGCATTTGCTTGCAGCTTGGTATCATCTTGTGAGGCTGGGGTACTTGTGATACATTATCACTAAACTAGTAGAAAACTAATAGAAAATTTTAAAAAATATGCAGAGGAGGGAAGAGACTTTTTGTTGTTTTACAGCATGAAATGGGCCCAGCAGGATCAAGCGTATCCTAGAATAGCAGAGAGGCAAAAGGCAGAAGGAAGCGAGGTGGCCAGTTCCAGCGGCAGCGAGTCTTTGTGGTGGGTCATGTCTCACTACTGCCCGCTCTGCAGGTAGCAGATGCCCGGCCATGCCTGCTGTCTTCCTGGAGGTCATTGCCCCATGCCAGCACACAGTGGAGACAAATGTGTGAAAGTCCTTCATGTACGTTAGTGTGAAACCTGAGAGCTGAGTGGAAACTGATGATTTAAGGGAGTTTGTGCTAGCCTGGGTGGCTTTGACTGGAAGGATCAGAGCTCTGCCATAGGGATGGTAAAGTCCTGGTGGTACCCAGTGCTGAGCCACTGTGAGGAGCTGCTCACCACTGCAGCTGGGTCTAGAAGAGAGTGAACTAGTTGCAGCACACCATGTGCTCATGGATGTATTGCAGTTCTTGTCTAGAACATGAAAAAACCTGTGTGTGGTTTCTCTGTCAATGACTAAGTTCAATTTTCATGTAGTTTTACTAAAGTGTTCTCATTGTTGAAAGGTAAAAGAAAGCAGAAATAGAAATGCAGATCTCTTCTTAGCTCTATCTCTCTATCCACAAAAGTAGGTAATGAGAACACCTCCTTCTCCTCAGCATCAAGGAGCCAGAGATGTGGAAGATCTGCATCTTGGGAAAGAGGTACGTTTACTTACAGGAGGCAGGGAGCAGTTTGTAGTAAGTGAAGCCTCTCATGATGTGATGAGGGAGCTTGTGATGCTGAGAGCAGCTGATGCTGTGAGAACCTCTGGAGAACTCACGGCAGTCAGCATACAACTCAAGGCACCTGTGGTGTGCCTGTGCAAGTATGGATCCCTAATCCTGCTGTAGGAAACAGGGAGAAGGAAGTTGGCATTTCTGGATTGTATCTCCTCTCTTCTTAAGGACATCAAATGAACCTTGTTCTGAAGTTGTTCATTTCTGCTTATCAACTGTAGAGCGGCTAGGGGACTGGTTCATGAGGTTAGCAAGACAAATCCCAGTCTTAAAGGTCAAATCTCACTCTTAAGTGTCTGATAAATGTTTTAGGCTTGGAAGTCTCCAGCTATTTGCTGATATCTAATGTAATGCTTTACATTTTCCTGCAGACTGTGCTGCTCTGCCCATCTATGTGACATAGTATACTTGAAGGGTTTAATTTCATGAATATACTGTAGCTAAAGTGAGCAACAAACGTTCTTACTATATACCTGGTACATATGTTGTATTTATTTGACATATACAAATAAATACTATTTTGATAAGCAACCCTTTTATTTCTTGGCTCAAATTCTTTGGGTGAGCAAGGCTTCTAAGGTTGAATTTGGAAAGACTAATGCTTTGTTTATATTACATCTTTCTGTTTACAGATGTGCCCAGATTTAAGGTATTATAGCTATAGAGAAAGGACTCATTGACATTCAGAAAACCTGGTAGGACAACTGTCATCTTGTACTGCTGACATGTAGTAGATGTGCTGCAGATCACTTTAGTATGTGGATGTGAGAAGCAAGATTCCTGTTAGCAAATGCTCCTTAGCGCCCAACCTGAAGAGTTGGCAACCCTTAGAATAAACTCATTAATGTAAGCATTTTTTGTTTGGATGCAATGATTATAATTTGTTCTCTTGAAGAATTACGTTCATGCTACATCCTGCTCTTAAGCAGAGCTCATGGCAGTTGCAATTTGTCAAAATTTGCCTTCTTTATGAACTTTGGTCTTGCTGACAAATTAAATTCAAAATTAAAACAAGAAATTGAGTTTACTTTTTTTGGCTGCCAGGATCCTTCCCCAAAGATGGTTCGCCTGAGCATGAAGTTCTCAGGAAAGACTCATATCCTCTTCTTTTATTGGAGGTGTTTTAATGAGCCACCTGAAGGCAGAGAGTAAGCAAAACTACTTCCTTTTTTCTATCAGGATTATCACTTAGGGCAACTGTTTTCTAACAAACACTGGAAGTCTCTTGCTATGTTTGCAGTTTGGGAGGAGGGCATCTGCAGGTACCGTTTTTTCCACGTGTAACTTTTATATCCAGTTTCTGTGAAAATCATAGAAATATTTCCATGGCATAAAACAAACACATATGCATGTGCCAGTAGATAGAATTGCTTTTATCAAATAACGTGTGCCCTGTAGCAACCTTAATCTGGCAGCAAAGAGCACTGAAAGTAAAACCAACTGAATTGATTTTCAGGGTAAACAGGTGAGGTTAAGGGACATAGCAAGGGAATTTATTTACTTACTGTAAATTATACTAATCTAAATGGAAATAATTATTTCAAAAAACTGTGTAAACAATGTGCTGGCCTCTGGAATATTTTCCATATTGAGCATGAGATACTGTGGCTACACATACCTGCAGTCCTTGTCCCACAGGTCTCCATCTGAAGTCCCCTGTGCATGTACTGAGACAGCTGAATCATGTCCTTTGGGGAACTGGGCAGCGCTCACAGGTCTCAATGTCGAAACCCTTTTTGTCATCCAAGGGTGACTCTATGTTCTGTACTTTCTGGAAGTGCCATCCCTTTCCCTGGCTCAGAGGGGATGAGTGTGAGGATTTCAGCGCTCAGGGGGATCCCAACTGGGACCATGAGCTCCCAGCCACAGGGTCTGGGTTTGTGGCTGCACAAAATGTTAATCATGACACTGTTAGTCACAGCTCTGCCTTTGAGATCCGGCACCACAGGGTGATGTTCACTCGCTGTTGAAATACTGAGAGACAGCAAAACAGCTGGCAAGAGTCTTTCTGGGAAGAAAACAAAAAAACCCAAGAACAAAGCAAAAAAAGGCAGCAGCTCTTCAATACTGAGTCTGCTTAGATGGATATTTTTATTACTACTATTATTATCTTCTCACCTGCAGTGTTCTCTGTATGTCTGATATGGTAGAAAAAAGGTATTATTACTTTTTTAGAAAGAGCAGAATGCTTGATACATTCCAAGCCTTGGTGTGATGGAGGCATGGTAAAGGCTCAGCCTCTGAGAAGATGATAGAAGTGAGCACAAAGTGTTTGCTTAAAATATTACAAGCCATTCATTCTGCTGCATGGATTACTAATTTTCAATATTCTTTTGCTCTGTTTTCTGGTCTAGCATAGCCTTTTTTCCTGGCTACTTGCAAATATTTTCACCCTTCACATGGATCTTCTTGCCATTGCAATGTTACTAAAACACAACAGTGATCTGTGGCTGTATTGACTAAATAGAAGTAAGCCAGCCTTGTACGAAAGAACATCTTTGTAATGGACCTGTGATTTCGCACACTTTTATAATTGTTCGATGGCTATTAGGCCTTTTTTGGGGTCATTGTAAGAACCTGGAAAAGGTAGCTTGGAAAAGTCTGTTCAAATGGCTGCTGAGATGCCACAATTGTGTGCAATGTATGTCCTTAAACCAGATTCCCTCTGACAGTACAGAAGAGAAACTCCCTGGATGGCTTCAGGAGGCTTTCTAAACTAACGTGTGCTCTCCTGATCAGACATAGCCAGACATTCAGGGTGCCCTGGAAAGGCCACCTCCCTTCTGGAGTTAAAGGGAGGGTTTGGGTTAGGAGGGTTTACATTTACCAAGAGCTGTTGTGAGTGGTATGTATCTTGATTCTCTCTATTGGGCAGGCACTCTTGGGTTTATTAGGGTCTTGAATTTAAAAAAACCCAAACTAACCTTTACAGAGTAGACTTAAATAATGGCAGTCCTAGAACAAGTTTAGAATAAAATACGTCGGATTGGACTAGAGGTCCCTACCAATCCCTAACATTCTGTGATTCTGTGAAATCTGCTTGCATCTCAGGCCTTTCATTCATTGTAGGATGAGTTTGTAAAGCCAGAGATTTGTACCCTCCTATCTGTAGCCGTGCAGACGTAAGTTTGTCACTGTCATTATGTGATCAGTTGAGGTCATGTCTGTGGTAGCAGAAGGCATTAGACTGAACACTATCATGACAGGATGAGCTTGGGACATGATGCTTAACTGCTTTTCACAATCTGCTTTTCTGTGAGGCTATGCCTTCATTGACATGGAGGCAACACGTGGTGGATGTGATGAGCAGACCAGCCCTATCAGATGAGATAGTGGTTCTGCCTATCTGGGTACCCTATCTCCAGGGTGGTGGGAGAACAGGAGGACTGAGCAAACACAGATTCTCCCCTGGATTAACTTGCCAGCCTTCAGCAAACTTTAGTTCAAGGACTCCCAAGGGCAGAGGTTGCATTTCTGCACTTGGCAGCATTTCTTTTAAAATGCACTTAGGCAAGTTTTCATGGGAAGGACAATAAATGAGATGCATTTTAAAATGAATGCTCCTGTAGTTGAATCAGGCTTTGAGATTCTGTGATGCTTCTTGGCTCCATATAGTTGGTTGCCCAAACAATATCTGAATGATTAAACTGTGTTTAAATAAGATTATAAGATTTTCAGCCCACATGTACAGGCAACCACAATGCAGAAAACAAATATGAATGTTTTGACAGATACTTAAAGAGGATGGTGATGTATGAATTTGGAGGACAGCAGTGATAAAGAAGAAATAAAAAGATACGTGATGTGG
Source organism: Brachypteracias leptosomus (assembly GCA_013401335.1). Taxonomy (NCBI): domain Eukaryota; kingdom Metazoa; phylum Chordata; class Aves; order Coraciiformes; family Brachypteraciidae; genus Brachypteracias; species Brachypteracias leptosomus. Next base: position 148,349 of record VYZX01004779.1, on the reverse strand, counting down.
GGATAAGGTTCTCTAAAGACAAAAATATTCTCCCACCAAATTTAGGACACTGGTGGTTTTGCTGTGTAGGTCAGCATCGCAGGTGGAAGGCTGTGGAAGGCAAGTCCCTTGCATGCTATTCACCTTCTTCTCAGCAGTGAGCCAGAGGGACTGCTACCAGCGTTGGCCACAGGCTGAGGGATCTGACGCTCTCCTCTGAGACCACAGCACTGCTGGCTGGCGGGCATCCCGGGGGTGCTGGAGATCAGCACAATCTGCACAACCTCGCTGCCTCCTGCCCAGAGACAGTCAGGGTCACAGACGTGGATATTATCTTTGTGACGCTTCAAGCGAGCAAACAGATGATATTTTCTTTGAAAGGAATGTTGCGTGCAGCCCGTTGAACGCAAAAATGCCTTGTCAGATCTTCCAGGAGCTGTTCCCCTGGGGGGCCCTTGCACCAGGTCACCCACCCGTGGGGCAGGGGTGAGGCAGGGCCAGCAGCGCACACGCATGTGCGAGCACTTGAGTGTGCAACCACACACCAGAGTCACGGAATGGCCTCTCTCCCTTGATGAGTCCCTTGTGTCTTCCCTCTGATGTTACTAAGCCAGGGAACTCCTCTTTTTTCCTGTATCATAGTCTGGGAATTGTGCCCTGGACATTTTTTCAGCTGAGCACATTTACATACAAGAAATCAGCCCAAAGGCTTCGCTTCAAACAGTATTTGTGCGAGGCAGTTCTGCGCTGTTTGCAGATAGGCTTCTTTTTTTAGGCAACTGATAAAGAGGAAAATACAGAACACAAGTAACTTTGCTTTAAAAACAGGTGTTATGTGTTAAAATACAATATCCTAAATATATATATAAATATATACATATATATTTTTTTATATGTGTGTTAAAATGCAATATCCTAAATATATATAAAAATATATACATAATTATATATATATTTTATATACGTGTTAAAATACAATATCATAAATATATATATATGTGTGTGTTTAAATACAATATCCTAAGTATATTTGCATGCACAACTCAAGAATGTGCCAGTATTACTGCATTTATATATGTTTTTTCCAGGTCCTGTTTAGTGAGGCAGTTGAGCAAGAGAATCATTTTTATTTAGGTCCATCTTGACCTGCAGATGAACACAAGTGTGAAGCTCTCTCCTCACTTGCAGGAGGAGAAGTGCAGGAATGGCTTATAGCAGGGTGGCTGCAGACCACAGTCCTCTCCTTGGGAAAGGAGACTTCTGTAGTATAAGAGAGACATTGAGGTGCTGGAATGGGTCCAGATAAGAGCAACCAAGCTGGTGAGGGGTCTGGAGAATATGTTTTATGAGGAGTAGCTGAGGGAACTGAAACTGTTTAGTCTAGAGAAGAGAAGGCTGAGGGGAGACCTTGTTGCTCTCTACAACCACCCGAAAGGAGGTTGTAGAGAGAGAGATGCTGGTCTCTTCCCCCAAGTAACTAGCGAAAGGACAAGAGGAAATGGCCTCAAGTTGCGCCAGGGGAGGTTTAGGTGGATATTAGGGAGAAGTTCTTTATTGAAAGAGTGGTTAAGCATTGGAACAAGCTGCCCAGGGAAGTGGTGAAGTCACCATCCTTGGAGGTGTTCAGAAAACATATAGACATGGCACTTGAGGACATGGTCTAGTGGTCATGGTAGTGTTGGGTTGATGATTGGACTTGATGATCTTAGAGGTCTTTTCCAACCTTAATGATTCTATGGTTCTATGAGAGAAGCCAGCCCTTGGCCTGGCTGAACAAGAAGAGGATGGACACTCTTTTAAAGAAAAATTAAAATAAATAAATAAGCAGGGAGGCTTTTGCCACCAGAGCGGGAAAAAATGTAGAATTTTGGCTTCCAGAGGGATGAGTATCATCTGCCACAAATGTATTTCTGTTTGAGTTAGAAGATGAAGTACAGTAGCCCTTCAGTTGTAATGGGAGGAGTCAGGAGGAAAGGCAGGTAGTTTGCCTGGAGCCTGATCATTATGTCTAAGATGTTTTTCCTCTTGATTTTGTCTGTGGTAGCACATGACTCAAAAACAGGAGCCAGTTTGAACCTGTGTCTATTGTACCTGTATCCTGGATATCCTGGATACTGTACCAGTGTCCTGGCATACTGTACAGTGATATTGTATTTGCAGTTGTTTTAGTGAAGGTACACATAGAGCAAAAAGTATAGAAAAGAAAAACAAAATGCATGATGATTCCATTATAAGAGGTCAGTCAGCAGTCCTTCTTTAGGTTCATATTTCTCAGGTTTTGCAAATTTGGCTGAAAAAATCCCTGCTTCTGAAATTTGGTGTGCAGCTTCCAGGCCTGAGGATGGGGATGCCATCCTTTGGGAAGCTATATGGAATGTATCTAAGCCCCTGCTTAGCTCACTGTGGTTGGCTTGGGAAATGTTTGTGTAGGGGAGTTGGTTCACCCTTTATTGTATAAACATTTCTTTGTACTAGCTAATTGTGCTGTTGTTCTTGGAATATCATTCTCACTTGAAACTTTAGGACTTTGTGCTTTGCCAAGGCCAGGATCTCCATGATGGCACACCTCCTCCCTTCTGCCTCTTCCACCGATTTGTCCAAAATCTGTATGTTTTCACAGGTGTTTTCCCACAGCTTCAGAGGCTTTGTTTCTGCTCTTTTCAGCAGGGAGGGACGTGTGCAATATTGACAGATACCCATACTCCAAAATGCACCTTTCCCTTGGAAGTGTGTTGCTTCTGCTTCAGCTTTAGCTGAAGTGAGTAGTCCAAGAACCAGCCCTTCATGCGTGACCTTACGTCACAACTTCATTGCTGCTGGGACTCTTCCCAGTCTTTAAAGGTTATTGATGGCCCTCTGGTTTGATGGGTGTCATTATATCAGGCTTGTAGAAGTTTTACTGTGTTTATGATAGTGATTCAAGCAATGACTCAGGTTGCAATTATGTTTTCTTAGGTCCTCTAGGAAATACAGATCTCGTTCTTGTTCCAAGAAAGTTGTTCTTAGGTTTTGTTTCTGTAATGATTTGTTGGGTATTTTCCCCTTTCTTTCAATTTGGCTTATAATTAGTTTTAAGGAACTGTATTAATATGACTCTGCAACGCAGATAATTATGGTCAGTAAACTTGGCTTATTGTGTTGGTAGATGTTGAAGTATTTTAAAGAAACATGGAAGCAGAGCTGTGTGTACTTTTTTAAAAAAAAAAAAAAGAGTAAGAGCTTTCATCTTTCCACTATACCTTTGTAATTTCCTTCTATCTGAAGCAGAAAAGGCTGTTTCCTTCTAGAAATAAATATTCTTTGAAACGGAAAAGTAAACGTAGCTGAAGCTGTGTAGCTCTGAGGGCTGATGGGATCACAAGAAGTGCTGTTTGTTGAGACCTTCAGGCTGCTTCCCAACTTCTTGCCAAAGCAGGGTTTGACTGGCTCAGAAGTAGTCTTCTGCTTTGCTATTGGGCTCTGTGGCACTGAGCAAGCCCTTGTTACCTTTTTGTTACCAGAGAACCCAGAACTGCTGCTACTTTCAGCTGCTACTCTCCCTGGCACTGAGTTTGTCTGTATAAGAAGTGATCCCACCAGGACAGAGCAGAGTTTGGTCTTGCTCCATGTCCTGGCCAGGGAACAATAGGGAATTCCCAGAGATGAGCTCCAGAATGAGAAGAGTACCAGAACAAGTCTGATGGGAGTTTTTTTATTGTTTTGTAGTTGTATTGGTTTTTTTCAATATTAGGTTTAATAATAAAATATTTAAATAAAATCAAGCATATGCATATACTGAGCTGTCTTTCTGAATACTGGAGTTTGCTCAGGTTTAGGTATTTGTTCTTGCTACTGTGCATGTGAGGACACTTGTGAACATGTTTGCAAGCATGGACTCGTGAAGAGTCTTTGCCAATAACAAATGCCAGACCTCTGTGGGAGAAAAGGCTAGTGTTCTTCTACAAAACATTGAAACAATATGTTTTAAGATGGAATTTATTTGTTGAAGTTTCTCTGATAATCCTCCAAACTTGAACCAACCAACCAAGTACCCTGGACTCTCCATACCTTGGTCAGAAATTCTGAGCTCTTCACTCTAACCCATGGCCCTCAGCTGCTTGGGTGGATATTGCAGAGCTCTCCTGACCTGAGAAGCAGCTTCTCCTGATACCTCAGGAGTGGTGATGCTGTGTAACAGTGGCAGAGTGACCACGCTCCTTACCCTTCCACCACTGACAGAGTTGGTGTAACCTGTTGCCTCAAATCTCCATTGTGTCATGGTGTCTACAAAGGAAGTAAAGAATTGGACACCTTCTTTACAACATAATACTCTGCAGGTTTCATAGAATCATAGAATGTTTTAGGCTGGAAGGAACCTCTAGAGGTCATCTGGTCCAACCTCCCTACACAAGTAGGGATATCTCTACTTAGGTCAGGTTGCTCAGAGCCCCATCAAGCCTGACCTTGAATGACTCCAGGGATGGGGCCTCCACCACCTCTCTGAGCAGCCCATTCGTCTTTCCTTCCTCTTCAATGGCACACCACGATCCTCACAATCCTGTGGACAGGGGAATGTGTTCATCCCCCTCTAGAGTGCTCTAGAACTAGGGCTAGAGGAAGGATTTGACCTCTCTTACTAGGAAATTGTAGGTAAATGCAAAGTGCACATATCAAATGATGGACTCTGGATTGTAACTGTCCAGGAATGTGTTTTTAGTGTTCTGAGAGATTCATTAATATGTCAGCTTAGTTTTCATGTAATTATCAGAAAAATACATAGGACCTCCTAGGAGTGGAGTCAGAAACATCATGATGTCACTGTAGAAATTCATGGTGCATTTTTAGGTTAGAATTTTAGTCTCTTGAATCAAAAATATGTAGCAGAAGTGAAAAAATATCAGAGTGACAAGGAGAGGTCTGGAGAAGCTTCTCCATGAGAAATGACTAAGATGACAAGGGCTCTTCACCTTGAAAACGCAGTGGCTGGGAGAGGGTGCGATAAAGGTCTGTATTAGGAAGTGCATCGAGAAGGTTGGTTGTTCACTGCCTCTTAAAAGCAAGAAGTTGGGGGCAGCGATGTAACCACTCGGTGACAGATCAAAATAAATGAAGGGAAGTGGTTTCTCATATGCATGTAATTAGACTGCAGAGCACTGTGGATGCTGCAGGATGTTGTGGATGCTGCAAAGGTACAAATGGTCAAAAAACAGGCACATAAGTTCCTGGAAGAAAAGTCTACCAAGGACTGGTAACTACAAAGATATTACTTCTGCATCAGGAAATCTCTAAACTGAAAGTTTATAGAAGTTATTAGAGAGTGTTGTGGAGAACTTTCACTAGATGCTTCACTAGTCTGTCTTCATAGTCTTCCTCAAACATCTGCTGTTTGCTGCTGTAAGGTACTGTCAGGGGTAGATGGGTCTCTGATCTCACACCAGTAGAGATTTTTGTTATCTCTAACATTCACCACAAGTTTTAATATGATGTCACTTTGCTTGCTTCCATTTTTTCACCTCTCAGAATCCCTCTGACATATCCCCAGTGTTTTTAGTGGCTCCAGCCATCCTCCCTCAGCCACCTCAAACGCTACGTGCTGTTTAGCACTGGGAGCAGAGAGAAGAAGTTGTCTGAGTAATAAGCATGTGGCTAGTCAGACACCAGTTGATGTATGGGGTAAACACACAGCTTGGAATTCTTTCATAACATCTTGATTATGAAAAGATAACCACGATATTTATATCTCCCCAGTTACTTGTAACACCCTCATGCTGTATGTGGGGGAGTGGTTTGGTTTGGTTTTGTTTTGTTTTGTTTTTAAAGCAACTTTCTCCTTCAATGTTTTGTTGTGTACACTGTTTCAATAATAGAACTTTACATCTTTCAAAATTATTTTGTGCTCTACTTGCACATTAGCTATTAAAAAAATCTCAGCAGCACAGTCAGAGTAGATTTTTAGCAATTCTTCTCCAAAATCTTTCCCCAACAAGCTCAAGATTGTTTTCATGCCAATTTGTACATATGCACGGCCTGTGAGTGGAATTTAATGTTTGGCGGTGCCAAAGCTTAAGCTTTGCCATGATAATTTGTGGTCCAGAATGCTAGAAATTCCAGGTGCTTGCTTTGTAGCTGAGGCAAGTGACTCGAGAGCTCTGAGAAACTTCCCTGCTTTTCAGTCTTGGTAAAGCCTGGCACCACAGTAATTTCCTGGAGGTGGCTGGGATTAGCTTTGATACCCATCTGTGCTTTCCTACATCAGAAGACCTGTACATCCTCTTCAGTGAGCACACAGCACACCTCCCTGCAGAGGTGAGAGCACTGAGTGTGATATAATAGAGCATAATGTCAACCACAAGCTTTTTATAGCCCAGCTCTTCGTAAATGTGAAAATTTCCATACAACTTTTTTCCGTGCTACGGAGCGTCACATGGCAAGCCAGTGGTTAGTTTATATGATTACTTTGAAATTAGTAAAATGATAAGGTGATAAAGATGCTGGCTTTGTGTACTATAATTTCTCACTGGAGTGATTTATTAGGTTTACAAGTGATTTTGTTGAAAATTACAATATTATTTTGCAGAAAGAACTTATGCTGCAGTAGAGAAGATTTTTTAAATTATTATTTCTTGTGTTGTTTTACTGATTTCCTCAAAGATTGCTTTTTACTTAAGATTGAGTGACCAATGGTAACAGATTGGGTTATAACAATATATACTTCCGTATATACAATATATATTTAATAGCTGTGTATTCTTTTATTTGTGTTGTATTCATGGAATGAGTCCTCAGACAAAATATGTTTCCCATAGGAGAACAGAAAATTATCTTGCTATTCACAAATAAAATGCATCATACTCTAAAAGCAGACATTTTAGACATAGCTTAAGTAGCTTTTTATTGTTACGTCTTCTGCAGAGCTGCTAATTCTGAGGTGCTGAAGTTACATTTCTTTGGAAGCCTGACACAGCAGAGAATTCTGTATTTGATGTATTTGACTGAACATTAGTCTAGATGGTTAATGCTATTTCATCATGGAGAAGAGTGCAGTCAGCCTTGAGAACTTGTCCCACGATAATATGTTGCTTTGCATGAGATAGTTTCAAAGAATGAGATACCAGCTGATTTTTATTTTCTGTCTTTGAGGTTGGGGCAGGGGAAGAAGTTTTGCATTATGCAAGTGTGAGCTCTCAAGCACAGAGTTAATACTGACCGCTCAGGCACTGGTAAATGACGCTGATGGAAGCTCACACGTGAGTGGTGAGATTACTCACTTGTGGGTGAAAATTCTGTGTTTGGGCAATCTCCAGGCATGGCAGAAAGCAGATCTGTTCCAAATGCCTTTTCAATTTGGGCTACATATTGGGAAGATCATTGTCATCCTTGGGTGGTAGATGGGCAGAGATCTGTCTGGACTTGGGAAATTTGTTTGGTTTTTAAATTATTACCATTATCTTGGTGCTCAGGCATTTCTTAGGTATGTTACAAATTTTCACAGGTTCCACATTGCAATTGGCACTCAACCCTCAGTGAGAGGCAGCATGAGGAACTTGCCCTGTATTGGGCAAAATAAGCAATTCCTAGGAAGTTAAGGCTGGGCTCTGTATGGTGTTCCTATGGGGGATGATTCCTCATGCTTCCAGTCAGCAGCATAAGGCTCTGGCACGCTCCTGTCCTGCATGTACTGCTGCTGTCCCACTTGGTGAGTGTTAAACCTTCTTTATGCAGAAATCATTGTTCTGGGGCTGTTTCCTAATTACAGTGCATGTTCTAGGTCACTGAAATGCTGAGAGCGTTCAGTCAATGCAACGTGCTCTTCAGAAAAAATCCTCCTGGCATTTTTTACACTTTGTGAAAGAAAAGAAAAAGAAGCCCAATAAAATACCCAGCAAGAGCAAACAAAAAAATATGTTCTCTAATTTGAAGTGATCCCGAGTCATCTCGAGTTCACAAACCAGCCCCTCTGTTTGATGTCAGCAGAAGGGAGCGGAAGCGTGTGGTTTGTGAGCTCGCTGCTGCGTGGAGACGCAGCTCCTGGAGGGCTGAGCTGCTGGATGGGCTGCACGGGGAGACCCTGCCTCCACTTGAAGCACCAGCTACTTTATCCTGTGCTGTGCTATAAGTTCCTGCAGTGTTTTGTACCTGGGATGGTGATAGACCACAATTAATGGAGAAGCAGGTGAGGACCTCTCCTGCTTCCACTCGGCCAGAGAGCTATTGCATCATAGGAGGGAGGAAGAGAAAAAGCAAGCTACATCCTTGGAGAGAGAAGCAAGCCGCTGCTGGAAAAGAAAAAAATAACATTATTGCCTCATTTTCCTTTAGCATGTGACCAATTACGGCAATTGCTGATTGTCTACATACCAGGAAAAAAACTGCCCTGTAGTGTAAAAAGTTCAGTCTCTACTTCAGGTCATTACAAACGACCTTTCCTCTAAAGGCAGTTGTTGAGGACATTGACTGCTATTCCAACATTGAAATATACTTTGCTGAACAAGAAGAAAATCATAAAGTACTAGAGAGGATCGATTTTTCTTTGTCTGTAGTGAACTTTAATTTCTTTCCATTGTCTCTGTGTGATTTGCTGAGATGATGTCTCTCCTTCTTTGAAAACAAGCTTTTAAATATAATGAAGCAGACAGAAAAGAAGACATTTAAGAGAGGTCACAGAGGACTTGAAATGTCCATTTAACACTTTCTCTTGAGAGGATGCTACAGAGTACTCTGTACCCTGCAGAGTAGGGCTACTTCTGGCTGTAGAGAACCTGCAGCTGGACAGATGCAGAAGGTTGAGGTGATTGGTTTTGGTGTCTCAGGCACAGGGGCAACACACGCAGTTCAGGACCACAGGGATTGATTGAGGAAGTGATTTTTTGTTCTTTTAATTCCCCATCCCTGCCCCCAACCCCAACCCCCCC
>VYZX01004779.1:96221-139445 GCA_013401335.1 Brachypteracias leptosomus | reverse complement strand
TATAATATGTTGCAACACAATATATTTATATATGCTATATTATACTTTATATATTATATAATGATAATATACATTATATATTATATGTATATGTAAAATATTTCCATTTACCTGTACAGAACATAATTAGCTTATTACAAACCTTTTTGTCATTTATTTAATTTCAATTTATTATTATTTATTTTTATTGCTGGTCTTTTTCATTTCCTATTGGGAGGAATGCCCATTGAGAAATAGGGAAGATTTAAGTAGACTGCTGTGGTTATTCCTCTGACCTAGCTGAGGAGTTGTCTGTGAACACCTGGGCAGGTCTAAAGCAAATGAGTCCTTAAGGACAGTGTTTTTAGTGAACTAATTGCAGGTCAAGAATGGGAGGCTTCTCCTGAAAGTCCTGAATATGTCCCTCTTTGTGGAAATGCCAAGTAGCAATTAATTTATGCATCGCCCATGTAAAGATATGGTGAAAACAAAGATGAGAAAGCTCTTGGTGCTTATAAAAGTATTCCAGGCATGGAATGCACCAGCAGAGCAGAACCATGGTACATGTCATTTAGGTATCAGTAAAACCTACCTGCATTAAAAACAAAAAGGCACAAAAAAAAGCTGATCACATATCTTCACAGGAAAATAAAAATAAAACCATAAACCTCAGAGTTCCTGCCAATGATTTGCTACTAACGTCAGTATTTTTTAGAGAATGAGATGATTTAGATCAAGCAAACATTCTTCTGACATTAGTGACGTAACAGTCCCATGTTCAGAGAGATTTCCTGTTTACTTTGGGTCTGAACACAGTCCTCTCAGGAAAGTAGGTGCTAAAATTCTCATCCCACATCTGCATATAAAGACAGCCCAAACTGTTCTGAGATCTGTAGCAAACTTTATATACATTCCTGTGCCTTATAAAAGAAGAGGTAGTGAGAGTTTAAAAATCTCATAAGATCAGAGAAGTCTTGGTTTGCTGACTAAGCTAATTCCTCAGTTTTAATCCTATAATGCAGAAAATTATCAGGCAATGTCAATTTGGCAGCGTTCTGAGCTGCTGTCCTGCTCTTCTGAACTGGGACCTTTGTTAGCAAATTCACCTGGAATCAAGGGACTCGTGTCCCTTTGGGATGATCTGCTGCTCACTTAGATCTGAAGGGATCACAGACAGCAGTAAGGCATTGTGGGGAAGTTCAGCGCTTAGGTTTATGCTGTAACTTTTCATGGATTTTCTATTTCAGAGCATAACTTCTGTGAGGGTTCATAGATAGAAGCAATGCATCTTTTTTATAAGTATATATATACTTTTTATTAAGTTTTTTATGTGTATGATTCATAGCATTAAGTTGCAAGCTTAGTTTTAAGTGAATACTTTTTTCTAAAAGGCAGAAATTGTCTTCCAGTTGCATTATTTTCCTATCATAAAATCACAGGGATTATATTTAATAAATTGCTGCAAGTCTTCCTATGCCTTTGAAGATATGAATGCATTCATTCCATTTGGCTCTCCACTCTCTAGACAATGAGAAAGTCTGTTATAAAACAGACCATGGTCAAGATCTTGTATGGACTGAGATCACAAGTATTTTTCAGTGGATTTTGTTTTGCTTTGCTTTTTGACTTTGTATGGTTGCATTTTGACAAACAGTGTCATAGATGTGAAAACTTGCTTCATCTCCACAGTATGACTGTTGAGCAGTCTAGAGACTGAAGTCCTGAGGTTACTTCTGAACTCGGGTCAGCTCAGCTTTGCTGCCAAGGCAGGAGGTCTTGTGTTACTCCCGAGCGATAAAAATCTAATAGTAGAAAAACACAGCCTGCAGTAAAGTCACTAAGTGAGTTTTGTTTCTGTTTTGATGGTCTCTAGAAAATGAGATTACTGTTTTTGTTAGCTGACTTCATTAGGTTTGTATACTGTAAGTATAGAAAGCGTATTTCTAAATGTGTGACTGTGACACTAGCATCTGAAAAAATCCCAAGATCAAGACTTGCTTTAAATTATTGTGTGTTTTCAGATTTTGCAACCATTAGCTTAATCTGCTAGGAGAGAAACTGCTGCATGTGAAGCTGTTTGGGAATTTACATTGGCAGTAGAAACCAAAACTGGGTCTTGGAGAGCACATTTATGACAGCAGCAAGCACAGAGGAAAAATAATACACAGCGTATCATAGGAAAAGCATAAGATTTTGGTCTTAGAAAAAGATAAGAAAGAGAGGAAGGAACAGCTTGCTGCTGGCTGCAGTGAGAATGAATTTGGGTCGGTGGGAAGCACTCATCAGAGAGGGATGTCCTGGTCTGCAAGGGCCAGGCTGGGTCCAACAGAGCCAGTGCTCTGAAATAACACAGAGCAGGGTTAATCATCTTTCATTCATGGCGTCTGCCTCAGTAACCGTCTGCAGGTGTTCCTGCTGCTCTTGGTTTTGCACTGACAACTTGGAGACACCACGTAGCGTTTGTGAAGCCAGATGGGGCTCATGGGGCTCCTCAGCTCAGCCAGCTGCCAGCTCTAAGTTGTCCCTGGGTGCAGTGGAGCTCCACTCCCCCAAGCCTATGCCTGAGCTAATTGGGCTGATCCAAGCTGGGGTTATCTGTAGGGTGGGATATTTGCAATTTGGACAACACACCTTTAAGTGTTTTAGTGGTAGCTATAGAAAAAAAGGGAACAGAAATACAACACAACATTAAAATACAAAACATCTTGAAAATAGCGTTTACTAGTAGTTCAACTTGTAATGGATTTGATGCCACATAAATTACTTTTCTTCCAGGCAAAAACTGCTTCTTAAAAATACAGATGTTCCTGTTATCATGAATACATATTTTAGTCAGAAGGTGCTACTCGGTGAACATTCAGAAAAAAGAGAGAAGACATACGGTCTTACCAAGATGCTTATTAGGAAGAATATTATATCTTTGGCACAGACGTTCAGCCTAGATGACCTTGATGATGAGTTACACCAGAAATCTTCAGATAATCAGGTGAGGTCCATTTGATTCACAAATAACCAGCTGGGCACTTGATAAGAAGTTGGTGAACAAATGTTTGGAAATCATAGCAAAAGCAAAACGTCTAAATTACTGACCTGTTTGGTTTCCCCTTTCACTTAGCCAGGCCTGAATAATATGCAGTGTTTATTTTAATAATATTTTCTTAGCGGAGGCTTTTGGCCCATACAGATCCTGAACTGCTGTGAGGTTATTTTGCTGAAGTCTCACTACTGTGCTAAATAGTAATTGTAGCTTGGTTTTTCATTGATTTTTCTTTTATTCTTTATAGCTGAATAGCTAAGCTTTATTTGAAATAAAATCCATTTTCTCCTAACTCAAGATATTATTTTTTTAAAAATTAGCTTTTCTCACTTCTAATTCTTCACTCATTTGCTAATCAATCCTATCCTTTTTTTAAAGCATCAGTTGGTAACACCACCCCCCTTCCCCACCCCTTCCATTTGTTTTCTATCCAATTTTGACTTTATTTATATTAAAATGACTATTATCTGTGCATGTCTCTAGCTGCGATCATACAAGCTGAGGTATTTTAAGGGATCTGGTTTTCTGGTAGTCTGTGCCAGCACTTTCTGAAAGTAAGTCTCTCGTAAAGGCTTTATATTGACCGACCAAAATCATTCTTAATACTTAAATATTTGAGAAGTTTGGCTCTACGAGTTTGATGAACAACTCTGAGTGTCGATGTTTTGTATTTGCCTTACATACAATTTCCATTATAGGCCTGGGATTTTTCATTCCCAGGCCTATATATGTATTTATAATCCCAAATATAAATAAAATCCTAATCTCCTTTCTTGCTTCTGCTCTACCTTGTAAAAAGCTTCTACTGTGGTATTCAAAAACCAGAACAATTTACTTGTTCCCTTCATAGTTCCTAACAAATAAAACCACTTAATTTAAAACTCAGTAGAGAGATTTTATTGCAACCACTTTGTAGACAAAGGGTAGCGTCATACCACAATTTTCTTTTAAGTACTTCAAATTCTCCTTTTCTACTGGTGGATAATACTTATGGCACAGTCTGTAGTATTCTGAAAACCTCTCTTGGCACCCAGTTTTTTATAAAAACAGGTTTCATTGTGAAAGCAGAAATTTGTCTTGTGCTGGGAAGGAGCATATATATATCATGCTAGTCTATACTTCCATACAATTTTTACTAAAATAAATTTATTTTAAAATTAAAATTAACTCATTCAGATTAAGGCAAAATGTGGCATTATTTTATTAATAACATTTATTTTGAAAGTTTGGAAGATTTTATTCCTAAAATATGTTTTGGAAGCAGTGAAAGAATAAATTAAGGTTTGTACTTAATCATCTAAATCTTCTAAACTGAAGTATTTTACATTGAAACGTGTAGACTGAGCCCTAACTTACTGTTCTATAAAACTAGACACCTATTCATTTTCAACTTAATGTGAAAGTCAGGAAGCATTCATGATGGATTTTACCCCTTTTTAAGAAGAAGAAGGAATAGTACATCAAAGAGCTAAAAATGAAACTCAATTCAAGAGGAATAATCATAAATACTAATATCAGTTCTGTTTTCCTGCTGGTGTCACTTTCATCTGTCATGGATTGAGTTAGCTCAGTCCAGAGCACCAGTTAGATACAGGAGAGCACTGTGTGCTCAACTTTCTTGAGTGATCATTAAAAATCCACAATAAATACTAGCCATTAGTTTGCAGGTTAGTTTAGGTGCAACAAGTATTTTGAAACGATTTTCCACTTCTTGCAGTGATTTTTTCATGCTGAAGTTTTACTCTGTAGCACTAGATAGTTTCAAGGTCTCCTGAAATGTTTTTATTAATGGGTTTTCCTTCACCAGGTTGCTTGTGATCCACAAGCCCATAACAACTGTGATTCACAACAGCATCCATTGGCACCAAGTGATGTTAATGATTCTCTGCTTGAAATGGTGGAGAACCAAGGAGCAATGGGGTGGAGAGAAGCACAGGTACGAGTGGTTATCCAGAGGGTGTACTGCTTGCCTGCAAGAGAAGGATACAGAAGCCACGTTCAAGGAAACAAGCCTCTTTGTGCAACGCCCAGCGTAAATTCAGATCCACCAAGTGTTATGTGAGTAATAAGATGCATGGGAATTTTCCTGTTGAGGCTGTCATCTGTGAGAAACCAAAGAGGAGGGAATTGGGAAATGTTCTTAGTTGTCGGCTTGCAGGGCTTGCTCAGCACAGGGCTCTTGATGGAGGTGGTGCAGTTTATTAATAGGTATAGTGTGACACAGAAGTAGTCCTGCCCAGAGGAGGGAAGGATCTGTCTCTAGTTCATGTCATCAGCAGATGACAGGAAGATTGAAAACAAATTAGTGGGAAGTTAATTTAAAACCAGTGATGATCATCAACACACTGTTCCTTGAGTTTCACAGAGTAACTGTTACTTCCCATTGCCTATTTCAGTCTCCAGTACACTCTGCTAGTATGTGATGCTTGTAGACTGGTCTTTTGAAACAAAAGAGAAATACATAGAAAGATGGAGAAAAAAAAGACCTTTCTAGAATGGGGATTTAGCACAGATGCCATTAGAGAAATGCAGGTGTACACATGCAGTCTTACATTGTGAAGCCACTGGAAAAAGCTGCTGTTGACTTCTGGAAATCTAGAGGTCACAGCAGTTCAGCTCTGCTGCAGTAAAAAGTGATCTAGTGTCAAAACATTAACATCAGTGGAGAAATCTTATATGCAAAACTCATGGAGCATCCAGCTTTAGACCAGTGTGTTTTTAACCTCTTCTGGTTTAGTCTTTACATCCTAACACTGGTCTTTTTTGGTGCAGATAACCAAGAATGGGACCTTATTTTCCTAAATACAAAAGATGTGCCAGGCAGTTTTCCCTTCTGACCAGTACTGAACTGTTGAATCCTTTCTTTCTTCTTTTATGATGCTCAAGGTTTGAGATCCAAGTCTGATTTCAAAGTCTTTCTCAGCAACTCTGGGTCTGAGATCACTATGTCTATTACTGAATTTCCTTCCTGTGGTTTTCAACTACCTTTTGGTTCATGCTGGCTAAAAATTTGAAAAGTAAGATACATTCGATTTTGTTCTCACTCAGGAAGTTTATTAAAGAGAGTTACAGTGGCAGAGCTTATATAAAGCTTCTAAGTTCAGCCTTTCAGGACATTAGAAGATCTCTCTTCCTGCAGAGTCTAGGACCTGAATGGAGATCTGCAATTAGTTTAAGAGGTCCCACTGAGAACTCTCCAAATGTAATTTGCAATAGGCTTTGAAGGGATTCTTCAAAGGTTTGAAGAATTTGAGTTCCTCTGAGCCACCCTGCTGGTGGCTAGGAGCATGCTCACAGATCCTTCTTCCTGAGCTTTTGAAATACTGGAATTCTCCCAATTCTTGCTACCTTGTAAGGCACTAGGTAATTTACAGCACTCATTGATCAATAAATTTCTTCCAGGAGGAATTTAGGAAGATTGTCTTTCCTAAAATGCAAGCTCAGTCATCACCCGCAGGAAAGTATTTATCAACAGTCTCGTCCCCAATGCTTTTAAAAGCTCCTTTACATGTAATAGTTATATTGACCTTAACTTGCATTATTTTTTAAAAAAATAATCAGTGTATCTTGTTGTGTGAACTCATTGCTTTATATTTAATTCATTCTTGCTATAATATATATGTTTTTAAAGTGAGAGGAAAAGTACTTTACTGGCCTCACATCAGTATGTGATTTTGAAGACAATGTTCCTCCATGTGGATTTTCTTCCAGAGGGCTACATTTGATCAAAAATCAGGGCAGCTGACAAGTCTGTTATTCAAGCTGAATCTTAACAACATCAGTTCTGGGGGAGTTCAGATGATAATATCATCTCCATGCTTCCATTCCAGCTCTTAACCAGAAGTGTACTTAACTTGCAATCACACAGTTTGAGGTAGTTAACCTGCCTGAGCCCACACCCTTCACAGGAATGGGGTGAAAGAAAACAAAAATCTCAGATTGCACTTCTTATGTCAAACTTGAAATAGAAACAAAATAAAAAATGAGAGCCCATTGCTTCTGAGTACATGCTGTAGCTGAGTATTTTCACGTGCCGTGGTTAAACTGGCCTCTTGGAAGCTCCTCAAATTTTATAGATGTCCAAGATAAGAAAAGAGTCATGTTGTTGTCCTTTGCAGCTATCAGACTGTCTTCTGGGTCCTGAAAAGAAAAAGCCACTTTCTCTTTTGCAAAGAAGAGAAAGAACACTTCTTTTAAAGACTGAGGAATGGATAACACCTCATACTGCTTTATCAGCTGGTATTTCCATGGCTGATAAGCATCCACATGAGACTTTTCTCTATCAAAAATGTCTGTGTCTGTCACCTGATAGTGAGCAAGAGGGTCCAACGCCCTCTGGCAGTCCTTTGAACCAACTGATGGCTCGTTCTCTTGTAATTAAAAAAAAAACACTTGTTTTTTTTTTCCTTTGTAAACTTCATTTTGTAAAGCAAAACTGCCATGAAAGCAACGTTTGTGTTTTATGAAGCAAGATGAGTTAGATAATTCATTGTTTCATAAACAAAAGTTTCCAATTAGATATTGAGGTAGACGAAGTGAATTGATTTGTGTTTTAGAGAGGCTGTTTTATTGTGTATTTTCTTTTGTAGCACTCCACAATAGCCTAGATGTTGTTGCCACAGTAAGCTGGAAAAAGGTATGAAATTAAATGTGGAGCCGGGGAAGTGATGCATTTTGTTGAAGGCATCCAGTTTTTCTAGAAAGAGACTGGCAAATTGGGGGAAAAACCTCAGTTTTCATTTTCATCGTAAGGAAATGGATTCATTTAATTGGTTACAACTAATCCTGGTAAAGCATAGAAATGACAGTAATGCCTACATGCATCTAGCTTTTATTGTTCATAAATACACATGTATAGAATATGGCTTTTTGCTGGTAGACAACTGGGTACGTCTGATGGGTTTAAGTTTATTTAGCTGAAGTATCTAAAGCATTTTGCGAGGAAGCTGAGAAATCATTACAGAGACTGAGAAGTTCCTTGGCCTCTGTCATACATAAATTGGTCCTGTGTTCCTTGCATTATTTTCGAATCATTTGCCTTCCCCCTGTAATTAACTGCTCTTGCAAATGGACTTTTCATGCTGAAGGAGTTTTGTGGGGAAGAAAAAAAAAAGAAAAAAAAAAAGAAAATATGACTTGCTGTGACTGTCTGCCCATTTTCAGCATTCCTGGCATACTTTTTGCTGCCTTTTCCCCTCTGATTGCTAATGACACAACACATGTTTGTCTAAACCCTGATTATTTTGACTCTTTTTGAAAAAAGGCCTGGCTTGCACATCCGAGGATCCCAGAGAGACTCCTTGTCAACCTGAGGAGCTCCCTGGCGCGGAGGTGTCTGAGTCACTGCGCCGGCCTTGTACTTTGTGTTCCTGGGATAAAGCAGTGTATCATTTGGATTTTGTTCTTGCCAGTATCTGTTTGTTTTCAGCTGGCCACGTGAGTTAGTAAAAAATAGAGCTGGTCAGTTTTATGCCTTAAAGGACGGGGCTGGTTGTGCGGTCGTTGCTGAAACTAAAATAGATGCATTTTAGGACTATTAGGCAGTTAAACTGGTCAGAGCACTCAAAAGGTTTGGGTGAGGAGGCTGGACAGAAAAGGGTGTTGTCTACTAAGAAGGAAAAGCTAACCACTGCTAATAGAAAACAATGCTAGCTGTAGCTGTGAATCCACAGTTTAGAATCTTTGTGGGTGACTAGAGAAATTTTCCATTCGCTTCTCTTGGCGTGTGTTTTGACCTACTTCTTACCTGAAGGCTTAGCACTCTAGCCTGCTATAATTTCCTATTCCAAGAACAAAAGAAAGGTACTACATTTATTTAAAAGAATAATGTGATCTATCTCTACGCACTAGTCATCAATAGTTCTTTCAGTTTTGCTCTTTATTTTGTTTTCCATTTGCCAGATCTTAGAGCAGTGGAAATGCCTGCTACCATGCAAGCAGGACCTTTGGTGAGCAAAATATTTAGAAAAGCTGAGGATTTGTTTGAGTGCCTGGAAGAAATAGAAGTGTGGGGAAAGTCACATTTCTCTTTCTGAGTAAACCCCCAGAAACATGATAGTCAGTTGCTGGGATTCATTATGCTCTAGCAAGTTGTTGCAAGTTTTTGAGTAGTCTGTTCCTACGTAATTCTGTGTAAAACAGTTTTATTGGCAAGTGGTAATCCCGTAAAACTAACTGGTTTCAAAGTTGGATTTTGTTTTTTCCTCTTTTTCTTCATCTAGTGATCTTTGCTGTTTATCTTAACAGAAATCTAGTCAATGGGTTAACCTGTCTGGCAACATGCACAACTAAAAGCTGAGTGTCAGGTGCTGCAACCAGCATTTCAAGTAGGTGGACTAATATATTGAAAAGTCACCCTTCTGCTACGGAAAACCTAGCTTAGAGTTTATAAAGCATATTGAAATAAACAACAAAAAAACCCTGGAGTCTTCTTATTTGAAAAGAGCCCAGATTGGAAAAGATTGTCATGAAAGATCCATGTTCACAGATGCTAACATCTGTCAGAATGTTTTTTGTGGCTTACTTAAATCTGTTTACAGCATTCCATTTGTTTTTTGTGTTTTTTCAACAAAACATTTTAAATGGAATGGTCATAAATGCAAGTTTTTAAAAATTACATTATGTTTCTGGGATGTGATTTTTCAAGTGGGAAATAAACAGGAAATAGGTAACTGAAGTGCACTAGAGAGTACTCCATAAGCTACAAGTTTTCTCTGATTTCCACTTTTCAGATCCTTCTCAGAAGTGAAGATACGTTCTTTTAATATTCTTGCAAAGTAGTCTAATTGCTCCTTGACAGACTTGTAATAGTCCTCCTAACAGCTGTGGTTCAAGATCTAGTAACCTGCTTCTGCTTTGAAGCCTCTATTTTTTTTAATTTATTTTTTTTTCATTCACACTTAAGACTCCCTGACACATGAATTTATTCCCTTTGACCTCCCCTCTGCTCTATTTGTAATTCTTTAGCTGGAGCCACCAAAACAGAGAGTAAGGACAAAAGACTGTTGGAAAAACAGCTTTGATATCACATCACCCAGCTGAGATATTAAATTGTATTATATTTTTAACACTGTAGCTTCCCTGTGCTGTTGACCACATAGCCCTGAAAGTTTTCCCTGCTGCTGCTGCTGCAGACAGATAGATGGAACTTGGGCTTCTTCCAGTGCCACTGTAGTACAACAATTTGTTAATTTGACATTACCGTTTATTTTTCAGTGCTAAATATTTACATAATCTTATTCTGTCCAAGGGCAAGGTGAAAGCACTGTTATCTGATACACTCTGTACAAAGGAAAAAAAAAAGACCCCTCAACATGCACCACCATTTTTCAGCCCTGCACTGGGGACAGGCAATTAAACAATGCCCATGGCAGGTGGGTTGGAACTAGATCATCTTTAAGGTCCCCTCCAACCCTAACAATTCTATGATTCTATGAAGCTGCTGTTGTTCTAAATTATGTCAGGACAGTGGCAGAAGCTGCTGATGTAGAAGTCTCAAGAAGGCAGCAGGCAGCATAGTCCACAAGTGTGACAGAGATTAAGTCTCTTTGGAAAGCAAATGGGCAGGAAAGAAACCAACTGTCAGGTGCCCAATGCCCTGTGTGCAGGCTCCTGTCTCTGTCTAGCTAAAAGAAGATACTGGCTGCTCGTTTCTATTTCCTCCATACTCAAGTGCTTAGACTGATCAGTAAAGTACCCACAAGTTCTCAGAAGACAGTCACACCCACACCCCACCAAGCCTTATGTGGGTCAAGAAGGAGCTCTACTTACTGGTGTATTCCCCATGACAGAGAAATCACAAAGGTATGTAAATAACAGAGAGAGATTAAATGGTATGGAAGCATCGTTATGTAGAGCTCTGCATTCAGCACCTTGTAACCATACCTTTTCACACCTCCCACATCTGGTGATTGCATACAGTGCCTTAGAAAGCTTTATTGCACCTAAACACCTCATTTCCCACTGCTGTCTGGTTTATGGCTGGATCCACCCAACTGATTGTTTTCAAGGGAATGTATGTAAATGGGGGGAATGAGAAGAGCGGCCATGTGGTCCCCTGTGTGTTATCCTATAGTGGAGACCAGTATAGGAGTAGAAAACCAACAATTTGAAAAGGTAATTTTCCAGCCCTAGAGCCACAATCAAGGTATGTGCTGTTGCATGTTGTCTGGTTTAAACCAGGAATAGTAATTTTCCAGCACCTGCTATTTGTCAAGAATTATTCTAAAATGGCCTACATAAAAGGTATGGAATCTTTCCCTTGGTTTTGACCTTTCTCCCCCTTGAATTTTTGTATCTCTGAATATTACGTGGTTGACAAAACTGAGAGCAGAAATCCTGCATCTGTGGTTTACACTTTTACCTTTCACTGACTACATGACTCCAGTCCTGATCTGGAGGAAGTGTTAAAGTTGCGCTGGAGCCCTCTAAAACTTTTGTGAAAGCCAGATGGTGTCTCTGGGATTTATTTTCCTACTACCATGGTACAGAAGACAAGGACCATGAGCATTGATAAATGTTATAAATGCCTAGATGGGCACACACTGAGCTAGTAGGGAGAGAAATTTAACCACCCAAATATTGCATGTAATTTCTGTGCAACTTGGGCAAATAAATACTCTTTGTATGCATAGCCTTAAGTAACTGCACAGATCAGTGGATGTGCAAAGAAACTTCAGCATAGATTTAATACAACGGCACATTTCCAAAAAGGATTCTTAGGAATAACTTTTTATCAGCAGCTTTGTGAAAGCTTCTGTTTGGATATGACAAATCAATACTCCTTGGAAAGGTGTTATGACCATGCTCTTACTCTTTAAGGAAGAAGTAGGTCTTTTGTCCCAAGGAGTGTAGAGTCAGGAATACACTGTCCTGTGTGGTTTTAAAATTCTAAGCACACTGTAGTAATTAAGACAGAATTTGAGAGGGACAGTATTACTGGGACATAGACCTGTGCATCTGTATGTTAAGCTGGTACACACTTTCTTTTATAGAATACAAAATATTAAGATACAGCAAACAATAGGAGTAAAATGAAGCTCCTCAGAGAAGACCATCTTAACTAGTTCTTTCAGTAAGCACTGTGCTTAAAATTACTGTGTAACTTATGAATGCACTTAATGAAGTTATCTCAGTCCTGACTGGCTGCAGTGCCTGCTGTGTTATTTGTGTTCCTCAAACTCATTTTGGTTCATGCCTCAGCCCCCTCTTTGGCTAAATAGGGGTTTGCAGGGTTTGGAGAAGAACATACTCCTCAATGGGGAAAAGTGATGAGCAAAGGCCTGAGACGAATTTACTGTGTGTTATACTTCACAGTGTAAAGGCTCAAGTGGAATGGTAGTTAAGAGAGATTGAGTTGCTTTTGTAATTTCAGTCCTACAGTAAGAAAAAGGAAATTATTCACATAATACATACTGCCTGATATATGTTCAAAATGCTTTTGTGACTCACTGAATTTAGACACTTGATTTGAGGCCTGTGTTTGGCTGCAGTGTGAGCTCCTCTGGACAACCTGCCTTACAAGTGCTTAAGGCTAGGACTGAATGCAAAATATATTTCAGAGAGGTTTCACATTTAAATGGACCAAAATCATGTTATGAAGTTGCAGAGGGTAACTTTTGATCATGTTTGTGTTGTGGGCTGTGTTTCATTCAATATCACATGATAACAGGATCTTATATACACATTGTAAAAGTGATTTCTCTGTATCAGTGGTTTCCCAGCTCTGGCACTGTTACTTGTGGTGCTGTGCCAGTCATTGAGAAGGATCTCACAGAAGCAGCTCCAGATCCTGCCCTTCTGGAGGTGCTAATCTGAGCCATCAGGCAGCCACCAGCAGCCAACTGTAAATACCTTTGTATAGCTGCTTACTCCAGCTCGGAGGCACTTGCTGATCTGTGCAATGGGAGATGCAGGGGCTACATCTGAAAGCTGCCTTCATACGGCCACCTGAGAGTGGAGCGATGAGGCTTTTGGTTGCTCCCAGTAGCCTTCCTTGTGTCTGCAGCAGTGGAAGGAAGGAGGCCAAGATGGCAGTGGGAGCAGCAGGCAGGCTCTCCCTGGCTTTGCGCTGGATCCTTAGCCCAGGAAGTTGTTGTCGCGTGTCTTCGTGGATGAGCAAAGTTCCAGTGCAAGACACAGTGAAGCCTCTGCTGTGTTTCCACTTTTCATGCATTTGTGGTGTAATTTGACCATTGAAACTTGTGCTGTTAATTCATGATCTCATCTTGTCTTCTCCTGTACAGCATCATCATCTTTACCTAGGAAAATGGCTTTAGGGAAATTATTATAAAAATATAAAATATTCTGTATTTGTCAGTAGTTTCCCAACTATTCTAGACCAAGGGCAGGCACATACTTAGGAGTACCTGCCTGGCAGGTGGTGTATGGACCATTCCACAGCTGTGCAGTCCTGGTCCTGATTCAGCACGTGCTGCAGGGGCTCCATCAGCAAGGAGATGTTCACTTCTGTTCCTGAGTGAATAGGGAAATTGCAGGAAATGCACCACTAGTGAGGTGGGATAAGAGATTACACTGGAGTCCCGGCTTCACAGGGGTGTGAGGTATGGTTGGGATCATGGAATTAGAGTCCCAGGCATGGGAGTGCATGGTAAGTTGTGGAAGAAGGAGGTAATGCGCGGAGCTGAGGTCCTCATATGAGGAGTATGAGTGGTCATAAGGTATGAAAATACCATTTTATGTGAGTCTGCCCATTAATTTCCCTTGAGCTGTTGGAGTTCCTGCTGTGGATTTTCTCTCTGAGGTAGCAACTTTCTCCGTAACTGAACTCAAGTATGATCTAGTCATGACAGCTACAGATGTTCTTGTCTTTGTCCTATAACAATGGGACTATGCATTTTCCCCTGCCTCTGAACAAGTGCCAGAAATTGTAAATTTTGTTAGACATGAGGAAAAATGTGCAAGGAATTTAATTTGATTGGAACAAATCGTGTCACATCTTCAATATAGAGCTATAAATTAACTGGCCACAGTAACATAGTGTAAATGGGAGCTTATTAGCAAAAACATGCAGTGCCTGATATTTGCAACAGTGTTTTTAATGTCTTTATTTCTATTTAATTATAAGTATGTATTTCCTTTGCAAGGGAACTGTAAACTGCCAAATCTTTTTTGATGCAGCCTGGGCTGTTTAGTCATGATTGAAAATATCTTGATAGGAACTCATCTATACCTTGGTCCTCCTGTGTTATCTGAGTCATCATCCATATTTGGACAGCCAGGGTTTGGGGGGGAATTGCAGCAGTAACATCCTGAGAAAATGGATATTTGAAGTGGATTCCTGAACAGTCAGGAGAATCAGTGGCTCTCAGACTGCACATCAACAACATCAGTGGGGAGAGACTCTGCCAAGGTCGTGTATTTGTATGAAATAAGTTGGAAATCAGGTTACACGTGCTGAGGAGAATGGGGAGAACTCAAAGCAAAAAGAGCTGCCACGTCTGATTTAGAAGTTGTAACTTCAGAACACCAACAAACTGCAATAGGATAATTTCTTTTTAAAGGGTTGCACCATGTTGGGTAACACCTATATGTTAGATTTAGGAAACTCCTGCATAGGCAAGCAGATTCTATTCTAATCTTCATTTGATCTCTGTTAAATATGTAAAAGCTGGATTTGGGGGTGACCCACCTGTTTGCAGTTGCTGTTCGGGTAGTGTGAACCAGGTGTAAAAATCATGCACTGAGCAAAATCATGAGAATGAAGAATCATGATATTTGGAAATAAGATACGTTTTTTAATAAATGTATTTTTGAGTGTTTCTAAGCTTTTGGGGTGA
Source organism: Brachypteracias leptosomus (assembly GCA_013401335.1). Lineage (NCBI taxonomy): Eukaryota > Metazoa > Chordata > Aves > Coraciiformes > Brachypteraciidae > Brachypteracias > Brachypteracias leptosomus. Next base: position 124,631 of record VYZX01004779.1, on the reverse strand, counting down.
AGAACACAAAAACTTCTGTTCAGCCTCCTGTGTAACTGGATTTCCCTTATAAAAATGAAAAAGAAAAAAGCTTACTGGTTGGACTTTAGAAGCTGAGGTTTTAACATATACATCCAGTATTCTGAAATGGAAAATAAATCTAAAACCAGGCAGTACTGTTACATGCTTCTAAAGGAACCTCCCCTTTTTCCTTTGAGGTGGGCTGATGTTCATGCAATGCTGGCTTGTGACAGTTCTTAGGAGCCAGCAAGGACTAGAAGGAATTGGGATCAGCCCAGCAGGGTGGACAACAAGCCAGTGTGCCTGCCCTCCCAGCAGAGACTTGAAGGATTTGTCCCTGTCTGAGGTCACCTGTTGAATCATAGAATCATTTAAGTTGGAAAAGACCTCTAAGGTCATAGGCAGGTGGTGACAAAGTCACTGCTTTCAGGATAGCCCAACTATATTCAAATAGCAGATAAACAGTCCAATAGTCAAAGAATAGTGAAGAATGTGTGTGTGCATGCAGCATGGTTGATTAAAAATTGCTGAGTGTTGCAGCACTTCAGTATCCTGATATTTTGGTCTGAATTTGTAACCCTGGAGTTGCATCCGTCCTTTTTTCCGTTGAGTAGAAATAGATGAGTTTCCTTTTCAGTATATAGAATCAGAGAATGGTTTGGGTTGGAGGGGACCTTCAAGATCATCTAGTTTCAACCCCCTTGCTGTGGGCAGGGAATGTATATGTACTGGATAAATCTGCCTCTCCTTCTTTTTTTCTGCAATTTTGTTTTATTTTTGGCACGATAAAAACATAAATCCCCCAGTAAGGTTTTGAGAGGGCGCAGAACTCAGTATGAAGGACGGAGCCAGGCTCTTTTCGATGGCATCCAGTGATAGGACAAGGGGCAACGGGTATAAGCTGGAACATAGGAGGTTCCACATAAATATGAGAAGAAACTTCTTCACAGTGAGGGTGACAGACACTGGAACAGGCTGCCCAGGTAGGTTGTGGAGTCTCCTTCTCTGGAGATGTTTAAAAGCCCCCTGGATGCGTTCCTGTGCAACTTCGTCTAGGTGATCCTACTCCAGTGGGGGGATTGGACTAGATGATCGATCTTTCAAGGTCCCTAACATTCTGTGATTTCTGTGCTCCATGCACATCCCTGCACGCATTACTTATTACAGCTGAATTCATACCAGCAGTCCAGCAGAGCAAAGAAGCAATATCACAGCACAACACAGTAAGATATTATCGCCAGACTCGGGCTGTGCTCGGCTGACGTGGTCATACCCATAGGTCAGTCTCTGGGTTAATAGAGATTTCCTTCCTTTCTGTGGGCCATCAGGAGCAGGGTTTGGGATGTTCTGGGCGAGGCGGGAGGGCACGTGGTGTGTCTGGCCCCTGCGCTCGGCGCGGCTCCGCACACCCCGCTCGGTAAACAAAGTCAGGGGAACCAGAGCGAGCTGGTTGAGAGCAGCCCGTTCATTCACACAGGCCGCCTGGAAAGCGGTGCCTCTGCGCAGCCCTGACGTACGGGGCTGGGGGAAGTGGAGAAGTCAGTATTTATGTTTTCATTAATGCTTTTTATAGCTGCGAGCCAGCTGTAGCTGGTTCGCATTAGCCGAGGACATCTATTAGCGTGCAGCCCTCTTACGCAGGATAAAGGGCTTCTGATGGAAACAGAGTTGTTACTCACGGCCCTCATGCCTGCGTGTTTACATGGAGGTTGTTTGTGCTGACATGGGATATATATTAGAACAGCCTGCACCTTTTTAACGAACGGATTTTCAGGGATTCGAGAGGATTTTGTGTAAAACCTTTTAGCGCAGCAAATCATTTGCATCTTTAAGTGGCTCGTTGCTTGCTTAAAAGCTCTTCTTTTTAAATCACACTCTGCAGCTTCACAGATACAAAAAGTATTTTCTGTTTAGCTTTTAGGATGAGTCGGGAATAAGCAGTGTTCCTGCAAGTCTTGAACACACCAGTTTGGACTGCTACCTTTTTTTGCTATGAATGATGTAAGTGGCTGGCAGTAATGCAGGATGAATTGGACTTAAGGGTTTGGCCCAGAGGAATTGATGGCTCAGCTCTCCTTCTCTGGTTTCTCCCAGTTCTTGCTTTGCTTTTTTCTTTTTTTTCCCCTCTTTTTCTGGAAGATAGTTAGTCAGAAGGGTGTTTAAAAATAAATAACAAAAGCAACTGCAAAACAGAGAATGAGGAAGGCACAAGAAGCTCTGTTTTTAGAGCTCCAGTATGACAAGCACCGTGGTCTCTGGTATTTGTGTCAGTATGACACTTTCCTTTCCTGGTCAGTCAGTGCTCCCCAAACAATTCTGACAGCTCCCCTCGTCCAGGCAGTGTCAGAAGCACCCAAAGAAGAATCTGGAAATTTTGTCTCTCCTCTGCTTTCCATTTCTATAGAAGGTGTGGAATGAGCTTATTGCTTTCTCGCAGCTAGTTTAGTCATTTTAATAGTTAAAGCTTTGGAATGGAAAGTTTCAGGACTGGCTTCCCTATCAAGTTTTCTTCTCCTGAGGAAGGTAGATTGCACTGAAGACTATCATTGCTATTCGTTTTCTTCCCACCTCTTTTGCTTCTACTTGCAGTGTGTTCTGCAGAGACTAGAAAAGATTCCTGAGCCATTGTAAAATGGTCTCAGCATCTATCTCCATTCCTCTTATCTTTGTCACAGTCCCATGGATTGTCAGTGATGAAGTCTTCAAGTCGAGGGGAATTGAAAAAGTTAATTGTAAAAAGCTCTAGTTTGCCTTGTTAAGCATACTCTCCTCATGGAAATGTTGATTACATCAGTCGTCCTCATGTCAGAATTATGCCTTTATGGTTCACAGAGAGAAGCTTTATCATGCTATTCTTTTTCATCTGCACAACAGTATCTGTATGTGAAGCTGCTGAGCAGCCCCAGATGCCAGTGTCAACTCACATGTTTGAACTATAGTCTTGCCACGACAAAAAGTCGGGTTATCTCCCAAAATTGAATCACTTCTAATCTCCCATTCAGATAAATTTCCTCCACCCATCCATTTAGGTACACCACCCTTAATGATCCACTTGAAAAGAATGTGACAGGCTTCTGAAAGCCCAGTGAGACTGTGGTAGCACAGCTCGTGTATTATGTTTGGTCAGTGCCTACAGCTGTACCCTCAAAACACAAGTAGGAAAAGTTCCATCAGCAGTATCTAGACTTCCCTTCAGAGCGTGTGCTGTGATTTGGCTCCCTATTACCTTTACCAATGTGGGTCAGGGCTCAGTTCATTCCAGTTTCAAAGTCAGCTTGTCTTTCGAGGGCCAGAGCAAGAATTTCTTACTCAGGCAAAGTCAAGCTTTGATGTGCTCGCATTCTTCCTTTTAATGCAAGCCAGAAAAATTTCCTGGAATGTTTTGACCATTTGGTAAATCAGCTGGAGACTCTTGTTCACTGTGATCTGATAGAAAACATTTTTGTTCATATTTACTATTCTCCTTAATGCTTCATAAGTGGTTTTTATGATGTATGTAGAAATGACCTACGTGGTGTCATCTCGTGCTGGCCCTTGGGCTTGTTTTGAGTGGTCTGTTCTGCCATTCAGGGCCATTTCGTATGTGTTCGTCATGCTCTTGTGACAAATTAAAACCTCTGTGCAAGAACTTAGCCGGAGGAATGTGGAGAATTGGGGAAAACAGTTTTATCCAACAGTTTTCCCCACAAAGATGACTGGGACAATCAGCTTTGGATGGTGTGGATATAGGTCAGTGTATCAGATGGTATGTTACAGGACCGTGTAGCCTAAAAAACATCTTTCTCCTCCAAACATTTGGCAAAGGTGTGTTCAGTGCTTTCTGAAAGGCCATGCTTCTGTGGCATCTAATTTAATACAGCTAAATTTAACGTAGCCAGATCTTGACTGACCAAGCCCTCCCCTGAGTCAGTTGTCTGTTCTCTTTAATTTATGGGTCTTGCTATTTTTTCCAACACGCAAAGAACATGTGTTTGGAGGTAAGGAGGCATTTGTGACTCTGACAGGGCACCTGGTTACAGCATGAATTTTCCTATTCCTCAAATCCTGTGATAATGTAGGATAGTACATAATTATACCCTGCAACCAAGCAAAGTCTTTTTGACCAGATCTGGCAGGAGTTTTTCCCTGAGATTTTTTATGGATTTTTGTGATGGCTTGAAGATGGTTTTTTCCTTGCGTGTTCTGTCCATAACATCGTAATGAGGCACATGATATGTGGGAGGCATGGATAGGAGAGAGATAAAGCTGCAATTTCTGTCATCAGGCAGTACTGGGTTGACAACTACTAATTTTATCTAATCTATTCACCATATACCTTATTCCATATGTGAGTAATTGCCAGAAAAGTCCCTTGGCCCCTTTGCAAAATAGCTTAATGCATCTTTTCTCTTTGTGTATGTATGTGTTGTGTTAGTGTATTTCAGATCTCAGAAATAATCCTGTTGTCTGCTTAAAAAAAAAAGGACATGGTTGTCTTGGGGTACAGATGTACAAATGAAATGGATGCTGAAGAAGAGGGAGCTTTAAGGAGATACTGGAATCGGAGACCTTGTTGGTGTGGTTGGGAAAGCCATCCATACACACTACCACATTAATAAAGATAAGAGACAGCATAAATAATTAACACTGATTTCAGTAGGTTGTTTACATGGCCTGTTGTTCTGCTCACACCCCACTTGTTTCATTCTTCTGTTAAAATTTGCTAAAGCATGTGAGCAGTCCGAGCAAACTGCTGCATCTCCCGTGTGCCTGGTCTGATGGAGCATGAACCTGTGATAATTAGCATGTGTACTTTAGGCCAGAAGAATGAAAAAAAAACCTCTGTTATTGCTCATATGGTGCCATTCACCAGTAACAGTTTTTCATTTCTATTTCTATTTGGAAATGCTGAGCTGATTGGAGCTTCTAGATGAATCTGAATTGATGGTCTCTGCTAAAATGTAAGTTGCAGTGTCTGTAAACCATTTTCGCTCCATGTTGAGCACTGAAAACTATCAAATGGAAACAGTATTTATATACTAGTGATTTTGACGTATCTTAATTACTCTCTTTTTTCCCCTGGTTATTGGTGACGTTTAACTACCAGTTCTCTCCACCAGTCTTAAGTCCCATTTAAAATATGAAGTCCCACATTTAAAATCTAAAAACTCAGATTTTTTATTCTCAGCAGTACCTCTTCTGGTGTGTTCATGCAATTAATCAAACTCACAAGTTTCCTTCATTGTGAAGAAAGTGTTGTCTGACCAGGCTTTATTAAGTGGGGGAGGAGAAGGGATGGTAAGATTAGAGGAATGTTCCTCTACTGGGAAGGTCAGAAAGGTGTTGAAATCTTGGGAGAAGATGCAAGCAGTAAGTGAGAGTGATGGTGTTGTTGGGCAGCTTCCCATGGGAGTTGGCAGGATGGTGATATGTGAAAGATGCGGTAGGGTTAACTCTTTTAATGAGCAAGTGCTGAACTACACTTCCAGTCACCAGTGCTTTTGACTTGTTTCTGCTGAACTATCCAGTAGGGCAGTGGAAAAACAGAAAAGAAATCCAAAGCAAGCTCTTTTTATTATGAAAATATGACGATTTTGGTTTTCAACATAAAGAGTTGCCCTGAAAATTCAGAGCCTTCAACATGTGTCCTCCTGTCCCATTTTCCACGGCCCCAGCAATACAGAAAACTGCAGATAATTGTAGTTTCCCTCTTTCTGAAGGCTTACCTATATGCAGAATTCACAGGGAGATGAAAGGCAAATGCCAGGGTGCACATTTAAACTCTATTAATTTCTGACAGTAAAGTTATTTTGTTAGGCACATCTGAAGGGATTTTATTCTAGCTAAGAGTTAGTGCCAGAAAGTCATTCAGCAATAGCTTGTCCAGTATTTCTGCCACTAAATGCTCTTGAGTCACCTTCCACCTCTGTTCTTGGTTTAGGGACTGAGTTCACTACTCCTCTTCATAGCAGCAGCACTCAAAATGGGTATCACAGACTTTCTGCCAACCCCTCCACTTCTGAGAGGCAGGAGTGAGAGAAGACCACAGGAGCGTGCGTGTGGAGGAGGCAGGGAGGCCAATGCCATAGGGGAGTAGAATGGAGAGGATGTCTGGGTGGTGGAGGCCAGGGTGGCCATGGGGGAACGTGACCCCATGGGAGACTGCTGTGCTCGCAGGGCTGGGCGTATGCACAGACACAGAGCAAGAGCCCAGAAAACACGTGGCTCCTGCTGTTGCTGAATCCCATCCTGCCAAGTCTCCATGGAGGCCTCTAGTATGGGTTCAGTAGCTCCTGGCAGCCCAGGGCTCTCTGCATTGCTCATTTGTCCTTTGGCTAGTGCTTGCGAAGCACAGATCCATCAATAGCTTATCACATGCTCTACTCTTCTCTTCTCCCTGAAGCTCTCCAGTAGCACATGCCCTTTTTCCTTTCCCCTAGTTTGTGCACTGCTTGATTTGTGAACTCCTATTTCAGAATACCCTACAGTTTGCTTGGCTTCTTACTTTAACTGCATTCCCTTTCCAGGGAACTGAAAATCTATTATTTTTAAGACCTGACAATTAAGGTGATTACAAAATGGCTAGAGGGAGCATGAATTCGAGTTACTTCACTGGGACCATGCAACGTCTCAGCAAAGACTAGCTCAGCTCAAAATGAGGTGTATTTGCAAGCATGTGTAGTGTTGTTTGTGAGCTGAAAGCAACTTCTGCCTGTAGGTAGTTGGATATTTTCCATTATGAAAAATTCTTGTGACCTTTTATTTGCAAAGCTGTTTCAACTCCATTGTTTGCTATAGACTTTTGATGTTCAAAGGGGAATGCCCTCAAGGTAGGAAAATGCCTTGTTTTCTTTGGCAGCAGCTCCAGCTGGCTCTACCATGGAAACAGTTGGGGTTGGAAAGGGAGAAAGGGGGAGAGAGATAAGAATTAGACTTTCCTCCTCCAGCCCAAGAGGTTCATGCCACCCGAGGCAGGAAATATTGCAAGATGAGAGATGGAGAGCTGAAGTAAAGCTGTTCCCAAACCATCCTCCCAACTAGGGCATAGACCACACTGGTCCAGCTACCTCTGGAGGGACATCACATGATACTTTCCATACATGTGAAGCAACAGCTTGGGTGGCACTTACCTACAGACAGACCCAAGGCTGACAGCTTTCCACTCTTACCCAGCAGTGGAACTCGAATGTCCCCCAGTTCAGATGGTAACTGATTGTTCAAGCTACAGACCCCGCTGATGCAAATAGATGTTCTCTAACCACATGTAGAGAAGCACAGGTGCAAAATACTCCAAAGAGATGTAATAGCAGATTTCCTACAGTCCAGAATATACGTAATAAAAACTGAATGTGTCATCTGTTGATTTCAGAGCACTTAACCTTGCCACCTTCAGATTCCTATTGCAGGAAGTTTTAGTGAGTTTTATTTATAGTTTGCACATGGATTAAGAAAAATCCCAAACCGAAGAAGTTAGAATGTGTGGGGTTTGTCTCTGTATTTATATGCATGAATGATACATATAAGCTGTGTGTTTACTCTTTCTAGACACATGTTTTCTCCCAGAACAGCACAGCTTCTTGCAGTTCTGATTCTGATGCTCTTCTCATTTTCTGCTGTTTTGTGAGCCATGGATTTCTGTTCTCAAAGTATAAAATTGAGATTTCTATGCTAGTTAGTTTGCAGTTGGTATACTACCTATCCATGGACTTCAAAGTCTTAACTTTCCCTCTCCTCAGTTCAGTATTATACAATAGAAAGTGATGAATATTGCTAAATAGTCACTATTTGTTTGCAGAATTGATGTGACATGTAAAGCAAATAATTGCACATACAACTAGTACTGGTGGTAGCTGCATCTATTTCTCTTGCATACGCAAATAAGGGATTTACACGCTTGTAAGGTCATATTTTGCTTACATAAATGATCTTATCTTCTTGCACCCTGTGTAGTGTGGTATTCCAAACATTGGGAGGAACACAGAAAATGTCAACATTACACACAAATCATTTTGACATATGGCATCCAATATATACTGCTCCCACGGCACGTGGAGCAGGGCAGTACAGCGATCAGAATTTTATTCAGGGTTTTGTATCTGTTTTGACTGCTTCGTGTTTAAAGCAGTTTGTTCACTCAGGATCAATAAAAGTTTTATCTGAACAAATGAACTGAGCTGGGCTGAGGAGCCGCTCCTCTGAAAGGCGCTGAGATATCAGCAGCATTGTCAAGGGATGCTGGGCAATGTGGGACCACTTCTTGAGGAGTTCTACTAGGACTGAAATGCCGCAGCAGTCACTGACTCTTCAAAAAGTGAGAGCAGAACACTCTGTGTGGAGGCTGGGCTTGGGAACAGCATCTCCTAATCATCCTCCAAAGGTGTAGAGGGCTCTCTAGTTCTGGCATCTGACACAGGAAAATAAATCCCAGAACGAGTTAATCTGGGGAGACTGAAAAAGGAAGGAGAGGAAGGAGAATACGGGAAGAGGAGGAGATGAATATTCTTTTTTTTTTTATTGTGGTTTGAAAGGTGTGCCTGGGATTAATTGATGGGGATTGGGTTAAGTAGAAATTGAGTAACAATTTCTTAATCAGATGATCGTTAATTCTGACCAGATAATGAGGGAGGGTAGAAGAAGCTGTGTTTACACAAGCCTGGTTTGTGTTGACAGCAACTATCTATTACATTGTGGGGCTGGAGGGAGGGGGCTGCTGGGTGTTGCAGTTTTGCTTTGTGTGTCAAGGAATTCTTCAAACCCCGATTTAGCCATTTTTCACAGAGCATTGACCCAAGGTTTGACCTTGTTTCCTTTTTGTCCCCTCATCTGCTCTCTCAGAGGTTGTGTGAACCTTTGTTGCTTGTGTCTGTGGGTTGCTGGGATTTCCCCACTTGAAAAACATCTCTCTGTGTTATTTTGTGTTATTCTTTTAAATTGATGCGAACCACTGGCCAAGTGTGAGTAACTTTATGAGTAACTGAAGAAAGCCTCTTTTGAATAAAATAACTTTTTAAAGCTTATATAGGGGTGTTATGAGAGAAAGGGAAGAAAAAGTGAAGTGACCCCATATAAAGGTACTTTCCTCTTACAAAAAAAACCCAAGCTTTTTAAGCTTTGATAACATTATCAAGGTCTTTTTACTTTCTTCATCTTTCCGCTTGTAATTCTGCTGACAATTCTTGATGGTACTGATGGGGTGACAAAATACAAGAATTGAGGCAACTGCACTAAGGGAACACTAAAAAAAAAATCTGTATAATTCATTTTTTCCTACCATGAGGACTTATAGTTACCTTCTTGCTCTAAACTGGCATCATGATAGTAATATTAAGCATTTCTGGCGGTATTTAAAACTGTCTGGTGAATGTTTTAAACAGGTTAAGAAACATTTCAGCTTGCCATTAGCTTGTTGGTACAGTCTTAGGTCGGCTATTTAAAGGAGAGGTTAGGTAAGAAACTGAGGAAAGATGTTGATATTTGAATACTTGAAGTGATGATTCATTTCACGCTTTAAATAAAAAAGGAATTTTTACCTAGCCTACGTTTATTTAGGTCCAGATTATCATTTATGAGTTGCTTGACATTCCAAAATCCAGGGAACAAAAGACTCCTTATACATAATTTTAAAAGGTGTGGCAATCAGGGAGGATTATCTGTTTCACCATGTCATAATATCTTGTTGTTTTATTAGAACATTTTACCCTTTTATTGTTTCCTAGACTATAGTAAGCCACAGGCAAATAAACTTTTTGTTAAAAAAAATAATCTTCATTTTGGCTATATTTTAGATATATTAGGCAGCAGTTAACTGAGTTCTGAAATCTCCAGTAAACTGGAGTGCAGCATTTTATCATTCATCAGTAAGAAGCTGCAATTATTGCACCAACTTATTTGAACAAATATGATTGATGTTTGAAGGCATGTGACTAATAATACCAGCTAACAAATATTCCCAGTTTCCCCGAGAAACAGGCAACAGTGTGACTAGTGGAACACTCAAACAAACATGGTTCTTGAGGCTTTTTGAGAAGGATCAGTCATTAAGCATAGTTCAGTGTCCTGGAAAAAGTAGTTTATTTTCTTCTTGTCAGTTCTGGTTTTGAATTATTTTGTGCTCTCCTCAAAGGCTGGGCTGTGTGACATCTTTGCACATAGCTGTGGTGGCACACAGTGCTGTGAAACTAATTCTGCCATGTATTTCTTGTCTATTCCTTGGGAAAGTTAAATCTTTGGCATATTGTTCCAGTGGTCATCAGAGGAACAAAATCTGCTTTATTGTTACAGACCTTTCCTTATGGTGGTACCACAAAGAGAAATCTTCTAGATGTTTGCCTGACATTTGAGGAAAACATATGCCCTAGGTTTTGTTATACTGACGGTGTCCCCGAATTATTCTTGAGCTACATTGGAGAGTTTATAGGAAATTACATCAAATATTGGAAGTACTAATAAACCTTGACCCTACCACAATCATGATAAAATCAGGAAAAGCTGCCTCATCTTTGCAGCCTGACTGGAAGGAACTACCAGGTTCCTCTCGGAGATTTGCCCATTTAGTGCAAACTCTTTTGACTTTAGTCTTGTCAAGTAGAGAGGGATCAGGAGAGGAGCACCCTTCCCGAGGAGCCAGAGAAGAGCAGCTTTGGGAATCATCTGCTGCAGAGGAAAGCGACCTACTCCCTGGTGTACCCATGCACTCCACATTCAGGAACTGCTCCTGAGTTAACTGCGTGTTGGAAATAGGGATCACATGTTGGAATAGGGACCACAGTGATCGTACAGACCTTACCCTACAGTTGTTGAAGTCAGGAGATGTGAGTGGTTAAGGTTTAATCCTGAAATAATACTGTGAAAGACGCTAGTTTATTAGTAATGCAATCCATCTGTGTGCCCAGGAGAGCAGGACGGGGCATTGAGTCCCTCCTAGCTCAGGAGCCATTTGACATGCATAATTTTGTAGATATAAGGAAGGGGAGGAGATGACCTTCTATTTTTTTAGTAGTTAAAAATAACATGGGCTTTGTAGTTCAGCAGGGATGATATGCGTGCACCTGAATTTTCTGTAGAGAAAGTTTTTTATCTTTCTTTGGTCAGAGGACGAAGAGCTTTAATATCCCTGCTCCACATACAGTCAGACCAACGTGTTCCTGCTTGTAGAGTTAGAGTAAGGTACATGCTGATCAAAACACATCTGCTGTATGTTCTTAGGTGTTCCTGTAGATTTCTCAAACTTAAGACAAGTGAGCTGTAGTGCCGAGGGCTAAGCCAGGAGAAAAACCTGGATCTTTCTTTCAATACAACTATGTCCTCACGAGCCTCAGGCCCATCTGCAGGACGACTTCTTTCACCAGGGTGAATAAACCCTGTTTTGCATTTGTTTAAAATTCTGAGATCTTCTGCAAGCACAACATGATTCATATTTAGATGGTCTTCAACTTTCAAGAGTTTTGGAGTAAGAACATTTAAAACATTGTGTCATAAATTGACTTGGAACAAACAGCTCTCAAAGGCTACTGAAGTTCAGTGGGCGGTTTGGGAAGAGACCAGTAGCTACGTATTACATCAGGTGTTGTAGTAAGTGTCGTTATCCTCTGTATTGCTAAGTCCAAGTGCAAGTGGACATAGGATACAAATATTATCTCCATGTGATGGAGCAGCCTCTTTGTTAATCATATTCACATATGGATAATGTTGCCCCTGTCTGCAAATAAACATGGTGTGAGTTTGTGAAGAATAAATGCTGAAGGGAAGGTTGGACACTCAAAGCTGAGTGCCTGTCAGAAAGGAACACAGATACCTCACTTGCCTTGCTGAATTTTGATAATTTAAGACCACCTTTAGCATTGTGTGCTGGGGTAGTTTTTTGGTTTTACTTTGCCTGCTACCTTTGTGAAAGGAAATATTTAATAATTTTTTCCCATAAATGTTTACCCGTAGCTCTCCCGAATTAAGAATGTCTCACTCTACAGGAATGTGAACTAAAAACCAAATAAAGCTTGTAGGCTTCACAACACAGTCATTCGTGCCAATGCTCTGGCCTATGCTTAGTGATGACCCAGAGTCTGACAATTTGCATCCATTTAGTTCTTTAAAAACAACAAACATGATTTCTTTTCTTCTTTTTTTTTCTCCACATTAAATCAACAAGAAAGATGTTACTGGTCTTGTCACTGCCTCCTGAATGTAAAATATTCAAATAGGTAGTATTTCCCTTATTATGAAACGAAATAATTAAAATGTAACTGTCCATAATTCTTGCAAGTATGAAGTGATGAACTAAAGGAAACGGTGTTTGCAACAGTCTCATTTACCAGCTGATCTGCCTCAGTCTGAGAAAAGGAAATGCTAAAACAGATGTTCATTTGAACACAGTTTTTCACTCTAGTGTATTTTAAGTTGCAGATACTACTAGAGGATTTTTGCAAACAATTTTTTAATACAATTTATTTACAAGTAAAACAGAAAGTCAGTAAAGCAGACCATTAAATAGCATCCACATTTGAAAATTTAGGTAAGTTGAACAAATTTGGTAAATTAGACAGAAGATACATCAGAAGAAATACAAGTCAGAAGTATAGTGGCTGGCACTTGGACACAAATTGAAATTTGAGTTTGAAAGCCTGGACTGCCCTTTTGAAGAATGTGTTTTAAATATTCAGTGAAGTAATTTGGCTAGGGAAAATTCTCCTAGGGAAAAAAACAACATACATGCATGTATGTTTTTGTAGTGTATGGCTGTAAATGCACATTGGCACCCTCAAAACACTAAATGAACTTTAAAATATGCAAAGAAGTAAACTTTTTGTAGGGTTTTTAACGTGTTTTCCATTAGATTGGCTTTCAGTATTTTTGAAGTGTTTCTGCTGTTTCTTTTAGATAGCTTACATTTTTAAACTGGTCTGTTTCTTCTGCAGTTCTAAACTTAAAATGTGATATTGTTTCTAAGGTTACGTTGTATGCTATCATTTATGTAAATATTTTGTGTAAAAATTATTCTTACAAGAGTTATTCTTACAAGGTGGTGGATTCAGACCAATGTTCCCATCAAAACCGAGATGTTTGATATGAGGCAGGAGGGTAGTGATGGATCTTCCACCAGTGGCAGAAGGACCGATTGTTTTTCTATTTCATCTTGGGTATGACCAAAGCTGTGATCTCTTGTTGAGAAAGTCCATGATAAATTATTCTCTCTCAACTGGCTTAAAATTAGTCTTACTCCACATCCATGTCCCTGCCTCTCCTCTCCCTGGTGAGCTGCCCTGTCACCATTACATGCCAGGATGTCCATTCAGTTGAGCTGGAACAGCTCTTCGTGATGCTAAGTCAGCAAACTGATTCAGAAAAAAATAAAATCATAGAATGGTTTGTGTTGGAAGGTCTAGTGGGAGCTGTCCCTTCCCATAGCAGGAGGGGTGGAACTAGATGATCTTTAAGGTCCCTTGCAACCCAAACCGTTCTCTGATCCTATGATCTGGTATCTCCTACTGAATACTTCCTGACATGAAAGTGTTTTTTGGTTTGTGTATGCTAAATGTTGATACCACCTGACAAACAGTATTTTCAGTCTGCAGGTTTGATATGGAGGTATACATTTGTGTGGGTGTGTATATATATCTACATTTGCATATGTAAAAAATGTGGTTCTTGCAGAGCATGAAAAATACAGAATTTTATGATTTGACAGAAAAATCCTTCAATGGGCGTGATATCAAGTCATAGTTAAGAAGACACAAGGTAGACACTTAGTTAAGGACAAAAATGTTCATGAAATCTACAGAGCACTCAAATGCATTTCATGAGAAGCTGGACATTCTCCATCTGAATCTGGTCATTAAAAAGTTTAGTTTGTGGGGAAGTGTAGGTGGAGATGTTAATATTTCTTTCATTACTCAACTATAAATTTGAAAACAATGTAAAAAGTTTGCTGTGTCCTGGGATTGCCTACATTACGTTTCAGTCCAGACCACTTTAATATTGCAAATCTTACACAAAGCAAGTGGAACACGAGATGTAATCTTGTCTATTTCTAGGCTGACCAAGTATCTGCCCCTTAACATTGAAAATTCAGATTTCTGTTTTCTTTGAGCAGTTTTACTTAGATTAACACAGCCTTATGTCTTCAGAGATAACAGTTGTCTTTTCACATGGCATTCTTCTGTGTCTTGCCCACATACTGCAAGCTGGCCTCCTCTCAGATCGTTGTGTTTTGATTTGATTATACAGAGGTTTTGGTAAGGACTTGGAAAGACAATGCAAAGACATTCCTTGCCTTCTCCTGCTGGCATGGTTGTATCTCAGGAAAACTTCTGGCTAAAACCCAGTGAAGTGCAAAGCTTGTGTGGAGTTTGTTACTCTACATTAAAATGCTGTTCCAGTGCTGAAAGATAATATTCTCACTTTGGGAGCAGCCGTGGTACATTTCAAAGTCATTTTTGTGTGATGTATAAATAAATACCTCATACTTTATGTCTGCCCAGTGGAAGCTTCAGATAAATTATTCTGAAATCTCCATTTACATGATGTAAGTTACATGACAGTTGGAACTGTAAGAGGCATTTCTGAGGAGGAACCATCTCTTGACTTGTATACTAGCACACAAACTAAGAGAAGCATGAAGCTTGTTGTGATAAATTCTGGAGGAATTGCTCATGTTCTGCTGGCAATGCACAGCTTTGTTGTCTACTCAGTAACCATTCCTGTATAATTTTTATAAAACACAATTTACTATTTCTAATTTTTCTAGCTAGGTTGTACACTTGTAAAACTATGTGATGAGATACTTTAAATATATGCCAAATGATTTCTAGCAGATTTTACTTTGGATATTTAAAGTATCAAAGGTAACCTTTAATGTCTTCAGAGATTTTATGGCCACTGAAGGAGAAGTAAATAGATAAAGAACATATCTCAGGATTCTGATGTAAATACAGTCTATTTTAATGTTAATTATTCCTTCCATAGTGTGTGGTCTGGTCCCTTTTTGCACAGCAAACAGAACAAATGAAATAGTCTATTAATGCTTTAACTGTTTTCCAATTTAATATTAGTCAAGTCAACCTGCAGAAAAGAAAACTAGAAAGAGCTTAAAATCCAGAGGATCCATTCCCTCTTACTCCGTTTCACCCACTGTGGTACTGAAATCATGCAACCCATTCCATAACTGGAAACACCCAAAATCTGAACCACTTCGTAACTCCTAATGCAGTGGTCAGGGTCAGGCAATCTTCTCTGGACTTTAATAAACTGAGTCAGTAGAATAAGAAGATGAGTGTGGTAATTACCATCATTTAACAGTTATAGCAGCAGTTTCCATTTGTGTGTTTCTAAACCTGAAATAAATAACACCTTATAAACGTTGTTGAAGTAGATGACTTGTTCTCTGTTGTTCTTCAGGTAGGCAAAAAAGCAGATGGTGAGGACAGTGCTTTTCCTAACCATGTGTCCTTCCAAGGCCAACATCAGCACCCTCTGTCTGGGTATTGCAGTAGTTGTGTGGAAGTGTAGCTGTTCCTACAACCTCATTTTGGAGTAACTGCAGACAGTGTTTCTCTCTGGCACCTGGTGGCCCTTGCTTTCTAACCAGGGTTTATAAGCACCGATGCTAAAGAACTTAACCAGGGTCCCGGGACAAATCTATACTGATGCTTTAAGATTTCTGTTACTCTGTTGCTGACTCGTGCATGTAAACCAGAAATAACTTCTCTTCACTTGCAGGTTCTTTTCCTACCCTGCCCACCATAATCTTTTGTTAACTGGTGTATTTTAGCTGGAGAACAACATTGCCCACTCAGGAAATACAACTGATTTCTACAAAATATTCTTGTTGCTTCATCAGTTGGATGTTGTGCCCCAGCTTCCTATCACTTAATAATAATAACAATTTAGAATCGCAATATAAAACAAAAAAACAATACACTTTTAGTATAAGTGCTATAATACACTAACATCCCAGCTGTAGGATTAAAACTAATGTCCACACTGTGGAATGAAAAAATGAGGAATACTGGGAATGTTTCATTGATAGCTAATATTGAAATTTGGTGTCTCTATGTGCACAGGGTCAGTGTAAGCAACAGTGACAAACACATATGGTATGGCACGATTGGGGAGAAAAAGGAAAGGGATGGAGGAAGACAGAGTTATGAATTCAAATTAAACGTTCTCTTGGTGTCTCATCCCAAATGAGATGATATCACATTTGTTGACCCTACAAGAATATAAATCTTTGTCTGTGCTGTAGATAAGTAACTTTTGGGAATGTAAAAATTTAATTATTCAAAAAACATTGAATATGCAGAATTTTCAGCATTGATTTGGCTGGCAACTGGGAAAGCATTAGCTTTTATAGAGAAGGTCAGGTCTTCCTACTGCCTTGTTCTACTGTTTTTCGATGCTTTCTCAATCTTCAAGCTTTTCCTTGGACATCCTGTCTTGTCATACCAGGTCAAGCTAAGCTGGGAACATACCCTTGAAGCAGAATGCTTTTTTGTGCCTCAACAATTACATATTTGGTTGAATACTATTTAACAAAATACATATTTTTATACAAGTATATTTATTCACAACTAACTGTGCTTATTACATAGATGTCTTTTGGTCAAGAAAGTTTGTGGTGAATTCTGTACAGATTTTTAAAAATCCAAAATCTAGTTCTGGGTGTAGAACATTTTCATCATATTTTGTGGGACTGCCATTAAAAGAACCTATTTAGGTAACCTGCTTAAAACGGGCAGTGAAATATAGTTCATGCCTGTTGCCATTTCGGAATTAAAATTAGTGATGAGACATCCAAATGGGGTTAGGCACAGGTTGTAGGTACCACCTTTTCTCCAAGAAAATTCTCCTGAGTGCCTCATTACGTGCAGTACGATGCACATAAACCACCTTTGAAATCCATAGACCCAGTTACACTGTGACATCCAGATGAG
The DNA here is from genome assembly GCA_013401335.1 of Brachypteracias leptosomus. NCBI lineage: Eukaryota > Metazoa > Chordata > Aves > Coraciiformes > Brachypteraciidae > Brachypteracias > Brachypteracias leptosomus. The sequence continues at coordinate 107,727 of VYZX01004779.1, read as the reverse complement.
AGACATCCAGTTGCTGTTGGGTGCTGGCAGGGAGTCCAGATAAGGCAAGGCAGGGGAGGAGGTTGGAATAAGCCCCTTTTCTTAGCAAGGGTCAAGATCCTCACTGGGTTTCTCCACCAGCTACCCCCAAATACTCAGTTGCTTGTTCCCACCCACAACCCCTTTATTTTGGGTGCCTGTGAAAGCAGCAGTCTGTCCTCATGTTATGGGAGGGCAGCCACAGCCATGTTGGACCTCCAAGGATGGCACCAGCAGTCTCAACCTCTTGGTTTTCTGTAGAGGACCCAGGCTTTTTTATGTTTGCTTTCTAAATTTAAAAAATTACTTTTTTTCACTAGGTTTCTACTTTTCCTAAGCTTTAATAGGCTATTTTTAACAACCAGGAAAAGAGGTCCCTTCCAATCCCTAACATTCTGTGATTCTGTGATTCTGTGATGTTAGCACAGAAAGTCACTTTTACTTTGTGTAGGTTCTAGAACTTAAAATTTGCACACAAGAAAGGTTTTCTTGTAGCTTTCCCTTAAAAAGGAGTTATATGTTCAAATATATTTCTACAGCTGCAGTGAGAGAGGGAAAAATGTATATATTGCATTTCCATCTCTCATTGTTCAGCATTGCTCCTGCTTAAAGGCATATTGGATCATTATTCCCCAATATGCTGGGTAATTATGTTTTGTCCAAACAAAGCCTTAAAATTAATGAACAGTTACTGCATTACAGTTTTGAAAAATATTTCTAGGAAAAATGGTTGGGAACTTTTCAAAGAAATCATTTTCTGTCAGATCATCCTGTGGAAAAAAAAAAAGAAAACTTTGTATGAAAAGGCTTGTACAAGCAATTGAAAAATTGTGAAATTGCTGAAATGCTACGTTTTGAAACTATGCCATTTTCCTACTCTGAAACCACTTGTTTAGAAAGTCCATTTCAGTTTTGATTTTTTTAACTTAGCTTTTTTTAAACTGGTGGAACAAAATGCTTAGATTGATCCAAGTGGGAGTCACTTACTGTGCTTTCATTTATTGTATTTTTGCCTTGTTGATATTCTCACACTTCTTGCAGTGGTGGAAGATGGGAAACAAGTTTGGAAAATGGCTGTTCATAAAGGACATTTATTTAAAAATGTAGGCATTTTGTCTCCTATTCTTGAGAATATCGTCTGGGGACTTTGTATTTGTTTTAACATATTCACAGAATCACGGAATGTTAGGGATTGGAAGAGACCTCGAAAGACCATCTAGGCCAACGCCCCTGTTGAGGCGTATTCCCATGTTTTAAATGTGGACTCTTTTTATACTTAACCTTAGGAGTATGTGAGTTACATGGTGTCACATGATCCAAAATCAAAGGTATCTGACACTACTTGCCAATGAAGATACCACCATGAACAACAACAGACAATGCATGAAAAAGTGGCCTGTATTTATCAAAATGGCATCATTTTTATATGCTGGTGGTTCTCTTGAGTCTTACACATCCAGTAGGAAGGAACCCCTTTAAAGCAACCTTCAAGCCTCCTTCTGATGGTGTCTGAATGATTTGTTCTGGGGATGAGTCCAGCCTAGCAGCCTGATTGAGGCACTTTGATGAAAAGAAATCCTACTCAGTGGAGAGCCTGAGAGGGGAAAAATGCAACTGCCAAGATGCTGACAGTACTTTAAAAATGCAAGTGCTTTCCCTAATGCCTGTGGTTAATAAGGATAAGCAGCAGTGACTGATGTTCAAACAGCTACACCAGGACTTTGATCTGGTTTTGTGACGCTGATGCTCCAGTGGGGATCAGGGCTTGTACTGTGTATCAGATGCTCTACAGGCATGTAGAAGAAGTCCTAATCCTAAGAAGAAGTCCCAGTCCTAACATTTCCTCAGTGCAGTACTGTGAGGTCTCAATTAGGGCAGCAATGTGTGACAGGAAAAAGAGGAGGAGACAACAAGTGTGACAATACAAAATACTATCAACAGGAAACTGCACGTTTCAAAGACAAAAGGTATCTTGTTATCTTGGCTGTGATGTTGTATCTCCAGCTGGCCTGCCATGGGTGAGGCTCAGGAAAATCCAAAGCCTGTTGAGCTCTGTTTCTCCCTTCAAGGCCGTACTGAATCACATCAGCGGCTGCAACCCCAGTTTGGTGGTAGGAGAACAATGTGCTATTGTTGATATTCTTTTGGATAAGGCACAAAACCAGAATTTTAACCGCAGAATATTAAATCACCTCTTTTGGCATGAAGAGATAGGTTTACTAAGGGCCCTAATCCAGTTCTAATTTACATGATTATCTTTTGTCTCTCTAAATTCTTCCTGTAGTTTTTATTAGATTTGTTCCTCTTTTTTTCTTTACTTTGGAATATAAATAATGAGAACAAACTATGCTCTACTGATACTTTAATAGATTCTTACTTTTCTTTTTGTAGTTTTTATAGGGGAAGGGAAAATCAGAATCAAGTGTACCACACATGTAAGTTCTCAATATTTGACCAGGGTTATTACATGAAATCCAGTGTCATGACTGATTATTGTCATTAAAATAAAATAGTATTCCACATGCATGAGATGTAAAATGAAGACTATCATCTGTACAGGGTAATTGTGATTAAGATGCTATAGTAGAGATTTTTTCTTTTAGGACACTTCCCACTAGCACACATAATATTTGTAATCTCCACATGCATCCAAAGATAACCAAAGTGATGAAAGAAGTGAGATTCTTATTGCATGTTTAAATGAAAAAAAAATCAGAATGTGGCAGATTTAAGATTCTTTTTTATGTACTGTGTGCTGTGTTCCAAGTTCTGATCCTGCTAAAAAATGATTCCTTGAAATTACAGAAAATTGTAAGTGCGACATTCATAAAATCACTTAAGTGGTTGATCCTTGATTGGTGTTTGGTTCAGATTGCTTCAGAAGAGAAGCACAGAATTTGCATGAATGATTGAATGAAATCAAGGTGGAGGAATGTTACTGATGCTGCCCAGGTGTTCTCTCTGCCTGCTACATGGCATGAAACAAAGCTCATTGAAATCGATGGAAAGATGTTAATTGAGTGAGGTTTGAATAATGGCTCAAACCTGCTGCTTATTTAAAAGTAATTTGTAAAGTTTTGCTTGACCTATAACGGAAAATGGGATTTCTCATTTTGAAACGTTCAAATGGCTTAAAGGGGTGACAAAACTTTATTTTTTAATTTTCCAATTGGAAAACTACTGCCATCTCCACTTCTCTTTCTTGTGTCCATAATTTCTGATATAAAAAATCCAGAAGTGTCTGAGGAAAGTGCTCCATCATTAATGCTTGTAGGTCATCCATGGGATTATACTAGTGTTGCCACAGACCAGCATTTTCCCCCCTAATCTCTAACTAACAGAAATATGGAGATCAGCGAGGTGTAAGAAAGGAAGTGGAAAAGAAGCAATATCAGGGAACATTTCCTCCTGATCTTTGTTTTCTTCACCTTCCACATTTTCCTCCTGTTGTTGCTTCATCTCCTAATGATCTCCAGTCAACTCACCTCTCATCCGCATTCCTCTTGGCTGATACATTCCCTCCTGAAGTAGAGTGTGATGGTGGCCAGCCACCATGCGGTCAAAACTTGGCAAGCCAAAGGGAGTCCTCTTTTTTTTACATGCATTATAACTGCACCCTAAGTGATTTAGGTTTAGTGCTTTCTTCTCTTGCACCCAGGAGTTTCTCCAACAAGCAGAAACCGTAGCACCACCACGTTCTCCTCAAGCTTCCTGAGAGAGGTTTTATTTAAGTATCTTGCTTCTTCCCTGCCATCCTGCAGCTAAGAACTGCTCTGCTCAGAGCTGCAGCACCTCAGCATAAGCTGAGTCCTTAATAGGTAGCACTGTGGCATGTCCATCAATTTGGAGATAGATTTGGTGGGCCAAACCCACAATCATAACAGAGCAAGCATGCTTTCCTTGTGCAGGTGCAGCACTGGGAGGGAGGGGGTTAAATGACAGAGTGCACTTGGAGCAAGATGAAGTGTTCAGCAGGACTCCTGTCCTACCCATACTGGCTCTTCCAGTCTTGTTTGGAGGCCATGGTGGGCAAAGCCTGGACTGGGGGAGATACTCCTGAGGCTGCTCCTGTGGGGTTCTGGCCCCAGCCCGGTTTCTGCCATGGGAAATGACGTTGCTTTGTCCTGCTCTGCCACTTCAGGGCCCATGAGAGCAATGTAAACCCAGCTGCTGCAAAAGGCTTAAAAATAAATGCAAAATAAATTAAGATCTCAAGACAGAAAAAGCATAAGAAATAAAAAAGTTTTACATGTAAAGTATTTTAAAAAAAATAAAATCTGAAACCCAGACTTTCATTCCCAGACCTGAGTTTACATTTTTGCACTCAATGACATCGGTTGCACAGAAAACCCAGAATCTTAGAGCTTGCAAAATGGGTAAAAATAAAACAAGGAAATATTTTCCTTCTCCTCTTTCAGTTTTGCAAATCATGTATTTTTTAGATTATAAATAGCTAAATCAACAAACTTTTACTGACTGGGGATGTCAAGCACACTTTTGTTGTTGACTTTCAGAACTATTTAAACTCCTGAGTGCTAAAAATTAAAATTCCCTTTGGAGAAGCTTGTAGCTTTCAGGGGACTTGGTTGGAGTCCCCAGTAAGAAGTAGTTAATAGGTAGACTGTGGTGACTCCAGCAAAACAAGATAATCAATTCCATCTGCTGTACTAATTAATCACCCTTAATATTGAAAGTCGGGGACATCATGAATGTGCACAGTAAGCATATATTTTGGAAAGCAGGACAACAGTTTGTTACCTCAGTTACAGTCGATTAATCTGACTCCTCTGGTTTCACCTCCCAGAGAAAACCTGTGGGAAGAGCCCCCCCTGCTCAGTAGCTGATCCGTGCTCCCCAGGCACCCCAGCTCCTGGCTTTTGGTTTGTTTGCTTTAACCAGTTCTGCTTGTTCTTGTCAGAAAAGGAATGGTTAAAAGGGATGAATAGAACATTCTGTTTGGGACTTGAGTTTTCCAAAATAAAATATGTGAGGGAAAGGTTTCATTCAGCTTTGGCATGGCTTTGTTAAGTCAGTTTAAGCCAAGAAAGATTGTTATTCCACACTGTTTGCCGATAGTAGAAAGTTTACATATCGGATTCATTTTTTTTTTTCTTGAAGGAAGAAAAGAATCAGTATGAATTTGAGGGACGGATCTCTTACTTGCTTTGCAGAAGAGATTGTTCTGTTAACAACTCATCAAGAAAGGGGGAGAAAAAAAAAAAAAGATAAACAGGATTAACTGTTTACTTTAAGTGAGCCGAAGTCTGGTTGTTTTTCCGAAGAAGAACACAATGTACTGTTGTATCTGGTTTCCAGCGTGGTGTTTATCATAACTCCTCGTGCGGTGGTTGGTAGAGTGCTGGGAAGGCTCTCCGCCCACTCGCCGCTCGCTGCCTTTCCCTCTCCCATTGAGGCCTCCGGCCAGCGCTGCGAGATGGAGCGAGCTGTCCTGTGTGATCCCTGCTGCCTGACACGGGCTGACATTGACCCAGAATAAAATAACAGGGGCCGTTTCCTAGAACTCTCGCTGGACTGCTGAGAACTGCTACCAAAGCCCTTGTAAACACGCGATGCGCACACACAAACACGCTCCTCTGCCCCTTTTAGAAACACACCTTGGAGAGGCAGCGCTGGCCGGAGCAGCGGCAGCACCATTGGAAAACAGGAACAGCAAGGGACTGGGACACTGCCTCTCAGCCGGGGACGGAGCCCCGACATGATCTCACTTCTGCTTTTCCCCTTTGCTCTTTATTCTGCTGTTTATTTCGATGAGTGTTACATTTTAGTGCTGGCTCAGTGGGATGATGTGGCCCTGGAGCAGCAGAAAGTCTCGCTGAGCGCAGACACGGCTCTGTAAGAAATCCTGCAGGGTTGGATTTCGTTTACCTTTCACATGAGCTGGGGAAGCACATGTGCAGTGCTGTCCTACCAAGAATGTGCTGTAAGATGTTCTGTGCCTGCTGAAATGGGCAGGTCTTTTTTTTTTTTTTAATACTCACTTCATGTTTTGTTTCTGTTTTATTTTTTAAATGAAATCTTCTAGGATGCCAGTCATGGCCTGTGTGGTTCAGAAGTAAATCTGGTGAATCCACAAATAATATGGTCTAGAAACACAGGGGACCCCAGTGCTGCTGCTACAGTATTCTTGCTTCATTCCAGACGCTGTAATTCTGTAAAGCCCTCGCCCTGGGTTTTGTAGGGGGGGTTGAGAGTTCTCTAAGCCCCATCGTGCAGAAGGAGTGGGGTGAGAGAAAGCAAGCCCTTTCTTTCTATATATACATACATATATATAGCCTCCTCCCCCAGCTCAAGTGGGATCTAGCACACAGAATAGGCTTTGTGGACCTACCCTCCTAGATACCACCATATAATTCAACTATTGCTTTCAGATCACCCTTGGAAGACAGGACTTTTATTCTGATTTTTGCATATAAGGAACTGAGGTGTGGAGGAACCAGCACAGCAAAGATGATATGGTGTTGCCAGCACCAGCAACTGAATGCTGATTTTCTTGGAAGGGAGGATGCTGAACACCTTGCAAGGGAAGATCCTTTGGCAGCACCTTGCCAACTGTTGGAATTCTTGGATGCCAAAACAATAATTACAAAGTCTTAAGATTAAAAAAAAAATAAACAAAGAGCCCCTCCTCAGATTCATAGATAAGTGCTTTAAATGCCTGGGTGGTAATTACACGTTATATTTGGAACATGATTTTTCTATTGGAGATCATCCATAAGAAAGACTTGCAGTTGTCAAGTGAGCCTGTAAGTTTCTTAAATGTACATTTTTACTCTTGATTAGTATCATGAGATACAGGAAAATAATATTTCTATACTGAAATAGCCAAAGGAGTTGTAATGCGATTCCATGCTGAAGTAATAGTACACTGAGGAACCCCAGGAGTGGGTGCATCATTTTTTTTACCAACTACAATTAACAGCATATTGAGTCTGAAACAAACTGGGACAATCTGGTGTGCTTGCTTTTTTGTTACCACCCAAAACTGTTTTTATGTACGTAACAAGCTGTATGAAATGGACCTTGGCAGAAGGACCACAAATGACGTGCAGTGTGGTGTGGAGGTGCTGGGGGGATCTGGAGGGAGGAAGCTCTTACTGGTCTGTTGTGGCTGAACTTTTATACAAACTTTCAGGCAGTACTTAGGAAGTTTTTTTTCCTTAGCTTTCCGTGTCTTCCAAACCAACTGTCACTATAAACTTTTACTTACATGGCATAATTATTTGGGATTTAAACTATTAACATAGAACAGCTTCAATATTCATTTATGAATCTGAGATAAGTGAAACTATCGGGTGATACTGAAAATGCTTCTCAAATACAACTCTGTAGCTGTTTGAAATTATAGCTTAGGCTCCACATTGTGATTGAGTGGATGTCAGGAATGTCTTTTTATGGCTTTAAAAGTTTTGTTTACTTATGAGCAAAATTCTGCATACAAATAAAACACGCACATCAGCAGTTTAATTCGAAAGTGCACTTAGAGGCAGTGTCAGAAGGGAAGTTTAAAAAGTTCATTTAGTGCTGCGTGAAAACATAGAAGAAATGGTTTATGCTGGAAAAAATTGTCACGTGTGAAGCTGTGGTTGTCATTACGAGCATAAAAAGCTGCCTGCTTTTTGTGCTACACCCGTTCCTGAGATGATGTACATAGGTCCCACCAGGCAGGTGGTGGTCCACATTTTAGGTGGAAACAGGTCCAGTGCTGTGGAGCTCCATTCTCTACAGGCATGGTCTGTTACAGAGATCACCCTGCTGATACGTTTGGCCCATAGAGGTCTCTTCCTACACCCAAAAGCTGTTTCTCACAGAGCACTGCTTCTTCAGGTCATAGACAGAAAATAGTAGGTGGAAGGATTAACCTGAATGAAGGCATGGAAAAAGCACCCAGCAGGCAAAGGTTCAGAAAAGACCTTGTGGAAGTAGCGTTTGATTTTCCAGTTTGAATTGAAGTGACTATTCAAGGAAGTGAATAAAAATAAGCAACAGTTGGTTTATAACCTCTCTTACTCTTTTTCTTCTTTTTTTTAAACATATGCATAAAAGTGTGAGGAAAACCAAGGAAAATCCCAAATGATGGGCTTGGTATTGTTACTGTAATGAGTTATTTGCAAAGTGTACTGTGTAAATACTCTGTTACACACATGCCAAGAAGTGCCTGCAAAGAGAAGATTCCTTTCCTGAGACCGTGGAGGTCTGCTGCATATTTCTATTCGAGATGCAGAGATAAGACTTGCTTATTGCCCTGGTGATACTCCTGTCACATGTGCTGTTCCTACCAGTGCTTCTGCAAGGACAGCCTCTCTCTGGCTGGAGGGAACTGACGTGTCTGGTGTGAACTGTGTGCCAGGTCCAGCAGTCCAGAACTGCCTTCTCCTCTCTTTCTTTCTGGGTCCTTTCACAATTACCAAATAAAAACGCACATGATCACAAACTCCACTTTTTGGTAATTTCAGACCTCCAGTTTTCAAAGTGAATGATGGGTATTTTGGTTCTCTCAATGCTTCAAACCAGAGCACCAGCCTGGGTGCCAGAAACATCTATGCTTGGAGGGAGTTATGACCAGGATTCTTCCTTGAGCTTGACATCCCCCTTATAAATTGGAAGCAGCAGTGCTTGTGTTTTCCTCTGTGTCTATGTTCCTCTGCAGCCCATGCATGGAAGAAGCTGGTCATCATCATTGATTTTTATTTCTATCATACAACCTATAGTTGTGTTCTGCAGAGCTTCACTCACTATTTAGTGACAGCAAACGGCATGGATTTTAAGCAGAAAACTGAATCTTGTGTCTCCCTAAAGAAGGCTACAGCAAGTACATACTTTCCAAAAGGGAACGTGAAACAGTTTTTGATCTGATGAATTTGGTGCTTTTAAGAGGACAATCCTGCCAGTGTTATGAGGGGGTGGGGTAGATGGATGGTTGTCCCTGTGTGTTTAGACCTGTGCCCTGAGCTTTATATTTTTCAGAGATAATATGGGTACGGTGAATGCAAGGAGTATGTAATGTAGGGATAAATTAAATCCTGGCAGGGTGGTGTCCTGCAGGTTACAATTTGAATCTGAGCCATATTAGCTGGAGTTAATCAGCTCCACCTCGAGACTTGACCAGACAAGTTGCTGCATTGGAGTTGTGTAGGTAGTGTTGTGCCTCTGGTGATTAAGGGAGAGGGGGTTTTGTTTATGCGTGTTTATGTATGTGTGCCTTGTGCCTCTGCTAGGACCGCACCTCACAGAGATAAGAAGTCCTTCTGACAAACAAAGGAGCAGCAGCTGGCTCTTGGATGGTTAAGATAAAGCAAATANTTTTTTTTTTTTTAAAAAAGGCTAATCTCTGCCTCACTGCTTATCATTCCCTATCTTCGCCCCCTTTGTTATTACCCATGAGTCATACTTCACCTTTTCCTTAGTCTACGTCTCCCACATTCACTCCTCTGCTGGCTTTCCTGCCACCCCTCGCTCCTGGAGTGAATTCTCTGCTGCTTTACATGAGAAATTTGTTTCCAAAACTATATTTTAAATTCAGGTCTTAGGCAGGGTTGTCTCCTGTTGTCCCAAAAATAAAGGTGGCCCCTTTTTAGCTCTCTACATGAACAACGCTGGTAAAAATGGAGATGTTGCCCTTCTTTTTATTACTATGCATACTGGCAAGGCATTGGTAAAGGTATGTTTGAGCTGATTAACTGATTCAGTACAAACACCACATTTTATAGAAAAATAGTATTTGTAATAGATGTGCACAAAACATAAATGCTGAATTCCCCAGGGCAGGTGCTCATTTTGGATTTGCAGCTTGTCTCTTAATTTAGATGTAGATTTTCAGGCTGGTAGTGAGTTTCAAAGTGGGTAAAAATCATGGGACAAACTTGCTTTAATCAGTTAGATTTGCTGCTAAAACTTAATTTGCAAGAATATTTGCTGCAATATGAGAGCAACACTGTAACATGGGAAAATAATTAAAATGCACTTTTCTGGGAATAAAGTGAAATCAAGGGAAAAAACCCAATGTTGGTGAGGAAGTTATGGCCATGAACCAATAGCCTCTGAAAGCTGCTGAGNATTGATTTTTATTTCTATCATACAACCTATAGTTGTGTTCTGCAGAGCTTCACTCACTATTTAGTGACAGCAAACGGCATGGATTTTAAGCAGAAAACTGAATCTTGTGTCTCCCTAAAGAAGGCTACAGCAAGTACATACTTTCCAAAAGGGAACGTGAAACAGTTTTTGATCTGATGAATTTGGTGCTTTTAAGAGGACAATCCTGCCAGTGTTATGAGGGGGTGGGGTAGATGGATGGTTGTCCCTGTGTGTTTAGACCTGTGCCCTGAGCTTTATATTTTTCAGAGATAATATGGGTACGGTGAATGCAAGGAGTATGTAATGTAGGGATAAATTAAATCCTGGCAGGGTGGTGTCCTGCAGGTTACAATTTGAATCTGAGCCATATTAGCTGGAGTTAATCAGCTCCACCTCGAGACTTGACCAGACAAGTTGCTGCATTGGAGTTGTGTAGGTAGTGTTGTGCCTCTGGTGATTAAGGGAGAGGGGGTTTTGTTTATGCGTGTTTATGTATGTGTGCCTTGTGCCTCTGCTAGGACCGCACCTCACAGAGATAAGAAGTCCTTCTGACAAACAAAGGAGCAGCAGCTGGCTCTTGGATGGTTAAGATAAAGCAAATATCAGAGCTAATACAATTCAATTAGTTTTCAGGCATTTTGTTCCCCCCTTTCCCTCCCTTCTAAAGAAAGAGTAACTAATGAAGTCCCTGCTGAGCCCTGCAGAGGTGGTGGCTTTTGCCTGGCTGTCTTGCTCCTCATGCTTATCTATGCATGGAGAAGAGCTGCTGTGGGCCTCATGGTTGTCCTCCTACCCAAGGATGAAACAATTATTTGTTACTTAAGAACCGTTCATGACAAATTTCTGCTGCTTGTTTTCACAAGACTCGGTAAAAGCAATCCCTGTGCAATCAGTCAGGCTCTGTGCACTCTCATCTCTGCAGCCGGATCTTCTTTTTCTTCTTTTCCACAAGCTGCTGAGGCTGGAGGTGACCAAAGCTGAAGAAGGGTTTTGTCACCCTTAATTCTCCAGAAAGTTGGCTGCCCAGTATGAGGCAGCAGAATGGAGAGAGATTATTTTTCATGCATAAAAAAGCAATAGAAAAAGAAGGCTTTACCCTTCACCCATGAGGAGTGACTAAGTAGGAGAAGGGCATGGCAGAGTAATCCTGTAATCCTCTCCAGATTTCTACCGGGAAACATTTTGTCCTAAAGATCAGCACAGTCATAGAAATAATGCAGAGTAATCAGCCTCATCTTCTCCCAGCCCCCATCCTTGCTCCTGGCTATTAACAAATTAACAAAATCTTCCCAAGCTTTTGCATGAGACTTACTGTGTCATTAATTTTTTTTTTTTTAAAAAAGGCTAATCTCTGCCTCACTGCTTATCATTCCCTATCTTCGCCCCCTTTGTT
>VYZX01004779.1:15384-83911 GCA_013401335.1 Brachypteracias leptosomus | reverse complement strand
AAGCATTTTCATAGATCCCAGGCGTGTTTCAGGTATGTCCAGTATAACCAGTAACTAAATGGATGCATTTAGATGCAGGGTCTGAGCACTCACTAAAATGCCTCAGGAGTAAATAACCTATAAGTTGTCATAGGCTGTTACTTCCTACCAGAAATTAATTTCAACGAACTGGGATAAACTTTGCAGTCAGATATTGGTCTGTATTGACAAAAATACTAATTTTATGTTTTTAGCCCTGACTGGAGTTCCACACAGAATAATAATGTGGATTTTGACAATTTGTGTCTTTTCATTTCATTTGCCAACACAGAGTTGTTTTACTGCTGAGTGGAACAGACCTACTTGTTTCTTCTCTTGATGCTTTCTTACGAGATAGAAATACAAAGAGTTTCTATTCAGCAGAACAGAACGATAGCACCAGTTTAAAAATAGAGGGGAAGGAAGAAATGCTTTAAGGCAATACATAGTTAACACAGGGTGTCAGTACAAATTTTTACCCTAAATTGAAGAAAATGCTTAACAAGTTTCAAAAGAAGCTGCAACCATTGCATGGATAGTGCTAAAATCCACACTTCTGTTGGATAGGCTTAAAACACTTTGAAGGATACATCAACTCAGCTTTGGCACTTGACCCAGCCTTTGATTCATGGCAGTTGTACTATCTGGTACTATCTGTTGCATTTTCCTCCAAAGTAGACTCTGAATATTGAGTTCATCAACCAGTGCTATGTTTCTCTGACTTCTGCATTTTCAAATAAAGTTGGCTTCTGTTGTTTGTCATTTTAAACTTTCAAGACTTAGGCACTGAAATGTGAAATCTCCCTGGTGTTGTCTGTAGTGTTGGTCACTATTGTGCCTGAGGGTTTCCTTTCTTCTCTTTAAGTCCCATACTTCTCTGGCCTCTGTCTCCTTTTTCCTCTACTTTTCACCATATACTTTCTCTTCTTTTTGTTTTACACTCAGAAGAGAGGACCACTGCCAACAGCTATATGAGAAAGTGTTTCAACTGCTAGACGTTGACAGGAAATGTAATAGTAAGAATTCTCTGCAGAGCAAGGAAGTCATAACTTCCTTCCTTTGGTTTTCCCTCCTCCAAAAAGGCTCCCATCTAAAGAGCCACCCACGGCTCTAAGGTTTTGAGGTCCTGAAACACTTTGGTAATTGCTGTGTTTAAAAGTTGAGTTCCATTTAAAGCATCATTTTGGCAGTCACATTGAAGTTTTGAATATCTGCATGACTTTTTTATTATTTTTGATGGCTGCTTATGTATCAGAAATTAAATTTTTTCCCCAAGTTTTCTTCTCTTTAACAAGCGCAAACTGCTGCGTGTACCTTTAGTGCTTCTGTCATGAATTTGTTTAGTAACCAGCTTTCGAGAGTAATGTAGGCACATCCATATTCAATCAAAAGTAGTTTTATATTATAATATCAATGTTTTAATGTGGTATGTGTGATTTCTAATGTACTATAGAAATGTGTAATTTCTAATGTACTATAGAAAACTGAGTTACTAAAACATGTAAATAAATTGTTCAACAAAATAGCTTCATATATCTAAACAAAACTGAGGGATAAAAAGCCAGCAACTCTTCCTCTGTTTGTATTCTGACCAAGATGCTGGTTTAGTAGGCTCAGATTTTTACTTTATGATTTTGTTGCTTTTATTACTCAAGTTTGAGAAAATATGATGTTACGTAGCCTGTGCACTGCAAGGTCCGAATAGGTCGATTAAAGCTTTATATTTGGACTGCTTGGCTTTTGATAGTTGAAGTTAAGCTGTCTAGGTTGATTATTACTGAATTTCTTTTTAGTTTTGAGCAAGGAGATTGTTCACAGAGGGCTATGAGTTCCTTTTTTTTTGAGTTCTTAATAATTGATACTGATACTGCCAAAAGAAAACTGATTCATTTTAAACTAAAACTGGGAGAGCAGGAAACAAGAGCAGTGCCAAGTCTTAAGTTCCTAGAGCAAAGCTGTGGAAGGTGTTCCTGTCCCCTACTGTAAACTTTAGTAGTCTTTCTTCTTTTCCTCACCATAGGCATTGTTTTCCTTCTGCTTTCTTGGATATTGCTGATACTTTCTCCCTGTAGTAATTTCCTCCTGAATCTGTGGTATGATTATTAAAATTGAAAAATCTCCCAAACTATAAGTTGCGATGTTAANTTTTATTAATATCACTCACTATTTTCCAGTAGTTTTTCTATGGAGTAGTTTAAGATGATTTGTTAAATCAGGATTAATTTCTGCACTTGTTGCATGTATGTTTTGCATTTTCTCAGCCATAAATGTAGCCTGTTTAGCAGTATTAAATCTTTAAAATTCTCCAACTGCTGTCTGGGCACACAGCAGGCACTTTGCATTTATAGATACAGACAAATGATGTACCAAAGGAAAGTTGAGGGGGGATGCCTTTTGAGCACACTGAATAGTAAAAATAATTAAGGTCACTGAAAAGGATTATTTTGCCTATTTTATATATATACACACACATGTGTATATATATAAAAGTATCGTTATATATAGGCAAGGTTTGAAGATGTGGGTTTACAGAAGCAAAGAGTACCTGTACGTAGAGGACTACCTGTTGTAAGTCCATGCAGCTGTGGAAGTCTGTACTATAACACTCCATTGGAGTTACTGGTGGTCTTACTGTGTTGGTGACAAATGAGGGACATCTTCATATTCAGTATGAGACAAAAAGATTTGTATCAAACATAGATTTCAGTCTGGCATGGAAAGTAGGGGGTTGAGTCTGTCATTGAGAATCTGATAGGTGATTTCTGTCCTTCTTCTGGTGTGGATTCAGTCTTTTTTTTCAAAGGAAAATTATAGAATATTGCAATAGAGTCCTTGTCTCTGAAGTAGAAAAAATGTTATTCAAAATACTTTGCATATTCTTTTTTTAATCCTTGAGCCTGTTTCTTCTCATTTCTTACCCTACTTTCCCTGTTTTTAAGAAGTGTGTCTTTTTGTGATCAAAATTATTTTTTTAAAGTGACTAGTAATTGCACTCACAGAGCAAAATTTTCAAGTTTTTATTTTGTCTTCTGTAGCCAGAGAGGCTCTTTGTGCACATGGGAGCTACCCATGTCCCTTCACTGCAGCACAGAGCCAGCTCTTCATCTCTTGTCCTGGCTCTGGAGCTGAAGAAGGATACATGCATTGGATAAAACACACCCATTGTTCAAGTCAGATTGAAGTGGGATTTGAGTGTTGCTTGGCCAATAAAGAGAAAGAATTTTATTTCTTCTGTGAGGGTAGTGGTTTTCTACAGAGGAGGACACAATGTCTTGCCATTTCTCCGCTGTCATTGCCCCCACCTCATTCCCCCTTCTGCCAAGTCAAAGTCAAAACTGTAAAGAGAGAGTTAACTTTGTTGGAGGTGTATAAATGGGTGGAGCAATATGGGAACTCCTCACCAGGGACACTGACTGATACAGTGACAGCTCCAGGAGAGAACATCCCCTTTAGCAGACAAGATCCTGGCAGGATGTGCTTTGGAACTTGCGAATCCTTCAGGTGGCAAATGTCCCTGCCCTTTGCCTGACTGGTGTCAAAGAAAAGGATGGGGACAAGATGTTCAGGAGACACTCTCTATGCTGCTCCTCTGCCTGTTTGTAAACAAATACTGTCATTTACTAATAATTAAGTTTCAAACAGTAGATGATGTTCTCCAAAAAGATGGTGTTTCTCCAAAAGTAATAGAAAAAAAGTATCATATGTCTTAGATATTCCAATACGGAGTAGCAAGCTGGAAAAGAGCTAAAGAAGAAGGGACAGCTTTATGTCCCTTGTGCAAACTTAAACATACAGATGAGGGTAACAATAAGAAGTGTTGCTTTGTATGTTGTAATGTTCTCACTGTTAAAACACAAACCCCACCATCCTCTGAGTTCAGCCTTCCCCTTTTACAGACTCAGTGATGATGCCATATAAGTCAGGAAGTTCTTTTCTGTAGAAGAGCAGCACATTTGTATTTCTGGTCTGTTCATTAGTGTGGAGAACTCCACAACTCCAGGTAGCAACATCACCTTTTTAATCTGCCGGCTTGTGACCACAAGTTGAACCACAAAATTTATTCCACTCTGAGATTTAAATCCATAAAACTTCTTACAGTGCTGGTCCAAAGGCATCACTACTAGCACTGAATCATAGATGATACCTGACACTTTGTGAAAAAACATTAGAAGAAGTTTGCTGCCCATAGCCACCCAAATTCTAAGTGCTTAAGGATCCGGAGAAGATCCTTAGGGAACTAGAGAAATAAATAAGCAGAAGTGAGCTAAAAGCAGAACTTTATAAAGAAAGTTTCCATGACCCCTTGAAGAGAAGCAGCATATTGCAACATGCTTCAGCCCTGTACCAGAGCGTGTCGTTTCCTTCTAACAGTTGAGTTGAGAAGCTAATGTTACTTTTAGCAAGTTTTGGACTTCATTTTTTAGAGCTGTTCCAGAAATAGCGGCTTTCTTAATTGGAGGAGCAGACAACTTGTTCTTGGAGGCAGCGTGGGGTTAAAATCCAGCAACACAGAACAGAGAACTAGGACAAGATAACTGGGAGCTTTAACTCAAAAATGCATGCCTCTTCAAGTTGGTTATCTGTAGCTATTTCCCTCCCTCAGCTGTTTTCATGCCCTCTCCCTCCAACGTTCCTGCCTGTCCAGCAAGGATGTCTGTCAACTGACAGGGCAGCCTCTGAACGGCTCCAGGTTACAGCTTTGCTTGCTAGAGCTACAGAGCCTGCAACATTTGACCTTAATATGCTGAGATGTTCATTTTATGCTTGATTATGAATTAAAAGTGAGAAACTTGCAANACTGGGTGTGATACATCATCCCTCCCTCTCCTCTCCACAGCAGAAGTGATGGAGATTTAATTAAACAAAATCAAAACCAGCTTCCAGAAAACAAATACAAGTTTAAATTGTTTTAATAATCATGCAATGGTTTAAATTATATTCCTTAATGATTCTTTTTAATATAGCATATGACACTGGAAAACATTTT
This sequence comes from Brachypteracias leptosomus, assembly GCA_013401335.1. NCBI lineage: Eukaryota > Metazoa > Chordata > Aves > Coraciiformes > Brachypteraciidae > Brachypteracias > Brachypteracias leptosomus. The sequence goes on along the minus strand of VYZX01004779.1, from coordinate 78,906 downwards.
AAACCTGATTTTGTTGGTCTTTTTGAAGGGCATTAGGACTTTTCAGTCTGATAGACAGTCTGTGGCCTCCAGTAGTGCCTGTAAAAGTTCCTGGACAAAGTCAAGACTCTGAAATGGTAAGTTTTGTTATTATGGAAATGATTTTTTCACTAACAACTACTGTTTTTGTTGGTAGTGTAATCGTGTTTACTTTGGGAATCAGATTCTCTCTATAGCTACTGAGTTTTTTTCTACTGGTTCTGGCAACCTGAAGCCTTCTGGATCAGCAGCATCTTTCCAAAATGATGCAACTAACCTCTTATTAATGGTCTAATAGAGAGAGCTAGACTAGTAGAATGTCCAGACAAATTATTCCTCTCCTTGCAGGAGGAGAGTGATATTAGATCACATGGAACCAGCTGAGAAATCTACATACAAGATATTAACTCATTCTTTTGAAGCACTTTTCAGCCTTAGATTCAAAAGCACTTTTCTGAAGATTAAATTCTGTGAAGACAGACTGACTGCTGGGGTCAGGTCTCTGACTGGTTGGGATGACTTTGATACTCATTCCATGGAGAATCACAACTTACATTCTACTGCTACAGGTTTTTGGTTGAGTGGAGTTTTTTCAGTTGAGATACCTTTTCTTGATATAAACAGCAAGCAGTTTTATATGTAAGTACATAAATAATATTGGTGGCACACTGATACTGTTATTGGGAAGAGATCTGTGGAACTGATTTCTTTTGAGCCATATTTACATTCCTATACCTTTTTTAGTGCTGCCAGAAGCAAACAGAATTTGGGTATCATCTTATTTTGCTTTATTTTTCTTCATGCAGATTTTATTTTTAATGGGTGGACAACTGTCTTTAATAGATCTATATTTCTTTTATTAAATGAAATACTTTATTAACAACAAACATCAGTAGACCATTTCCACAATAAAAATATTCTCTCGGATTGTCTTTTTTTCTGAGTTTTTCTGGCTTGGGACTCTTTAAGTGGTGATTGATAAAGTCATTACATCATGGTACGTTTTAAGGGGGAAAGAAAAATCTGGCATAACCCAAAGAGAGCAGTTCTTGTAGCTGTTGTGTTCCTGTTCTTCATTATCTCCTTGTGCTGTCCTGGATTTAATTTGGCAGCTTTAAAAGTTCGGCAGCTGTTTACTATCACAAAAACCCACCCACATACATGCAAAATGTCCCCAAATATCAGAAACGTTACAGATATTTTAAAAAAAAAAAAAAAAAAGGAATAATCAGGGCATTCCTACCACCTAATAAGAAAATGCAAAACCAACAACAAGCACCTTGAAATAGTGTTTGCCAAGTGTGCCAATTCATGAGATGTTTTTGTGATGAGGATCCATGTCAGATTATGGAAAGAATGATAAGCACAAGCTGATTTCACTTATTACTTGTGAATTTGGGTTTATTAACTCAACTTCTACTTCAGAGAGTTGTTGCTATTAACCATATAATTTTGTTCCCCGTTCCTCTTAAAATGTAAATTGTGTGGTTTGTTTTGGCTATTATTATAAAACCCAACTAGCCCAATTAAAGTGCCTTTTTTAAGGTCTCATTTCTTTTCCTTACGTTTTAATAGATGACGACTGATCTTCCTCCTCCCAGCTTCTGTTATATCCTCACTGTTCAGTCTGGTGAAATACATGTGGAAGTGGATGAGGAAGAACAGATTTCTAATTTGTACCAGCCACCAGCTGTTTGTGGGCTAAAGGAAATTCTTCAGGTAATCTGCTTTACAAGTCAGATAACAAATACTTTGTACCACTGGATTTCTGGTGTCATGTTTGTCTCATTCCCTGGTTTTGTACTCTTTTCAGATTGATGGTTGCCATGAACGTTGTAGCTTTTGGGCACAAGTGCTGTATCTAAGGCTGCAGGTAATCTTTTCACTTTGAATTCAACATCAAATCAACATACTGTTTGTGTGAAGAAGCCATTTACCTTGTTTAGGGGAAAACCCCAGACCTTCCTGGATTACCTTCAAGAGTTGTATGAGCGGAATTATCACCAGATCTGAAATGCTTGTGGGTGGGTAAAATGAACCGGATCTCCAGTTTCAATACTATCCAGTCTAGGAAGTGAATTATTTCTGAATAAACGGCTATCTAACCAGAGAAGGCATCACACCCTGGTAAGGGAGCTTGCATGAAGTTAGTTGAGGCTCAATTTATGGCTAAATTCTATCCTTAGATACATAGCAAAAAGTTCCCAGTCAGTTGAGTGTCTGGCGACAGAATTTAATAGATGATGGTTATATAAAAATACAGTTTTGCTCTTTGCGTGCAAGTGTGTGGACTATTTTTGTTGACTTCAATAGAAGCCCCTCTGGCAAATTTGGCTTCTCTGGTGCAGTTAGTAGAAAGGAAGAACTCTTAGGTAAATACATCTGCCATCCATACTATGTTGGAAAGCTTATAATAATGTTTTATTTATTTGTTGCTGAATTATGCTATAATTTTCTTTCAAAATGTTGCTAAGTCCCTCAGTAGTTAAAGGAATTTTTTGTTGCTGATTTATTTTTTACTGGCGACTGGATCCTCAGTACAGCCAGCACTGAATTCTGGTGGAGAATAATTTGCAATTGTCCATCAGCTCCACAAGAAACAAAGTGTGAATCAAAGCATATGAACCAAAGACAAAGAAATTCCAGAATGGCCAGCAAAATAGCTGGAGATGCTTCCCACCAGTATGAGACATAAATTTAATTTAGGTCTTGCCCTTTTACTTCAGAAGCCAGTGAATTATGATTTGATTTTTAGGCAGGGAGTACTTTTAACTCCTGAGATGAGGGGTATCTCTTGTCTTTTCTCCGTGCTAAGTGAGAATTCAACAGAGCATTTGCAAACATGGAATTAGGGCTTGCTTGATGGGATCTTTAGGGTGCTAACAGTAAGATGGACACAGACCTATTTCCAAGAAACCTGTTCTTATTAAACAGTAAAATAAAATTGCAGACTGGTAGTATCCTAGCCCGACATTTTGGTATTCAAGAAGGTCTACATCTGAGATGCTGTGGGTCAGCAGTAATCTTGTGTAGAAGCACTTCATCATTAAATTAGAGAAAAGCTGAAGCATGCAGGAGCAGATGTGATTTTGAAGAATGGAAGCTTTTCTAGCAGGGAAAAAGTTCTGTGATTTCTCCTTGCTACGAAGAGGTTTATTAGCTGTTTTTTAAATGATTATTCACTTACTGAACTGTAAGCACTAAATTTTGATCAATTAACAATACAAATGCACATACATTTCTTTTAAATAATGTTGGAGAAGCAATAGAAGGTATTCTCACAACTTCTGGATAACTGCTGAATAACACTTGTGGATAACTACTCTAGGAGTGTAAAGGTATTTACCTGCTGTTAGTGACTTGCTTGCCTCATCCTCTCAAAGAAAGGTCACGAACAGCAGCTGCTTTACTGCAGTTGCCTTTGCCAAGAGGACATACCCTTCACATGCAAAATCATCAAGTTGTAATAAATAAGGAAGGGTTTGGTTTATTTTACAAATTTATTGTTATCAGATAATCTGCTACATGAGCTAACTCAAGTATACTTTAAAAATAATATTTATTCTATGTAGCTACAGTATTCTGTGATACTTCATTTGTACAAAAGAGGAGTGGAAGTTGCTTTTATTATTACTCAGAATCTGTACTCGTACTGTGGTACAGAAGGAATATGAGGAAATATATTCCATCTGTGGTTAAGGAGCTGTCCTTCCTTATAACTCAATCCTGCTGCTGTTTGTTGTGTCCTCTCTGTTTAGAACAAATTGTCACACATAGCAAGATGATGATTTTATATTAACTTGTGATTTTTGCTGTTATTATTATTTACTTTTTGGGTGCTTCTTCTGAAGGCCAGCTTTTTAATGTGTTAGTAATTCTCATGGGACAGCTGTAAAAATTCTCTATTTGAAGCTGTCCTGATGCTATCTACACAGAAGAGGTGCTCAAAGTATGTAGTTACTAGATAAAAAAACATCACTGCAATAGGCAGCATCTATTGTACTAAGGCATATCCGTAATATCTGAGTAATGAATTCTCCCAGTCATTATTTACAATTGCTGCATTTGTTCTAAGAGCTGCTAGCATGAACAGAATATGGTTAATGGTTTCAAGGTTTTAATTCAACCAAAGACAAAAAGTTGAGCTTCTAATTGCATAAACTTATGCTAGAGATATGCAACTTGGAGAATAAAATATTTGTGATATGTGCCTCTCCAATTATTGTAGTATTTCATTTTCATTCAAATGTTTTAAGTATGAATTAACTGGTTAAAAATAGTAACAAAAACTTTTTAAATTAAGAAAGTAATTTAATCTCAGTTAAGTATTTTAAAATATTAGAATCTTACTATTTCCAAGTTGCTTGGACTGGTAAATGTGAAATATGTTTTATTATTAAACCCATTTTTTTCTAAAGCATGGGAAAATTCACATACACACATAGATGTTAAAAAAAAAAGGGAAGAAAAGCTTGAATCTTCAGATTGTAACCCATTTGATTTTGTTAGGGATCCTGGAAGAAGCACTGATGTGTATGNTATATATATATATATATATGATATGAATATATAGTATATATATCAAATAATATTTAAAAAATAAAATATATTTTCAAATCTCTAGTACAGTCTGAGTGAGTTATGATAAAATGTGATAGTTGGTAGAGGTAAAGCCAAGATTCCAGTGGGTTAACCTCGGGAAGTTAATTTAAGGTAGAGATGTTTGTATCTGCAGTAAGGAATAATGAAAAATTCCAATAAAGCCTTGATTCATTATCCTGTATAAGCCCTAAATGTAATCATTTATGTCCATTTTGTTAGTTCTATAAATATGAGGATGTTATTTTAGTCTTCCCTTTTACTAAAAATTAACAGCTGCATTCCAGTTTGTTTGGGTTTGTTGTTCTTGGTTTGTTTGTGTTTTTTTTAAATCACAGACAAAACACAGTGTTCCTATAAATCAAAGAGAGGTTTGGTTGTTTGTGACTGACTCCACACTGCAAAATGTGGCTCAGACCACCCCAAAAGTTGTTGCTGTGTCAGTCGCTGCGTCGTGTGTCCTCAGGCCGGAGATCACCGGAGCCCTCAGCGCTGCCTCGCGACTCATCTTCTTCAAGGATGCTCTGTGGGGAAATGGTGAGTTTTATGTGGGGTTGGGAAGCAGTTGGAATCAAAAGGAAAAATTATCCTGATCTCTGACACTACAATACGTGACCTACNAGCATGAACAGAATATGGTTAATGGTTTCAAGGTTTTAATTCAACCAAAGACAAAAAGTTGAGCTTCTAATTGCATAAACTTATGCTAGAGATATGCAACTTGGAGAATAAAATATTTGTGATATGTGCCTCTCCAATTATTGTAGTATTTCATTTTCATTCAAATGTTTTAAGTATGAATTAACTGGTTAAAAATAGTAACAAAAACTTTTTAAATTAAGAAAGTAATTTAATCTCAGTTAAGTATTTTAAAATATTAGAATCTTACTATTTCCAAGTTGCTTGGACTGGTAAATGTGAAATATGTTTTATTATTAAACCCATTTTTTTCTAAAGCATGGGAAAATTCACATACACACATAGATGTTAAAAAAAAAAGGGAAGAAAAGCTTGAATCTTCAGATTGTAACCCATTTGATTTTGTTAGGGATCCTGGAAGAAGCACTGATGTGTATGTAATGTCTTTCTGATCTGTCTTGTTCATCATCCCAGTATGAAAAAAATTTTTTTTAAAGTTGATTTTATGATAATTATTTTCAGGTATGAAGGCTGAGATGAAATGTAGGTATTTTGGTTGTGACATCAGTAGTTGTGTATACCATAATTTAGTCATCCCATAGTGTTTTTATACCTGTCTTAGGCAGAAAACTTTCATTGTCATTGCGGAATCCTGTGTCTCTTACTTATGAGTTATCTACTTTCCTATTTCTATGCATCATTCACATATTTAGATCTGTTCAACAGAAAGAAAAACCTCCAGCTTTGTAACTTGCAGTAGATATTAGCCAAGGACTAGACAGCAGCTGTTAGCCAAGGGCTGGTGCTCTTGGGAATCAGATAACAGTGCATGGAAAATTTGCTCACGCAGGAATAATAGTAGTAGTAGCATTAACCTTTCTTTTTTTCTTTAAGGCAAAAATTATATAAGTTTTTGTTCATAAGAGCATCCNTTCTTGGTTTGTTTGTGTTTTTTTTAAATCACAGACAAAACACAGTGTTCCTATAAATCAAAGAGAGGTTTGGTTGTTTGTGACTGACTCCACACTGCAAAATGTGGCTCAGACCACCCCAAAAGTTGTTGCTGTGTCAGTCGCTGCGTCGTGTGTCCTCAGGCCGGAGATCACCGGAGCCCTCAGCGCTGCCTCGCGACTCATCTTCTTCAAGGATGCTCTGTGGGGAAATGGTGAGTTTTATGTGGGGTTGGGAAGCAGTTGGAATCAAAATGAAAAATTATCCTGATCTCTGACACTACAATACGTGACCTACAGAGACTTTCTTTCTCAGATGAAGATGAGATATCACAAGTTTGGGAAGAAATTTGAAAGGGGTTGTGATTAGAGCTTTCCCATAAGGTTTTTTAAATTTTATTTTTGACTTGATCTCCAAAGTAAAGGAGAAATTCAGTGAATTTGCTGTATGTCCACCAAAATTTGTCAGTCTTTTCTGATGGCTGTTGAATCCAATGACCAGTGTCAGACAAATTTGCTAACTGACAGAAGAGTGAAAGACTCACAGTTGGGCTAGATGATCATTGTAGTTCCCTTACAACGAAAATAATCTATTCTATTAAGAAACTTTGTTTAATTTATTGTGATATTCTTGCAGAAACTTGTTTTATTGAATTTACTGCCTCTGAAAGGAGTAAGAGGGTGAATCTAAAGATTTGTGTGTCTCTGGACACAGAACTTTTGCCCATTCTTCCATGCCATCTTAGCTGTGAGTCTTTGCCACCATACAGGTCATGTAAGGATGGTGGTTCCCTTTATGTCCAATTTTAGTCACTCTTTTTTGAAGTTCTGTGTGGTGCCTGCATGGGTAGTTCGCATCTCACACCTTCAGTTACTTCCAAAATGTAAGTGGACTGGAAAAACCAACCTGTGCAAGTGTTTCTGTGTCTTGAAGCAAAAATCTCTGCTTTGGAGAATAAAGCATTGTGTGCACCTGCCTTTTGTCATCTTTGGAGCAAAGTAAGACCACCTCCAGGTGGTCTTATTACCGGGGAAGAGGCAGTAACATTGTGTTTGCAGGGAGCGTGGTGTGATGCAGTCAGAGTGGAATTGGGCTCTTTTCTGCCATGTTCAGATTTTTGAAACATTTTTTCCCTTGTGAGTTGCAAAATGTAACGAGAGCATGGTGCATGTATCTCTGACAGCAAAATATTTTGTCATTGAGAAGACCTGATGGAGTCTGTCCATCTGTTTAGTAGCTGGCAGAGATGGTTGTCTGTATTGGCCATGACAATTAACATGGTCACCTTTTTCCTTGTTACTGTACTGAGTTGAAATGTCTTTGTTGGCAGGTAGGATTATTTGTGTTGAACGTACTGTTCTCCTGTTACAAAAGCCTCTTTTGTGCTCGACTGCCGGTGCTGACCTCAGTGAGCTGACTGGCCCTGTCAGACTCGATGAGCTGGATTCTACCACACAGGCCAACTCCATTTGTGCTGTGAGAGGTTCGTATGGCCCTTCCTGAAATGAATGTTCTTAATTACTTGTGCTTGTTTTAATCTTTTTGGTCTTTGTATTGATTTCTTGCACAAACAGCATGGAGGGGTAAAACCCCACAGTATTACCATGAGGCATTGGGATATTTAGGTTTTTATACTTCTTTGTGGGCTATATTTGCCTTTTGCTGGCCAAGCTCTGCTCCCACTCACTCATACCCTAGAATAAATGTTTGATGCACAGTGTGTTTTATTATATTCCTCTCTTCACTGTCTTCTTTCAGGAACCTTCTGTTCACACCAGCCTTGTCGATGTTGGCAACAGTAAGATATACTAATAGTTTTGGGCAGATGGATAAGATACGTTAGCCAGATCCTGAATGGTGGGGGTTAGTGTCTGATTTCCCTGGAGCTTTGCTGCAATGGGGCAATTTAATATTTCACCATATTCATCTAGCGTAACGTGGCCAATATTTGCTCACCAGCCACTTTGGATCATTGCTTTGTCTAATATTTCAGTCCTACCACTAACCATACAGAAACATTTCTTACAATGTATTTTCTGACATTTCCTAATCATGCAGAAACATTTCCTACTGTGTATTTTCTAATGCTTTGTCCAGTCAGCTTCTTAAACCTTCCAGTTGTAGAATGCCTGTAGGGAAAAGTCCTTAAAAGCCCGATAACTCTTGGCTTTTAAAGACAATTTCCTCTCTTAATTTAACTCTTAAGATTCCAGTAGCCCTTGCAGAAAATTCCTGATACTGTTGTACGTTTAAACCTTCAAGTATTCACTGGAGCACTTGACATTAAAGTAATAGCAAATTATGGTTACAAATGAATCCTTCCAGCTCTGATGTGATGGACTGAAAAGACAGTCTAAAGCCACACAAAGCTGTTGTAAACATACCTTCTCTTCTGGTAGACCCCAAGGTAGCAGTGCCTCTGTGATCAATCTAGGAGCACCTTGTGGTGATAAATCTTGAACTCTAACACTGCAAAATGAAAAAAAAGCACAGCCAGAGGCACTTCACTCAGAGCCTTTGTTGTTATGTACATCTCGCATCTATATTGTGAGTTACTTGAAAGATATTCCTGTCACTGGGTGTCAAATACTTTATGGCTTTTTTCTTAAAAAAACTTCTCCAATAGTTACGCTAAGAATTATACCTTCTCCACTCTTAATTTTATGACAAAGTATGAGAAGTGCTTCTTTTGTCCCATTGACAGTGTACGTAGTAGGATAAAGCAAACATTCCTCAGTCCTTTCTTTTCCAGTAGAAAGAAAATACTCCCTTGTGATCTGTTGTATAAACAAGTACTTACTTTAAACACATGGGAGGTGTCACGCTTTCCCTGATTTTTTTTACGGATGGAAGAATGACAAAAGAAGAAATGAGTCCTACAGCCTTGTCTTAATCTGAAATTTGTCCAGGGTAGCTGCTACCAGTATGTTCCCACACCTTGGTTCCAATGTAGAGTATAAAGTATCCTCTTTATACCTATGCTAATGCTATATATAGGTGATAACTCTCAAGTGTAACTGAAGTTATTTAATAGCATTTAAGATATATATCCAATATTTTTTGGAATTTGAATAGTTATTGCCTACATCTTCCTACCAAAGAAGTGAAACTAGTAGCATTAACCCTAGTTTATTTGTGGGAGAATATTCATTTGATGGAGTAACCCATGAAGGAAAATGTATCATCTCTAAAATTCCCTCACTGTTCCTGTCTCAGAGAACTGTTAATCTAGTTCTCAGTGAGAAGCAGTGTGACTTTTCTTGGTGCCCTCCTTTCACTTCCTGTACTTCTGGTCACTTGCGTGAGCTGTACATGGGCCTCCTCTCACCCAACACTCAAAAAGGCTGCACAGGCTTTACCCCTTCTTGAAGCAGTACTGCTTCCTGCTCCTTTGCAGTCATGGCTGCTCCTTCTGGCTCTCGGGGATTTAGCAGGCTCAACCTTCCCTAGAAAAACTTCTTTTTAACCAGTGAAAAAGGCAGATGGTCATTCCAGTCCCTATCCGGAGATGGTCACAGCAGATCCAAGGTTGGAGCATCCACAACCCCCCTAGGCAACCTATGCCAGTGTCTCACCACCCTCAGAGTGAAGAATTTCTAATTTCCAATCTAAATCTACACTCTTCCAGTTTCAACTCATTACCCCTTGTCCTATCACTACAGGCTTTTGTAAAAAGTCCCTCCACAGCCTTCCTGTAGACCCCCTTCAGATACTGGACGGCCACAATAAGGGCTCCCTAGAGCCTTCTCTTGAGGTGTATGAGGGTGTATAAATAAGATGTTAGGCTGAAAGGAATGTGAGAAGTTCCAGTCCTAACTCCTGCTCGAAGCTGGGACCTGAGCAACCTGGTACAACTCTATAGCTGGCCCAGCTTTAAAAGGACAGTGCTGCAATCCAAGCAGGAGTTTGTTGGAAAGTCTTGTTTCGAGGGGTCCAGTCATATCAACTCTGGCATGGAGAGCTGATTCACTCTGGAGGGCTGTTTTCACTCAACAGATGAGTGAAAACCTGTGGTTGCTTTCTCCTGGAAAGTTTATTCTTGTTTTAAAGATGAGTCTGTGGTTCTCATCTGTGAGCTCAGGGTTAATAGATTTATTTTCATATCACTACACATGGCAAAGTAATTTCTAACCTCTTTTTAGTGTATAGTAGCAGTCAAGATGACTTAAACTTTGGCAGTTCATACTGCACAGAACTTTTTTTCCTCTTAACTGTACTTACAAGCAAATTCTAGTTAGTCCACACCACATATGTTATGTGGGAATATTACTTGATTAATTATATTTACCTAGTATATGACTCACCACCAGTAATTGAATTTTGACATTGGATATTTTCATACCCAACACCCTTACTCAGGGGTGGGGTTTTTTCAGTTTCTCTCTTAACAGTGTGAACAAGATGGGTCAATCACCTTACCTGGGTTTTTCTTTTTGATTGAACTTTTCCTTTTTCTGTCCATTAATCAGGGTAACTGATTGGAAAAAAAAAATCCACATTGATTTTTTTTAACTTTTCAACCAGAGTGTTGCTTTTAATCCTCAGCACTTCTTTGCATTCCTCACCAGAGACCTGTTTTTCCAGGTGTTGTCCTATTGTCAGTCTCTTCTTAACGATGTCAGCCACAACCCATAAAAATAGACGAGAGGTAAAAATTAAATGTTGGCTTTGTGCATTTCCATTTGAAAGAAGGATCTCAGGAAAATACCCAAAAGGTTTGTGAACGCCAGGCAAAATCTAGAGCCTTGACAAAGATGTGCAGCAGTTCAGCAGCTTAAACCTGAGATGTCATTCTGCATGCAGGATGCACAAGGCTGTCACTAGATCATTAGATCTTTTGCCACCTTCAATTGTGTTTGTTCTGGCTTCAGTCATCTCTGGTGGTTTTCTCAAGGGAACGTTGCCATCAACATGGTCCCATCCATATGATCTTGATGTGTTTTCTTCACATGTAGTTGTATTGCTTGTGCACTGGCATCCTGCAGTTGCAATAAGACTCACAACTGGAGGAAAGTTGAAGGCTTAGAGAGAAGCAAATCTGTCAAAAAGGGGGATTTTGTTTTGGTTTTAATGAAAAAGGAAACATACTCAGCAAACTAATTGGTAGCTTTCCTTTCCCATGAACAAGGGAAACATGCCCAAGCTGTGGCAGAAAGCACCATACCTTGTAGTAGCAAGTGCTGATAGAAACTCCTGGTATCACAAAAACTGAAGAATCAAAGTTATTCCAGTAACAATCCAAGTGGTTAAATGCAGCATTGCTTATTCTGTCAGTGAAATCCATGTTGTTTCATTATATGCATAGAAATAGGGTCATAGTGTTGTATTTGAGAAGTATCTTTCCTGATCTTCAGACTTACCAAAGAAAATGAGGGTTTTGTTGTTTATGTGTAGCTCCCTCCTTCCTGTTAGTCCTTGTCCCAGGAGAACCAGGAAAGTAGGAGATTAATGCCCTGTCTTGTAGACCAGACAATGTAAATGTAGTCTCCAAGGGTTTATTTTCTTGCATGTGGTATAAAACTGTGAGATTCTTGCTCAATAGGAGCTAGAATTTTTAGTCTATGCTTCTGTTGTACAATAAAGATTTATTTTAGTGTAATTTCATCGTTACAGGTGGTCCAATTTGTATGCTTCAAAATGCTTAGAAGCATTTTCTCCATAAATAATTGTCATAATTTCAGCATATCATTTCCATAAAACATAATACACTCTTTATTGGCTTCTCATAAAACTGAATATTTTTTTCTTGCCAAAACTAGCAAGGCCCTTTGTATTAGTCCAAAGTATCTTTGGCATTCCCTTGTTAGGCACACACTTAAATCTTTGGGCCAGATCTAATCTCAGTTAAATCAGTATAAATGAACAATAACTCCATTGTTAATGGAATTTAACCTGCATTGTTGGTTTTGAAAGGGATTGAGTCTTCTCGTTGGTTTGTGTTTCCTAAATATCAATATCAAGCCTGGTGATTTTTGTAACTACTGATTGCCAAGGAAACATCAGAGAACCAGAAAGAACACAAACCGACCAAAACAATAAAACCCAAACCAAAAGAACTGAACCTGTTTGGAAAGTTAATTATCAATTATCTGCCTTCAGGTATTTTTAGAATGTAACACACTTTACCAAACTCATCCCGTGTTGACGGCACGAGGGAGGAAGGGAAGGAGATTGTTGGAAGAGGTGATGATTGCTCCAGCAAGTCTTGTTCTTCCGCTGAGGGTCAGAAGGGATCTAACCTGCTGTGAAGCCAGGAGTGGCTATGTTTGCTCGCTCACCATTAGCATTTTGTAAGCATTTCCCCTTCTGCAGGTACTGTTGTTGGAGTTAATGAGAGCACCGCTTTCTCCTGGCCCACATGCGACAGATGTGGCAATGGAAAATTGGAACAGTGTCCCCAGGACAGGTGAGAGTCAGCGTGCTCCAGAGCACTCCAGGTGTTTTGCAGATGTAGCCATAACAGCAGTAGGTGATGCAATGATTCCTGCAGGCACAGGCTGCCCTTTATTCCTTCCTAGAACTAAGACGTAGTATTTTTATTGCTGATGAACTGATAAGAGCTGCAAGATTAGATTAATTTATTAAGAAAGATACAAGTAGATATGAAATGGTTTGAATTTGCAGTTATCACGTTTTTTTTCAAACTAATCTTAAAGTATTGCTTATAAAGATTTTGTAGCCCACTGCATTATAATATTAGTTTTAATAAACACCCACATAAGTCCCAGATTTGATTTTAAGCTCTTTTAGAAGTAGCTTCTTGAGTTTGTCTACCCCACCTTGTTACCCTGTGTCCCACCAGTTCTCCTCGTTTTCATATTGAGCTGTGATCTTTGCTGTGATTTACATAAGTGTGAAAGAGTTGTGTGCCAGATCTATTAAATTTATAGCCTTTCTGAAAAGGATGTTGAATAATTCTGGGAGCACGACTGTCCCAAATGTGAAGACTGATCCTACAGGGCCTGTTACCACCTGAAATGCTAAACCTGCATCGCATCACTGGCATGCTCTTGGAAAGCCTCCCCTCCAGCTGCTTGCTCTTGCAGAGTCTGAGATACCTGATGGGATAAAAACACAAGAAGAGAAGAGAGCAGTCAGAGTGTGAAAATAAGGAAAGGGGGTTCTTCCTACTGGAAAAGCTTACAAAAAGTATAAGGAGAAGCTGAGTGTGCTTGATCCCTTGAAATAGATAATGTTTTCCTAAATAAGAGAAGCTTTACTGCTTGTGCTTTGTTATGCATAGCCTCCGAGGCAAAAAGGATTAAAAATTTTAAAAGTTGCCCTATATTGTACTATCATGCAAAAAATAAGGATGTGTGTATGTTCACATAGCAGTGTAGTTCATTAAAAAAGCCAAACCCCTACTTGTGAAGGACAGTTTTGCTTCATTTGGAGAACAATGTAGCATCAATATTTATTTAAGACGTTATTCCAACAAGCACTTAAAACTGAGCTTAATTTTATGCATATGACTTAAGTGTGTGCTGAAAATGTTGAACGTTTGCTGAACGAGGGCCTAAATCAATAAGTCGCTTGGGCCAAATCTATACTGCAAATTTTCCTTTGCCAAAATGTTTAGGAGGTTGTGAGATTAATATTTGCTTAAGTGGGGTGACTATAAATAGCAACCTCCCCCCCATGTTGCCAAAACTTATAAAAAGGAGATCCTTTAGCTGGAAGAGCTTAGGTCCTCCAAGAGGGTTGCTTAGCTCTACCAGCAGAAGAGCTCTATTTACTATTACCAACTGGGTCTCTACCAGGGCTATCCTACTAAAAGTCTACCAGCAAAGTATTTTAGAGAGTAATCTAGCTGGTTCTCTGTGTGTTTTCATTTACAACTGGTAGATTTTCCACTTCTCTAAGTTTTTCCATCATTATTTGCACATTTCAGAGGATTGCTGTATTGCAACCAGTGCTCTGATGTTGTCATTTCACCGATTTTGAAGATGCAGCTGGAAGTCTTCTTGAGTTGTCCATCCCGACCTCAAAGTACAGTAAAAGTAAAGGTATGGCATGAAGTGAGCTTTGGTGTGTTGAGTAGAGTGAGGCCAGGTAAGTAGACACATAGATACTCTAAACCACACTTTTATAAACAGCTCTGTCAGAAGGAAAATTAAAAACTGTAAGAGTACCCCATAATTTAGCCTGATACTAAACTTGTGTTTCATTGGAACCCAGGTCCCAGATCTCATTCAAATAATACAGTCATTGAGTTCACCCTGAGGTTTGCAAACTGTTTTATGGTCCAGCTGAAGGGCTTTGTTGGGTTGGGCCTTGGGAAACCACAGTCTCCACAGCCTAAAAGGAATGTGTATTTTTAAACTCTCATTCTGAACATCTTTTGTGTCTCCTCTCCTCTGCTTTCTTGGCCAGAGAAACAAACCCATTCTGTATTAAAATGGTGAAGCTTTGTTCAGCATGTCTGTTTTGACCTGCAAACAGGACATCTTTGCACATATAAGGTTTTTGTCGTGAACAAAACCTGTTCATTTTCTCATTCCAGCTGTTACAAGGGACAATCTCTTCTCTCCTGATGTCATCGACCTGTGAAGATGGGGTAGGTATAATGAATGCTGACAAAAAAAAATTAAGCTACATAACTTAGTGTAGAGGCAGAGTACAGGAGATGTGAGTCAGGTGGGCAGATACTCAAATCATAGAAATGAGAGGGATTCCTGGAGGTCATCATCTGACCTACCACTCACATGAGGCTATTGACAATTCATGGGCAGGTCAGCCATGACTTTGGCAGGATCTTGGAAACCTCTGAGGATGGAGGTTCTGCCTTTCCATCTCATTTCAGACCTGCACTAGGAGTGGGAGGAGACTTCACTAGAAATAATGATTTTTTTTCTCGTGTCCAGCCTGGGATTTGAGTGGGCTGGACCCTCTGGCAATCCCACCTTCCACCTGCTGATGGCCTGCTATTGCATGCCTATCATCAGGCTGACACCCTTCTCTTTAGCAGGGGGATGCTGCAGATGGGATGTGCAGACTGCTTTAGCTCAGCTGTGGATCTGCAGAACTATCTGTGGGTAGCACTGTCCGGAGACCTTCAGAGCTGGGATGGGCAGTGCTGGGCTTTACTCCTTTTGGTGGCTGAGGATCCAAAGACAGCAAAGATCCAGCCCAGGATCCCACCTTTTCAGGATGGTCTTCTAAACCTGATAAACCACAACCACTTCTTAACAGCACAACCATGAAACTACTGCCAGGTGGTAATAGTAGAGAAATCTGCAAAACTCTTGCAAGAGAACACTTTATAACTGTATGAATGAACCATGTGTAAGCCACGGGGATCCATGGGCTAAAGTACAGTTTATGTAATCATGAAGTAGTTATTCCTTTAATCTGAGCTATCAGAAGAACCCTGACATTTGGCACAGTGACCCAGATTTATCACAGGTGAGGGAGGCACCCAGGTAGGTGCCTGCCTGGCATTGGCTGCCGGAGGGTCAGCAGCGAGAGAGCAGCACCTTCAGAGGGTGATTAAGTCCCATTAGCATCCTGAGAGCCCCCCCCCACCATTGCATGTGGAAGGGAGCAAAGGCCAGCTCCTTCTCTTCTTTAATCATCCCAGCTCAGTATCTCCAGTTTGGTGACACATATTGGGGTCATTTTGCTTCCCCTGTCTTACAAAGTCTTCTAGCATTTTGCTGTTGCGTGCTCGACGATTCTAAAGAGATTTATGGGTAGTATTTAAAATGGAACATTGCTCTGAAATAGTGAATTATTTTTCTCATGCTGGAGGGTGTATATTTCATTTAAGCAAAGAGATACAAGAAAATTTCCAAAATATGTTTGCTCTTTTAATGGCAGTTAAGTCTTGCTAAGTTTTACAAGTTTGGTTACAGACTGACAATACGTAGTTCCTCGTCAAGTTATTAGAACCCAAACAACCTCTTTTTTGTGTGTCAATTTTTATAATGCTAGAATTTAGGAGCCTGGCAACTTTGAAACATTCTTTTTTTCCCTTGCTGAAATGCGGGGGTTATTTTTTTCCTTTTTTTCCATCTCTGAAATGCTGCATTTTAAAAAGCAGCACTTCTCAACAAAGATTAATCACAAGAAATACCACTTGAAGTGGCATTTTTTTGCCAATGTGGCTAAAGTTTCTAAGGGTGTAGCTTTATAATCACTTCTTTTGGCAGGGAGGTTGGTTTTAGCTGTCGCTGGCCCTGGCCACTTGTTCCTTACCTTGTGTCAGCCCTTCTGTCACACCAGGGTAGCTGTTTGTGCAGCTGTGTGGTGAGTTGACTGCAGAACCGGTCTGGGGTAAAAATAATCTAGGCAAAAAAAATAATAAAAAGGTTGTTTATATCTTGAATTGGGTGATAGACATGAGTGGCACTTACCTGTAGAGGTGCACAGCCCAGGTGAAAATGGGCATGATTAGAGGCTGATCGTAGGCAAGCTTCATTGAGGAGGGAAATGGAGGTGAACCTGCCATCTGAGATAGGTACCTCCTCAAGCGAGGTATCAGCCATTGGTATGACCAGTTCTACCGGGAATGTGCTGTCTCCTCTTAGAGAAATCATCCCAGCCTCACATCCCTCTCCCCCACACAGGACACAATCTCTGCACATTCACTTAGGCACAATTTATGGGGAAACTTCCCATTGGGTCATTAAGCAGAAGGGACTGTGTAGGTGCTGTGCTGAGCCACAACACAAAGTTAAAAGGGAGGGGGGGAGGGGGGGGGGTGTAAAAAGAGCTACAAAATAATTTTTTCCCTTAGTGGATCTGTTAGGTAAGGTAGTCAATATATAGTATGTATATACATGTTGCACAGGGGAATTCTACGAGTGTCAGAAAGCTGCATAAAGGGAGCACGTGTGGATTATGCTCCAGCAAAATTGAGTTCAAATCACAGTAGCTTTTTTCTGTTTTCTTAAACAGCTCATTTTTAAAAGCCCGATAGGGAAGCAGCGCTTTAGGCAGGAGTGAGATCAAATTATTGAAAATCTAATGTATTAAATTTTTTCCATCAGTTCTAATGCACCTTTCTTTCTGAGTCCTTAACAAAAAAAAGTTTGTTGGAAGAGGACCTTACGCCCTGCATCTTCCGAGCCGAATGCCACTCAGAACAGAATGTCCAGGACTATTTGTTTTAATCAACATGCTTTTATCACTGCAGAGTTATGAGGTGCAGAGCGTGCTGGGAAAGGAGGTGGGGTTATTGAACTGCTACGTCCACTCTGTAACCAGCCACCCCAACTGTGTCGTGCTGGAGGAAATTGCACTTCTGGAAGCAGCAGCAGGACACTGAGCTGGACTCTGGTCAGCCACCAGAGTATCTGTGGACTTTGTGATGTGGTTATCTGTTAACTAGTGCCACAGATAATGGGTAATACGAATGTGATAAGTATTAAGTTAGTTTATTAAAGCTGTGATTTACAAAGCACATTGTGCTAATGCTGAAAAAATACCTATATATATAAAAATAAATCTGTTCGACTTTCTGAACTCTGCTCTTTCGGATCAGTTCAGAATTTAAGAATATAGTTCTTCAGCACGTTTGCTGTTCGTGTATGTAAAACATCTTGTTCTGGAAGTTTTGAATGGTTGTGAATTTTTTTTACAATGCCTTATTTATTATGTGTAGATGGAAGATATTTTACTGATATTTTGGAAATAAACACCTTGCTGTAGGCAGCAAACATTGGTCTCAGCTGAGTTTTATCAGCAGATTCCAGAGGTACCGCCGGCTGCACACCACCACCTTCTGAGTTGCAATGTTTATCACCTTCCAATAAACATTTTAAAGACGGGGAGATGAACAAAGCTTATATTTTGAAGTGTCAAGCATATATGAAGTTAATGTTTTACAGCTAATTGGTCTCTAAGCATGGAAATACCGTGTTATCTGTAGCTTCCCACAAAGTGGTTGTTTCATGATACAGTTTCTATTACAGGTAACGAGCAAAGTGCTTTGTAGGCCGCTAACTACCCTCACCCTGGTGGCACAGAGACATGGATTACAGATCATATAAAATCAAAATCTTCCTATGTGTGCATTGTTTGAGATGCAGGAGTTAATGTAAGAGTTAGTCAGAGATTAGATTTTTTTTTTCCCTTCCCCTTTCACGGTGTTTAAAAAACCCAAACAGGTCAGAAGAGGAACAAATGGTTTTGCAGAGGTTCTCAGCAGAAAAGGAGCAGCAAACTTGTTCCTGTGGCTGAGGCCGATAGTGGATAGTCTTAGATACGTCACGATTCCTAAAGGAATGACCCAGCTCTTGAATCCCCTTTTTCCCCCCTCCTCTGAGTGTTTCAGTCTCTTACCTGCGTCCGTATAAGGAGGAAGGACGTCAGCCCATGGCCTCATACGCGACCAGGGTCGAAACCAGTAAGATTTCTCTTTCTCAGAAAGCACCAGCTGTTGGAGGTGCTTGTCCCGTCAGGCTTCTTCTGCCAGTGCCCTACAGATGCTGTCATCTTTTTGAACGCACTGTCACGATTCAGACAAGCAGCCCTAACCCCTCATAATAGATTCACTCCGCCAGAGATTGGTATCGGTGCCTGCTCTCACTTTCACTAGCAGGGATCAGTAAAAGTGGCCAGCTCCTGCACAGAGCTGTGGTATCCTACAGAGGGATGGAGCCCATGGGTGCAGCAGCATCTCCTTTGGGACTGCAGCTGGGTCAAACTTCGGAGTACATGAGTGTAGGGGCAGCTTTGCATTGGGAGTGGAAACCACTTCCGAGGGTTTTTAACAGGAATTTTAACTTTAATAGTGTTCATGTGTATATATATATATATTTTATTTTTTTTTTGGTAATGTTGCTGAGAGTTCTGGCTAAAGAGCATCCCCTCCTGCAGTGCAACTGGTGCTGTGCCCCAGGAGTACCTCAGCAACAACAAGTGGACAGGGTGCTGTCAGCTGAGAAGGATGCTGGGCCATCTTAGCCCCAAGGCTGGACCAGATGATCCTTAAGGTCCCTTCCAACCCAATATTCTGTGATCCTGTGGACTCAGCATCCCGGCAGAGCGATGCAGCTCCTGGAGGGGAAGCAAGCTTTTCCAGCTACCACGTGCAAGATTCCCAGTTATTCCCACCATGGCATCGCCCTCCGGCTGCTTTGGAGTCAAATCCAGTGCTCTTCACCCTCCCCCCCCCCCCCCCCCCGCAGCCGGCAGCAGCTCCTGGGAAGCGCAGCTCCCCCCGCTGCTTGCAAACCACACAGCAAACGAGAGCAGGGTTGATTTAAAATGTTTTCTTTTATTTCTAGAAATGCTGTAAAAATTGATATAAAAGGTCGAGCATGCTCAGTCTTTTTTTTTTTTTTCCATCCTACTGTCTAAAATACATGGGGGTTTGAATCACTTTAACAGATGTACCATAGCTGCATCGGTATGAGTAAAATGTAGAAAAGACGAAAAACTACCATTACAAAAATAATTTAAGGGGAGAGAAGAAAAAAAATATATATATTTAGCTTTTTTTCCCTTGTTTTTTGCAAGTTTCGTGGTGAAAGACCCAGGCATCGCCCCACGCCGCTACAACATCGGGAAGCGGCCGCGGGTCCCACCGCAGCTCCGCGCCCGCTCCGCACCCGGCCCGCCCGGGGCTCCGCGGCCCGGCCCGGCCCGGCCCTCTGAGGTATTTATCCACGGTCTCCCGGAGTCCGTCTCTCCGTCCCGCTCCCCTCCGGTTACCGGCAGTCGGTGCCCGAGCCGGGCTGCAGGAAGGAGGCGCTGGGCAGCTGCTTGAAGAAGTGCCGGAGGCTGGTCAAGTCCCGGGTGAGCTGCTCGATCTTCTTGTGCAGCTTCTCGTTCTCGGCCGAGAGCTCCAGCAGCTTCTGCTGCATCTCCTGGTTGCGCCGCTTCGCCTTGTCGCGGCTCTTGCGCACCGCGATGTTGTTGCGCTCCCGGCGCTGCCGGTACTCGGGGCTAAACCTGTCCACGCACTTCTTGCCGCTCCGCTCCTTCCCTCCGGGGGCCGCCGGCGCCGGGACGCCCTGCGCCGACCCGGGCACGGCCCCGGCAGCGGGGCCCGGGGAGCGGGTGCTGCAGCTGGACGGGGAGCTGCTGCCCGGCGGCTCGGGGGAGGTGGGCGGTGTGGGCTGCCCGCTCAGGTTCATGATGGTCTGGGCGCAGGTGGCGATCTGCGAGGGCAGCAGCGAAGAGGAGAGGTCGCTGTCGCTCCAGTCCGGCTCCTGCTTCAGGGCGCCGCGGGAAGAGGAGGAGGAGGAGGAGGAGGAAGAGGAGGAGGAGGAGGCGGTGCGGGGCTCTGCGCCCAGCAGGGTGGTCATGGCAGCGCCGAGGTCCTTGGCGGGGTCGCGGCCCGGCGGCAAGTACTCGCCGTAGTCCCCGCCCCGCTCGGGCTTGTGGTTGCTGTTGAAGAGGTCGGCGAAGAGCTCGTCGTTGCAAAGCTCCAGGTTGGGCACGGCCGACATAGAGTCAATGTAGGAGCTGAAGTCGATGGCGCTCTCGTCCCCGTAGATGGCCGGGGCGGCGGCGCTCAGCTCTGCCAGGTTGGTGCCGCTGCCCCCCGGGCCGCCCCCCGCCTCCTCGCCGCTCATCCCGCAGCCGCCGCGGGTCCCCGGCTTGCAGGCGGGGCCCGGGCCGCCGCCGCTGCCCACCTTGGCGTCGTAGAAGTTGGCGGGCTCCGGGCACCAGCTCTTATAACATGCCGGCGAGTCCAGGCTGTAGAGAGCAGCGGCGCTCATCGGGGAGTGGGACGAGGCGCCGCTTGGCCGCGGCTCAGGGGCTCCGGGCCGCGGGCACCGACCGAGGCTCCGCGACGGTCGCGGCTCCAGCCTCCGCCGCGGGCAGGTGGGAAGCGGGGCTGTTCCTGCTGCCGCTACCTCTGCTGATACTGCTGGTGCTGGTGGTACTGCTGATGCTGCTGATACCGTCGGTCCCGGTGCTACCGCCCCGCCGTCGCCTCCCCGCAGAGGCCGATCCGCGTTCGGGTCACGCCGCGCTCGGCACTAGGGAAGGCGGGGAGGGGACAAGGCGTCTCCTGGCCCTGGGAGCGAAACGCCCGCTCGGTCCCTTCTTATACGGCGCCGGCCCCGCCTCCTGCCCCAATGACGGGGAACTAGTGTTCCCGGGGACCCGGGGGCGGGAGCGGGGGGGGNCCCGGGGACCCGGGGGCGGGAGCGGGTGGGGTGCGCGGCCGCGGAGGCCGGGCTGCCGCCGCGGAGAGCTGCCACCTCCCGGTGGAGGGTGGCCGCGGTCGGGGGCGGACCCCCCCGGGGGACGGGACGGTGCAGGGGGGGGGGCAGGCGCCTGCCCCCTTCCCTGCACCGTCCCGTCCCCGTGGAGGGCTGTCCCGACGCCGCTACCGGCCCCTTGTTGAGCGTTAAATTCCCCCTTTTCCTGGTTTATTTCCACACGGGACAGCGGGAAATCTGGCGGAAAAGCTTCGGTTTTTTACCCCCACGCCGCATCCCCTCCAGCCACTTCCCCAGCAGCGCCGTGGATGGAGCGCTCCTGCTCAGATGCAGAGATGCTGCCTGCCCCACGCGTGTCCCTGCGCATTGCCCGAGCGCCCTCCCGAGGCCTCGCTCCTTCCCGGGGAGCACCGGAGCTGAAATTCCCCCCTCCCTGCTGGCAGGGTGGCCGCAGGATGCTCCGGTGGGAAAGGGGGGCTCAGAGGCTGTCTGCGTGAAGTTAAGCCTCTTTAAAAACTTATGGTAAGTAATGGTGCGTTTCCCCCCCTCCTTGCATCCGATAAACTGCTACTATTAAATTGTCAAGCATCAGGAAAATGAAAATATTTTAATTTGAAATATGCAAAACGCATGTTTTCTAGTTACATAACACTTCTTAAAACCTCAGCTTCACCCCCAGCTGCTCCATGGACCAAATTACAAAAGAAACACAATTATTTTTTTTTTCCCCTATTAAAAACTCCTATTTTAATATTTATTTACTTTTTTTTTTTTTCTCTCCCCCGGTTAGATTTATGACGCTTCAGCAGGACTAGCCCAGCCGCTGATTTTTCCAGCTCTCAGCTGACATTGCTGGCGAGGAGCTGTGCCCCGAGGAGGGCCGTGGCCCTGGCTCGGAGGTGGCTTTCTGGGGACGGCGGGTCCGTGCCGGTCCCGGCGGGGCCGCTGCCGCGCCGCCGCTACCGCAGCTGTTGCAGCACCGCAGCTGTTTATCAAAGGGGTGTGTATTTTAACATACATAGTTGGGGCAGGACTGGTACATGCTCTCCCTTTGGCCCTCAGCTCCCGGTGGGAGCAGGGTAAGTGCCTGGCAGATGAGGGGCTTGGCTTTGCTTTTAACTCTAGTGCTGTACTTGACCCCACGGAGATGTTGTGTTTAAATAAACTTCATCTGATTCACTCATCAAAGGCTTGATCACGCCACCTTTATCTGCATGGGCATTCAGCACTGAACTTGACAGTGGCACAAGTGATTGCTTNGGCGGGGATGGGACAAGGCGTCTCCTGGACCGGGGAGCGAACCGCCCGCTCGGTCCCTTCTTATCCGGCGCCGGCCCCGCCTCCTGCCCCAATGACGGGGAACTAGTGTTCCCGGGGACCCGGGGGCGGGAGCGGGTGGGGTGCGCGGCCGCGGAGGCCGGGCTGCCGCCGCGGAGAGCTGCCACCTCCCGGTGGAGGGTGGCCGCGGTCGGGGGCGGACCCCCCCGGGGGACGGGACGNATGTTTTCTAGTTACATAACACTTCTTAAAACCTCAGCTTCACCCCCAGCTGCTCCATGGACCAAATTACAAAAGAAACACAATTATTTTTTTTTTCCCCTATTAAAAACTCCTATTTTAATATTTATTTACTTTTTTTTTTTTTCTCTCCCCCGGTTAGATTTATGACGCTTCAGCAGGACTAGCCCAGCCGCTGATTTTTCCAGCTCTCAGCTGACATTGCTGGCGAGGAGCTGTGCCCCGAGGAGGGCCGTGGCCCTGGCTCGGAGGTGGCTTTCTGGGGACGGCGGGTACGTGCCGGTCCCGGCGGGGCCGCTGCCGCGCCGCCGCTACCGCAGCTGTTGCAGCACCGCAGCTGTTTATCAAAGGGGTGTGTATTTTAACATACATAGTTGGGGCAGGACTGGTACATGCTCTCCCTTTGGCCCTCAGCTCCCGGTGGGAGCAGGGTAAGTGCCTGGCAGATGAGGGGCTTGGCTTTGCTTTTAACTCTAGTGCTGTACTTGACCCCACGGAGATGTTGTGTTTAAATAAACTTCATCTGATTCACTCATCAAAGGCTTGATCACGCCACCTTTATCTGCATGGGCATTCAGCACTGAACTTGACAGTGGCACAAGTGATTGCTTGATTTATTTTCTTTTTTTTCAGTGCAAACAATTTTCCTTTGCCACATCGTTAAAAAAAAAAATAAATATCTGTCCAAACCCAGCTTTGCATGTTACTTTGTGCCCTCCAGCACTGGGGTACATTGATGTTGCATGACTTGGTGTCACCTGCCCTTGGTCTGGCTGTCCGGTAGGAAGCTGCAACCTTCACGTGGTGCTCCTGGACCTTTTTTCTCTGCGTGAAGTGTAGAGAGGTGGGTGCATGAAGCACAGGAATGCAAGGTGGTGGCACCCACTCTCACCCCCTTGCTTTACAACAATCTGTTGATGGCTGGAAGGTGATACATCTCGCCTGTCATAGCCATAAAGTTATGGTTTGTCTTGGAAAGCATCTCATTTAACTGTTTGTACATGTTTGTCATGCTTTCAGCTTGCTGAAGTCCTTATCTCCAAAGGGCAGCTGATCATCAGTGCTGGTGCAACTGCACTAGCTCCATCAATCTCATTTAATGCCCATCATGTGTTATTCCAAAAAAGAGACACAATTCCCAGCCAGGTCATCCAGCTCCCACTGGACACCCTGCCATGTGGAATGAGAGTCTCAAAATCCCTCAGTAACCTGGTGGGCATAGAAACCCTGTGTAAGCCTCAATTTCCACCACCCATGTCACATGGGAGCCCCATCACATGGGGTGCAGCTTACAATGTCTTCAGAACCCGAGGGTGTGTTCAGAGCTCATGGTCAGACCCGTTGACACCCATCCCCCCAAAAACAATCGGCAGGAGCTGTCCCCTGGAAGGTGAGTTGGTTGTGTTCCTTGCTGAGCCTGACATGTGTGATCTCAGGAGCACTTTTCAGGGGGTTTCCGCACGTTCCAGGCAGGGTGTGAAGCCCTGGGGTGGTTCTACACCCACAGCGAAGCATCCAGGAGCAGGTAAGTGATACTTATCACTTACTGGGCTGAAGGCAGGACAATGTTCACGCTCAATGTTTCCTGGGTTGGATTTGTCGGTCATCTCAGCCGCTGAATCTGTTCCCATCTGCATAAGTAATTTAATGATCAGTGAAGCAGAGACAAGCCTTTGATTCCCTCACCCACCCTGCTGAGTATCTGACCCACCGAATCTCAGCTTGTCTCTGGGATCCAGTAAGTTTCAACAGCAGTAAGAAGCATTTTGAGCACCCTGAATTTCAGAATAATTTCTTTAAAACCTGTTTGAGGTTCCTGCACCAAATCAAGCAAAGAGGAGCATTTACACCTGGTGAGAAAGGACAAAAAACCTTCACAGGGAAAAGACAAAACTTTAAATTGCCAGCTGTGAATCCTGGAGAAGCACCAGGATCCTGAATCCTTAAGGGACAGGAATTACATCACACTATTTCTGACTAGTTTTTCATCATAACTAGGGGATAGGCCATGCAGGGAAAGTGAGGAAACAGGGCAATGCTTCAGCCTGGCTTTACTCCTCCCCATCCTCCTCCCAGTGTGCTCGCCTTGAACAACCCAACCAGGCATGCAGGACTTTTTAGGGGAGCAGGGCTGGGAGCCTGGTGGGGCTGGGCTGGTCCTGCAGAGCCTATGGAGCCTTTCTGTGCTCTTGGGGTGCTACAGAGATGAGGCAGCACCAGTACGACACTGGCTCCTGGGGAGCAGGACTGCAGGAGGGACACCTTGTCCAGGGGAAGCACCTCACAGCACCCAGTGTCACAGGGCAAGGCTGAAGGACTTGCTGGTAAATTAAAGGATTTGTCTTTTTAGCTCTTTTAAACTCTCTGCTCTCACTCCCAGCCAGCCCGGGCTGGGTTTGTTCAGCTACACCTGTGGCTGCTGAATTACATCATTCCCTTACCTGGGCTCCTGAAAGGCCAAGAGCTGCTGCAGCAGCGAAACGCCTCAGATCCTGTGCTCCTTGTTTTCTCACACGCTTTGGTGGATGCTCAAAATCTTTCAGGTTTTTGCCTGAATTCTGTCAGGGATAAGATTCATAAGATGAAATTCACAGCTACATTTTCTGCCTAACCAAATGAAATCTTGCATGGTGCCATTTACTGTGAGTTTAAGGGACAGGTAAATTGAGTGTTATCTTCTCCTGTCCCATCAACGGGGGGGGGGGGGGGGGGGGGGGGGGGAAGCGGCGAAGACGGGAGAGGGGCGCAAGAGNNGGGGGAGGGGGAAGGCAAACCAAAGAATCTGGCTACTGTAACCAAATCTTTTCTAGTCCCTTACTGCCACTTCTTCCTAAAACTTTTTGCAACCAAAAAAACCAAACCCTAAGCACCCTATTCTGGATACTGTTGTTCAAGATAAGATGTAACTCTTTGGTAGCTTTGCTTCAAGATCAGTGACACCAGTGGGTGGCTTTCTGCTCAGGTGCCATTTCTTAAAAGCAGCATAGTCTTAAAAAAATTTAATTTTTACAAGCCAGGTCATTTCCAGGTGAGGCACACGGTGTTAATAAAGTGACTCGGCAGACCTTCATTCTCAGCACTTGTGAGGGGGGGAAAAAAGAAAAAAAGTTTTAAAGCAGTGGTAATAAATCCGTAACTCTTTGATTTTGAAAAACATGAAGTCTGGGGTGAAATATTTCTAAATGTAGGTGCCAACTTATCTGACCTCAGGAAGCAGCTGGCCAAGCCCTTCTGCACGAGGCCAGAAGAGCTGTAGGCAACTCCTCATTCCATGGCTGAAGACAAGCCCAGTGAATTGTTCTTATGGCAAGCTCGTAGGCTCCTTCCCATGCCCAAACATGTGCTGGTGCTGCACTGCATCTTGGCCACCAACACCTCAAGTTAACATTTAAATTGGGGAGCAGTGGTGGGGACTAAGAGAGAATCCTGAGTATCCAAAGCAGCTCAAAGGAACTGCTTATCAGCTGGGAGAGGAGACTGGAGCTGCAGAGCCTTCCTCTCTCTTCAGCCCTACTATTATTTTTAGTTAGAGGGAAATTGTAAGATTGACAGGGGTGATAAAGACTTACTTAAACAATATTATTCTATATACTAAGCAAAACCTACTGGGAATACGGTCTACATAACTTTTTAGATGCAATTAATGAATTTCCAGAAGCAGTGCACATCTGGTTATTTAATCTGAGAAGGAAATATTCTGCCATACTTGTGGACAGTTATTAAGTTTTGTTTTGCACCATGAGACCTGAAGCAGCCTCTGATTCTGAGCAGCCCATCATCTTACTCTCTTCTGGAAGCTGAACAAACCCACCCTGTAAAGCACCGAGCGCTGTGAGCTGAGGCTCTCAATGTGTCAGCACTTTCCTTGCTGCTTCTGGACTGGCTTCAGCCTCTCCATATAGCTCCTGTATTTTATTGGGAGCAGTGCCCTTCAGTCAGGATTGGGGACAGCAGCTGTGCTTCACGTATGGTGGAGCTTCTTTCCAGGCTCATTCAGCTGCACAGGGTAAGCTCTGTTAGAACCCCACTTGCTCCACACAGGATGTGTTTCTGCTCACGAAAACGCAGCCGCTTTGTGCTGGGGTCCTGAGCTTACGAATGCACCACTAGTAACTGGGATGTAGCTGTGGCTTCAAATTATAGCACTTACTTTAGGGCCAAACCTGAGCTTTTAACTATTTTAAGTGTCACAGATATATTCTAAGCTCTTGTGTACTGTCAGCGCTACTTTCACCTATCTCAAAGGCTTCCACTCCCAAGCTGATGGCCCTTTGCTATGGACCAAAGGGAGAGGAGGGTACGGGCAGGGTTCACCAGTCCCCTTCCCCTGGAAGAGCTGGGCTCTGCTCCCACACTATCTCCTTCCAAAAGGCTGAGGAAGCCTGGGTTGGTGCTGGAGGAAAGCCTGCTGCACACAAACACCTACTCTTGCTGACGTCTTACAAGAAGAGCCTCGTTAAACTATAAACCTCAACTTTGTCCTAC
The DNA here is from genome assembly GCA_013401335.1 of Brachypteracias leptosomus. Lineage (NCBI taxonomy): Eukaryota > Metazoa > Chordata > Aves > Coraciiformes > Brachypteraciidae > Brachypteracias > Brachypteracias leptosomus. The sequence goes on along the minus strand of VYZX01004779.1, from coordinate 51,574 downwards.
AGGATACAGGTCAAAGTACCTGGTAAATATCTGAGGTATGTGCCAAAAGTGCAATTAAACACCTCGTAGGACCAGCCACTTGATTTCCAACTGTCCCCTTGGCCTTTTTATGTAGCTTTTTATTGTGCTTTAACTTTCTTATATTTGTAGAGTGACAACGTGAAAGCTGAGTGCCTCACCTAACCCCTCTGTAGTGACAGTGCCGCCGTCTTTATTGATACCAGAGATTAAAAGAACAAAATGCACTAAGGCAGCTTACACAAGTGTATATAAAAATAGACTGTGTCACACACTCTCATGAAAAAAACACTGTCCTTTAATTATCATCTCTATAAACGAGTAAATGTGGATATTTTCTGTGATTAAAGTGCTCTAAATAAACTTCTGAAATGAGGTACACACCTGAAAGTTTTATTTTTATTTTTAAATAGAAGTTTCCCCTAGAAAAATACAGCTGAACAATATTTTTAATTAATAAAGCCTGATAAAAAGATTCTGAATTTCTTGATTTGTGACACTACTGACATAAGGAATCGAGCATATTTTGTAAGAAGGAAGGTAACAAACGGTAGTTGCTGCTGCAAAGTGAAACAAAAAAGCTCCCTCCTTATTCATTAGGCCTTGGTGAGCAATCCTCCCCACGCTGAGTACTTCATGGAGCCGTGTCCAGGAGTCAGATTCCTCTGCTCTCCAGCTGAAAGATCCATTTGAGACTGGTGCCAGTGGCAGCCGTGGCCCTCAGTGAGACCAGGGCTGCCCCTCACCACGGCAGCAGGAGGGAAAGCTGGTAGGCAGTGAAAGGGCAAAGACTCGTTTTTATTACTCCTTTTATGATAATTATTAAAAGCCTCAATGGAAACCACCTCCTACAACGAATTGTGGGTAAGAAGCAAGGGTAATACTTGAGAGACCTCTCTCTCCCTTGGTGTCTGTGCTGCACTGAAAACTGGCTGCCAGGGAGGAAGAGCCACCAGAAGCAAACACCACAGGGCATCAGCTCCTGCTGAGCAAGGGCTCTGCTGGCTCTAGGCTTTGGCCAAATAAATTAACACAGGTGAGGAATGCAGCCTTCTAAAGGACAGAGATAACAGAGTATAACCTCCAATTGTTAAAAAACAATCTGAAAGGCCGTGATCTCATCATTGCTTCCCCTCTACCCAGCAATGAAATGACATGTGAAGTATCTGGATGGTTACCTAGAGCACTGGCCGTTTTCTGTTTAGTTTTGTTGCATAGTTTCTATTGATATGAAAAATCTTCTAGTTTTAATTACAGATAACAATTGCAGTTGCTTGTCATCAAGGTCTCTTAGTGCAAAAGACAAAAGCACAGACTTTCACTACAAGGATGCCCACAAGTCCACAGAGTATGAATTTGTGCCCTCCTCCGAGTGATCTCGGTGCCTTTCGAGTGAGTCTTTAAGCTCTCCAGCTTTCTACATGGATCTTAACAGAAAGTCAATAAAGCTACTTTGTTGCAGAACCGTTAAAAAAAAAAAAAAGTCTGTTTGAATACAGCTTTAATACAAAAAACATATTTTCCATATTAGACAAGTTAACCGATGATGATAAAAGTGGTTATTTTCCTTTTGGGCCTTAAAATTCTGATCTGGTTGCAGCTGTGTTAGGGGACACTCCTCCTGGCAGAGGGGGCTTTAGAGAGCAGTCCCTCACACCCAGGGCTCCCATCCTTCCCAGACTCTGCCAAGAACGTTGGGGTCTGTCGCTTGATCGATCAGGCACCTCACTTGGGTCTCTTCTGAAAGTCCCTCCCCTGGCTCCTTAGCTCTGACGTTATGATCAGGGTGACCACGAGCCACAGCTGCAAAATCATTGTAAGAAGCCGACTTCTCATGTGCCTGGCGTAGTTCATCACTAAAATGGAGAACAGAAAAATAAGCTCTTACTAAAAGAAACAAGCAAAACCACCGAGATGGACTTTTAAATACAAAACAGCACTTGAGCACAACTCATGCAGCTTTGTTTTTCAAGATGTGGAGGCTGTTCAATAGGCGTAGAAGGCTTGGCCAGTAAGGACTGGTGATTTCAAGTGTCCTTTGCTAGGCAGTATTTACCATGAATATTTCAATCTTGTCAAAGGTCTTTAACTGAGAGAAGGATGCAGCAGTTCACATCCAAGCTGTTATCTCCTTATCTGACCTCCTGATTTGTGTCTGCAAGAAGTGTTTTGCTGCTTTTTCCAGTTCAGCCTTGACCGCAAAAGGGACTCCTCCCAAGTCCTGCACTTTTCAGTATTTGTATGGTTTTAAAACAGGCTTGCTTTCTTTCCCCTTTTTTTTTTTCCTTGATTAATCCAAAATGTCTTTTTAAAAGAGGATGGAAGGGATTAATTGTACTTTAACTGAACTTTAAAGACATTCTGGCTTGAGCCAGACTTGACTAGACTGACATAAATAACCTGAGAATGGCACCAGATTTGAATCTGATGTTTTTGGGAAGCAGCTCACCTCCGTGCCTCCCATACAGCTGGTTCAGGCTCCACGTCAAGCAACTGTCCAGCAGAAGCATATTGATTTAAATACTACCCCTGGCCCAAAAGCTGTGGAGACGAACATAAGGAACAGCAGCCTGAGGAGTGAGAAGTTAAGCAGGCTCACAGGGCGGGGGTGAGTGTGCTGCCAGGAACAGTAAAACTGCTCAGGAGGCCTGAGCTGGAGCAAGAACAATCACGGGGAGATATCTGGTGTTTTGGCTGGCAGGCTGATTCAGCGAGCTTGTATGTGCACCAGAACGATTCTGACAGGAGGCTTGCTGAAATTCTGCCCTGTCTGCCTTTTCTCTTTTCCGAGCTGCCATTCCATCTGAAGGGAGCAAAATGAGAGGCAGGAGAATGCCAAAGCCCTTGGTGGAGCAGCCTGAAGCAAAGGGAGAGCACCTTACCAAGTGATTGTTGCTGGGTTGGCACCAGTAAGCTTTCTTTTGACGTATCTGACTTTTTGCAAAGGGAACCAGTTTACTTCAGATGTGTTTATTTCCTTCATCCACGTGCCTCCTTTTCTCAGCTGTCTCTGCTCAAAGTTCTAAAGAGAAACCAAATTTGCCCTGTTATGATAAATCATGTACTTAAAAAGACCTTTAAGCCGCCAGCTCATGACAAGTCAAGCCAGTAACTCTTAATTACAGATGCCACAGAGGGCAAAGGAGTGAGAAGATATCTAGCCTGCCTATGACTTAAAATTTAATTTATAACTGGAGTCACTGAAGTGCAGCTAGGTTCAGATTTTTTTTCCTTGTAATTATTAGTTTGATAATAGTGCTGTTCCATAAATTTAAGAGGGTTAATGTGAGAAGTTGAAAATATTTATGCTGCTGCTGTAAGTGACATATCGTGATCAAGAGACACCCACATTTTTAGGATTATCATGCAGATAAAAAACAGTATGCTGATAACAGACATGTGCTACTACTCCTTGCCTATCAATATAGAATTCTGTCATTTTAAATCCTTGAAGCTCAGTTCCTCTGAGAACTCAATAAAACAAAGGAAGATAAAAGGAGCACCGTGAGTGAGCTTCAAGAAATACTTCCTTTTTATCAGTTTTATCCTTATTTCAGTTTAAGAATTTCCACATGAAGAAAAAGAGAAGAGGAAAAAAAATCCCACCTTCCAGTCCAAAGAAGGCTCTTTTACAAATACATCCATGGTGCTGATGAGGAGATCTGGATCTGCCCGGTAAGCCCTCAGGGCATGCACCATCACGCTGTAGATGAGACCCCCCTCCTTCACTGGCATCATCAGATTAACAAACTGGCGCGTCAGGCGAAAAGGCATCAACTCTGGCACGCCCAAGGACTAGCCCAGGGGAAGGACAGTCAAAAGAAAACAAGAATTAAGAAGCCTTGGAACAGAAGGATTAGAAATAAATAATATTTTGCTCTTTTTAAACTCTGTCACTTAGCTGAAAATAATGTGCAACAGGCCAAGTTGTGATGTCAAAGCTCAAGTCATGAATATATAGTGACAGTGGTTGAAAGCATGGCCGAACTATACAAACCACCACCATCTAGATCCTGTGGAACTCTACAGCTCCCTGCTTGTCTGAGAATACCTGGAAACAGAGATCTTACTCTATTCACTAGAAATAACTTGTAAAGATTATTTTATCAGAACGACGGCAAATGAGGAGCATCAAATTTAGCACTGAGTATACACGTGGCAATTGCACATAATAAATGCAAAAGCTGTAACAAATTAGTTAGAAAAATACCGTAGCTGAGCCAAAGGCATATCCAAAGTCTATTCCCACCACGCCACCTGTCTCCTTGCTGATCATGAAGTTGGACAGATGTCTGTCTCCAATACCAAGTATCCAGTGGCTGATGCACATCAGTGCATGAGAGCTGGCAAAGTGAGACCGCAGCGACAGGAAGGCCTCAGGAGATGTGCTCATCTTCACAAAGGCTCTCCTGGACAAAGCAGAGGTCACTGGTTGCTTTCAGCTGAAGCACCAACCTTGGTTTCACAAGCTGCAGTCATTAGCAGCACACTCACCGCAGCAGGTCTTCTGGAACGCTGCTCTCCCTGCTTTTGAAAGACGTAACTGTTTCTGCACGGCTGGCACTTCTGCAAAATCATGGAGGAATAAAGTTAGCTACTGAAATAAGAGCCCACTGGGTGTTAAAAGTTGAGATGTGTAGATGACAACATTAGCACATTTTGCTCACCCCAGTAAACAGTGCAGCAAGCCACACGGTTTGCCCCAAATTTTTAATCTGATATTAAAAACACCCCCTATCCTCTTTTTCTCCCAGTAGTTATTTCCAAGATTGACATTTCTTAATACAAAACAGTATGTAGTTTTCTCTACTTTCCCCCAGATTAAGTAGATGGGTTAAGTTTTAACACAGCAATACAATTGTGCTCTTCTTCTGCTCCAAGCAGAGAAAGCAAGGCTCAGATTAAATGTCTCAGCAGCACACAGGGACTATACGGTGCTAGAAAGTTGTGCAGAACAGGGAGAGACAACAGAACTAAATAGACACCTTCCAGTACCTGAAAGGGGCCTACAGGAAGGCAGAGGAAGATTTGTTCACAAGGGATTGCAGCAATAGGATGAGGGGTAATGTTTTTAAGCTAGAAAATGGTATATTTAGGTTTGACATTAGGAAAAAGTTCTTAGGCTGTTGATCATAGGAACAGGTTGTCCAGAGAGGTGGTGGAGGCCTCATCCCTGGAGACATTCAAGGTCAGGCTTGATGGGGCTCTGAGCAACCTGACCTAGTTAGAGATGTCCCTGCTTACTGCAGGGGGGTTAGACTAGATGATATTGGGAGGTCCCTTCCAATCCAATACATTCTATGATTCTATGACTCTAAATAGCTGGTGCTGAGAACTTCCATGCCATATGCCGTTGGGGAGAGAGGGTGACTGCTCTGTCCTAGCCCATCTCTGGTCCTGGGAACTGGATGCTGGTGAGCAGCTGGAATGTGCTGGGTGCTCTCTTTCCAGTCCAGTTTCAGCTGAAAGGAGCCGGGTTGTGTTCCAGGGGACAGCTCTGAGATGCAAGCCAAGGTGAGGTGAGTGGGGGTGACTGGGAACAGACTTCAAAAAGCACATTCCAGATCTGAAGATGTGTTGTCACACACTGTTAAATGAGTCAAAGTTTTCCTTTCTAAAAAGCTAGATGCAGGTTATGAGCTCATCAGAAATGCTCCAATGCTAGATCTAGGCAGGTGTGGAAATTCCTCTAAGAGGATGCTCAAATCAGGACCCAAACCATTAAATATTCTTAAATTCTCAGTGAATCACAGTGATTTTCTCTGTCCAACTTCAGCAGGTGCTCTGGCTCCGAGGCAGGCTACATAACCAGGAACAAGACACTTAGAAAATAAAGTTGAAGAGAAGCATCTGCTTCCAGACACTTTCTTAAGGATGTGAACAAGCTTCTGGAAGCATTCCTGTGCTCTGGTGGGATTTTGGCAGCACTAAACTTCTCCTGCAGAGCATCTCCAGTAAGATCAATGGGCAAAAATCAGATCTAGGCAGCATATTATAAAGCAGATTATATTTCCCCTGGAATTACTACAGTTCTGTGTGTGCACACTCTAATTTATATACTTTACATGCAGTTCTCTTTTGAAGCCTACCTGTACATAGCATGGTATCGAGAGATGCCTTGTGCTTTTCCACTCATCTTGGACAGCCACTCAGAATACATAGCACGAGGTCCTTTTTTGCTAGGGACAAAAAAAACCCCCAAATCACTGATGATTCCCCTGTATTATCTTACCACTCCATACTCGAATACCTGCAGGCTGTGTGCTGCTATGACCCATGAGTTTTTCATGCACAGGAGGAGTCAGGAAGCTACAGCCTACACATTAATTTTAGCCTTGCTATGGAAATGAAGTTTATGCAGTCAGCACATATCTGATCCATCCATCTCCTTCCCCCCAGCTCTGAAGGCACTTCAATCACATCTGACAGAAGATGAGACATCTCAAAGGTGTTAATTTGTCAATAGGTACTGTGAAAATTAGATGCTGCCTCGAGAAGACAGACCCAAAATAATTTCTCCAGGGAGGGAAAGATATTTTTAACACAGTCTCATCAATCTGAGAGGCATTATGTAGCCTACCACAGTATGCTCAGCTGTTTGTCCATCCAACCAGGTAGGGAATGCAGGAACATGGTCTGTTACTTCCTCAGTGTGTACAAGAGGGAAGGGATGGGGGCTTGGACTTAAGGTATTAATCCATAATAAGCCAGTCTTCATTAGTTGCACTGCTTACAGAATAATTTTGTATTTTTTTAGACATTAAACTTGTATTCCAGAGAGGCAGCAACTTAGCAGAGCACCTGCCTTCTCCCTTCCTTCCAAAGCATGTTCTGAGATAGAGACATCTGTTCCATTTAAGTAGTACTTATAATTTATAGACTTTGGGATAAAGAAAAGGATTTCAAAACTTCATAAAGTTATTTCCCCCACTCCAACCAAAATATTGTCAGCAAGGATTTAATCAGAATTTTCCTTTGCAAGTGCTGTCATTCAACCATAACTCAATATAAAGTGTCTTAATTGACTTGATTGAAGAACATATTAGAAAATATTTAAAGTTGATGTGCAACAATAAAATAAAGCAATTTTGGGGGATAAATCATTAGCTGTTTTTAGAGACATTGATCTTCTACATTTCGTATATTAGATCTGCCCTCAAGAGGTGGTTCCACGTGAGTCCTCCTCCATTGTCCCAGTCCATGAATTGAGATCAACATAATCCTGCTGCTATTCCCAAACATGAACCAGACAGAAACGATGCAGGAACTGTAGCAGTTCCTAAACTGCTCACAAATCTCATAACTGTAGAAATAAAGACTCTTTGGAGTCCAACCTCCAAGCTGGAAGTTCCTCCAACCTGCCCCATGAACAAGAGAACTAGTTAAAATAAATGGTGAGAACAACACTTTGACAAACCCAAATAGAGATTATGCACCAAGGGCAATGTTGTTAAAGAAAACTGATATTATAATAACAGTTATTAATTACCGTTGGTACCAATCTCTAAATTCCAGGACAGAAACAGGCTGAAATGCTAGAATTGAATCAATGCTACAAATATTCACCCTCCTATTGCAATCAAGAGAAAGAAAGCTCATTTATTCACACGCAGCATTTGTATACAGTCAGAGAGAGTGTTCTTTTACAGTCCTGTCTGTGCATCTGCTGCCAGCTCCCCCTGACACTGACTCACTGCTGAGCCCAGGTTCTGAATATGTCTCTGCCCCCCTCCCCTCAGCTCCCCCCCTTGCTGACCTACGTCCATTTCCTGCCTGATCACATCAAGAGATCAAAATCCTTTGCTTGTAAAATCAATCTGCTGATAAGGAAATGGTGATGATAATGACGTCACACTTGATTATAAGCCTCTTGTTTAAACAAGCTGGGTGGAGGATATTCCAGGTACAATGGTACTCATTAAACAAACAGTTGCCAATTACTAATTTGGGTCAGGAAGTAGAAACTGCCTCCTTGCTTATAGCTGCTTTTATTCCGTTCTTTTAGAAAAAAAAAGAAAATGCTGCTACAAGATTGCCAGTATCAAAAACCACATCAGTAGAGGTCTCTATTATTTAGACAGCTAAACCAAGCATCACCTGTTATAGTTCATGTCTTCCTCTTCAGACATGCTATTCTTAAGGAATTCTTTTAAAGTACAAGTATTTTCCAGCCACTTGATGAGTCCCAGTCTGGAACAAAAGAAATCAGAGATGTGAAGAAGTAGCTCAGAGTTGAATTTTAAAGGAACACCACAAATAGGAAGCAACACATTCTAGTGCCTGCTAAGGCATAAGGTTGAAAGCCACCAATTTAAATACACTCTGAAAAGGTTTCCAGACAAAGCAATTTCAATGTTCTTTAAAAGGAAAAGAAACAAAAAAAAAATTAAGCCAAGACACAGAACATTCTGAACACACAAATCTCACTTTCCAATGTCCCAACATTAATAGATGTTAACATCAGGATTTCTGTCCCTTCATGATAAATGCCTACCTTGTTGTCATGGGGATGACCTGGTAAGTTTTCAGCCGCATATTCCTTTGGCTACATGCAGCATCTTGGGAAAGGACAATGTTCATCACATCAAACAGCTGCTCAATACGTTGGTCTTGTCGCAGGTCTTCCCCACCTTTCACAAGAAAAGGATACTCCTGCTCATCACTGCCCCGGATCGTTATACGTTTTGGCTTCCTCAAGGATTCCATGACACTGATCTGGGAAAAAGATAAGGAAAAAGCAAAATATTAGTGACAGAAGACTTGGCCTTACAGAACCACCACTGAAATGAAGCATATCTGGTGTTCTTAGATGGCATAATCACTACCAGAACAACAAATGCCCGCTTGCAGACCTTCCTTTATGCGCTGCAAGATGTGTACACAAGCAACAACCTCGCTCTTGTCAAATTCTTCATATTGAACATGGACATAAATTTATGCCACACAGGATTTTGTGGTATACGAACTTAAAATTACAGGATTTTGTGGTATATAAACTTAAAATGACTCAATTTAAGTATATAAACTTAAGATTATTCAATTTTATATATACTCAGAATATACTCAAACTTAAAACCATACCCGTTCATCAAATCCAGAGATTTTTGCATGGTACTCAGGCAGTGGTTTCCCTTTTCCATCATACTGACCTGGAGTGGTAGTGGGGAAAAAAGAAAAGAAAAGAAAAGAAAAATGTTACATAGACCAAATTCCTTTTTTTAAAAAGTGTGTTTAAGAACAGAACACACTTCCAAATATTTTGGCAAATTGGCAGAATGATGAGTATGAAGAAAATATTTTTAAATGCATAAAAATCCGTAATAATACACATCATATGATTTTATTATATTCTTTCCTCGTTAAGCTATTAGAATTGCAGCTCTTAATGGTTTCAGAGGGCACATCCTCTCTGAACTAGATTTAAACATGTATTAGGTTTATATATCAGATTTCCTGGAGTCAGTCCTTTAGAAATAATATTAAGTTCTTAGTAAAGAGATACAATTTTAGATACAATTTTAAAAATCAGGACTGTGGCTTAAGAACAGATTTAAGAGATGATGAATGGATGGAGTAATTTCAGATGAAATCAACCTCTGTGTGAGGCCAGAAAGAAAAGCCATAGAGCCAACAGGAGAAGTAGAGCTCAAGAGTAGCAACTTTCTTGTAAGGGACAGTTCACCACCAACGCTGAAGGGGAACTTACCAGGAACCTCCAGCTCATTCCTCAGGAACTCAGCTTTGAATTCACTCATCCACGGTGAACATTCTTTCAGGTTTCCAGGTTCTTTATAGTTTTTGTTCATTTTTGAGAGGAGAGAAGTTGTAATCGCCTCAAAGTCACTGGCCTTCATATCCAACAGTTCTGAACCACCTTTTCCAAAATGATGGTCGAAGTCCTTCCCAAAAGTCTGAGGTTCATTTAGAGAAGGGAATCCTGTTAATCCTGTGCTAGGAACTCCCCAAGAACACCAAAACGGTACCTTCCTATCTACACGCAGAGCTTCATCTGAGCTCCTAAAATATATCAATCACCCTTCCACTTCTGTTCTTCTATTCTCCATTATTTCTAGTCTGTCAGAACCTTTTCACAGCCTGTTTGGTAGACCTACCAGTTATCACCACAGAAATATTTATATTCTACCAAATCATTGATATCAAAGATTTGTACAATTAGATCATAAACTTTTCTGCCATGTCAAAACCAGAAGCTTCTCCCTTTCTACCTCCTCTGGCTGCAGCTGGATTCTGGGTGAGCACACCAATAATGTTCCTCATTAACCTTAATACGCATACCTCATCTGCTTACAGAAATTTCAGAGGAGCAAGTGAAATATGAAATACAATTATTTACATTTGTAGCTGTTAAAGAAATACAAGTTCCATCATGAATCTAAATATAGGATTATCATCACAACATTTAATTGATGCTGCAGTCTTTAGATGTTATCACACTTTCAAACTGCTGCAACAAAACCCCCAAAACCCTCAACTGTCTGATTTAGAAAAGGTTAAAAAAAAAACCCAAAACACATGGGTAAGTTGGCTAACCTTTTTTCTCTCTTGAATATCAATACTGTGTGCTTTAGGGAAGGTGTGGGTTTTTGCTGGATTTTGGGTTTGGGGTTTTTTTCTGTTGTTTCTTTTTCATTTTTCGGTTGTTCTTGGTTTTTTTTCAAACTAGCAGCAACCATACTACAGAACAAGCACATATAGCATAGCTGATTTCACACATACCCTTTTAGCTAACCAAAATATATATATGTATATGCAATGCATGTTGTAAAGCTTCACATAGTAAGAGAATTTTTTGTCATGTTAGAAAATACCAATGTAAATTTTATTTGATATCACATTTATTACTTGTGATTTGCTTTGAGATAATTTTGGATGTAAAATGTATAGAACCATATTTTTAAAAGATCTTAAATATCCTGGTAAAGGGAAAGTGCAAAGACATTTCATACAGATCCATTTATTAAACAAAATGAATATTATCTGCAAGTAGTTAACTGAGTTGACTTCTTGTGTTCATAACTCAAGGTTCTAGAAAAAACAGATGTCCCCTCTTGGACCTCAATGGTATTAATGGCTTGGAAAGATATGCAAGCTCACTTGTTTTTTCAATGCCTCATCATTTTTCTCCCAAGCTCTGAAGGACACAGCTATTTCACTGAAGTAAATGAAAACACAGAAAATATTAACCTTCTAGAAGAAGAGACTGCTACAGTCAACCTCTTTCTCTTTCTCACATTTCCAGATGATCATCTGATTGCTCTCTCTATTCGGCTCTCTGAGTTCTTTTAAACTTCAAGACAGCAAATATTTAATAGCCTTAATACTGTGTTTTAATTAATACAATCCATCAACAGTGTTTAATTTCTGCATTACTGGAATTTCACATTAAAAATGAAGGCAAGATTCTTATTGTTGAAGTTACAACTGAAATTGTGCATAAATAATGCATATGAAGGTTACAAACCTGAAGTCCTCCACTTATTAGAGCAATTTTATGTGTCAGTCAAGAGATACAACTTTTTTTTTTTCCAGCAAGGACATGAGAAACTATACAGTTACCCTCACAGCACACTTTGTTTCTTCATGAAGGCAAAGAATTCAGAGCCTGTGCACCATCACCCCTGACCCTTTCCTCCTGCAGCTGCTGGAGTGTGAAAGGAATACTGCTCCCTCTTTCCTTCAACAGAGGAGAACATCCTGCTACCCCTCTTCCAACATCTCCCTTCCTTTTCTCTCCCAGTTTGGTTGATTTGATAACAATTAAAAACCCATCAGCACTACTGGCAGCATCCTCTACTGCTGCACATCTCAGCTTTTTCAAGAGCCATGGATGTTTTTGTTTAAGTGGGCCAAAGTGCACACAAACCACCCCAAAAACCAAGCACAGACTGCCCTCGTCCTCCTGCCTGCCAGGTCCCTTGCTGTGCTTGTACCCATGTATGGCTCAACTCATAGCTGCTCCCCTCCCTCTGCCCCACCAACAGTGGCACATCCTGCAAACCCTTATCACCATATCCTTAAGCTTAAAGCCATTATCAGAGACACAGCTTATCTTGCAGCAACATATTCAAAGGGCTAGTATGCCCCTAAACTTCTAACTGCCCTTTCTGCTGCCCTATCACCTCACCTCCTGCCAGCTCCACCTTACTCTCATCCTTCACCTTCCCTGCTCATGGGGAAGGAATCTCCCTAGAGACACTTGGATTGATCTAACGCTACTGTGACCTAAGAAAGGCCACATGGGAGTGACCTGGACCTGCCCAGCCCTGGCCATGGGGCTATGTGCATACAGTACAAGCAGCCAGGCTTCCACAGCAGGATCATTCTCACAGCCTTCAGCAATTTGCAGCTCAGGGATTTCTGAACCCAGAAATGTGCATTTGTGTGTAAAAGCTCTCAAAGAATTTTCACCCTCCCCTTGCTATTGTCTACTTGCTATTCGAACCCATGAAATCATCCATAATACCCTGCAGCAGGAGTTCAGCACTTCAGTGCCCACTGAGTGAGGAAACACTTCTCCCTGCCTGTTTTGAACCTGCCACTTCCACACAGTATTTACTTCATGCCTGGCACTCCTGATGTCAAGAGCTTTATTGAATCTGGCTTCATTGTGTCTTTTCCAACTAGAGGAATGCTGAAGTTGATTCTTGTGCAGAGGTTACTCTGTTCCTCTGATTATTTGTGCCGCTCTGAACCTCATCCAGCTTTTACTGAATATTTAATCCATATTTACATCGAGAACTGTGGACAAGGACCACGGTGTTCAAGGAGCAAGAGTCAGAGAAAGCTGCTATGTCAATGTCTAAATCCATGGGTTTTTTCCTCTATTCTTAATAATGACTAACAGCTGCCTTTCTTTCTTGACTGCTTTTGGGTATTCACAGCACTATCAGAAATCAGGATTTTGTTCCTGAATTGCAACAGTCAGCTCAAACCCAAAGAATTTATATATGAAACTAGGGTTTGGGTTTTTTTTTGCTGCATGCATCACTTCATTCTTCTACATTGACTTTCCCTATTTTAGATCTCAGCCAGTTTTGTAAAGTCTTTTCTGTAATTCTTCATAGTTCTGAATAACTTCCTCTAAATAACTTTGTATAAGCAGCACATTTGAGTGGCATAATATAGCAAAATACTCTAAGTGCTTGTACATCCTTGGCAGAAGGAAAAAACACAAGGCCAAATTCCTGTGCAGGTTCACAGATGGTCAGAGGCACCCAGGCCCTGAGAAACTGTCTGTATACAGGACAGGGGAGGCAGAAGCTGAGTGAGAGGGAACGTTTAGTCCTGCAGGACAGTCAGAAGTGGAACTCTAATAAGTCCATAGCTTCTAGCAAAGAAAACCCAGTCCTGCACTCCTGATGTGATCTCATCTCATCAAGTCCTGCAGCACCTGCAAAAGCTGTGATCTTCTCCCCTCTTCTGAATTTCTAGTGCCTTCTAGAAAATCACACGATGCCACCACTCAGTAATCACACGTACCTGAATAAACCTCTTCCTCATCAATCCAAGGCCAGGAGCCTCCAAACTTCCCAAATTCCTGTACATTCCTTTGTACATTTCCTTAAGCTTATTTTTATTTCTCTGAGCTTTTACCAACTCATTTCTGACATCCTCAATCCAATCCTGCAAACAGAAGGGAACAGATGAGTACTGAAAGTTTACTGACCCTTGCTCTCTGGTAATCTGCTTGGATTGCATTTGAGTTACTGTATTTACTAATAGTCAATTAATTTGCCTTTTGACAACCAAAAGAGCAATCAAGAGGCTATGGAAAGATTTCCCTTTCATTCTGTCTCTTGATAACATGTTTATACTTTATTAAGGTGGCCACAAATGGTAATTCTGTAATGGTTTCAGAACGATTAAGGAGGAATGATCATGGGAGAGGGCAGAGACCCTGAAGGAGGAAGCTGAAAGGGGCTAGTGCAGAGCAAGCAGCTGGCACAGGGGAAGGAGACTGTGGCCAGCCAAAGCTGCTGACAGCACCTCGACCTCATCACTTGCTGGTTTGGTGGCTTCCTGTGGCTGTGGTGTCAAACGAACTGTGGGGCTCCACCCAGAGCTCTCCTTCCTAAGCAGAGGGTGAGGAATGAAGGGGAAGGGGGAGAAATAATAATAAAAAAATACACTTTACCTTAAAAAGCATTATGGGACTAGAGAGCTGTTCCAGAGAGTGAACAAAGTCTTGAACTACTCCTCCTCTGTCCAACTTATTCTTGATCCTTTAAAAGAAGAAAAGTGCATCATAATGCAACAGGAACTTCCATCACCACTGTAGGTAAGCATGATCCAGATTGTCTGCTATATTCAACAATCTGGTCAAATAATCTAAGGGTGGGTAGGTAGGACTCCCTCAGAATTCTCTCTTGGGCTGCATGACTCTTTAATATATTGATGTCCTCATCATGCAGCTTCCAATTTTTAAATTAATTGTCCCACAATGAAAACAGGAGCTTGGTGGTGGAGAGCATACTTGCAACAGAGACAGGCATTGAACAGATTATACTTGTTGTCATGATAGCTCTTCAAGGGTGATACAGTTTGTGATGCACAAGTTCTTTTAAGCAAAGAAATTTAGCAAACGTATCAGGGATTTGAAAAAAAAAAAAAAAAAAGGCAAAGACACTTAAAATTGTATTAGTGGATCTACAGCACTGTGTGATACAAGCTGACTGTCACCTGGGGATTAACTTGGGTTTTACTGCATGGCAAAACGGGCTTGTAGAGGAAGGCACATGCTGTACACTGAGTAAGCAGAGAACACCACAACCAAGATAACATGCATCCATTTCACTGTCCCTCTCTGAAGTCTGTTAGGAGCATGTATCCTATTTACACATATCTGTGTTCTCTTGGTAAGAGAAAGATTGTAAATGTCCCAGCAAGCTTCATCTTCATCTCTGACCGGTGCTGATTCTTACTGCTGTGAAGTCTATCACAGTAAGAGCATAAATATACACCAGATTTCCTTTCCACCTCAGCAGAGCAGAATAAGGAAGAAGAAACTCTGACTACCACAGATTACGAGGAGAAAGGGGTTGTCTCTCTGTGGTCTTTTTGCTATATCATAGAAAAATTGTAACTTCCCATAGCCTGGGGACTATATGTACCTCATACTTCAGAAAGTATTTAGGCCACCAACCTGAGAATGTCTAATGCTGAGAGCTTATGTACCAGTTTTTCCAGTGTTACAGTGTGCATGGGACTACCCTCTAATGTTTTTCAGGCCCTCTGAAGAAAAGAGTTTGTTTAGGAAAAATAAATAAATCTCACCACTCCTGAATAAAAAACATACAAAAGAACTACTCTGCTTGCAAATTCACCTTTCTACAAACTCCTTGTTCTTCCAACCAGTCGCAGTATCTTTGAAGCAGTAACTTTCACTGCTGATCATGAAAGGGTAGACGATGGCCTGGGGATAGGTGTCTGCAATCTCTTCCACAGTGTGATGCAGGGCTACTGCCTCATCCTTGTCAAGGAGTGCCATCATCTGGCTAATCCACCCAATGAACTGCCAACAGGGAACCGAAGAAAGCTGCAAAGACACAGACACTGCTTTCAACTTTGGTCCTCCTCGAAAATACCAAACATAGCAAAGAAACAGCCTGGCAGACAGAAACACAGGAAAAGGAAACACAGAATGTCAACTAGGTTGCATGAAACACCCCCAACGAAGCAGAGATTTCATTATTATTATTACTACCACCATCACCATCACTATCACTACTCTTGCTGCTGTTTAACGTTCTCTATTATAAGGATTTGCAGTTTGTTGGTCAAGATAAGGCATTATACTCAAACTTGTGGCTTTTCTGTCTAGATGCAATAGAATAATTTTTGATCACTACATATAAACAAGTCAAAAATCTGAAGGATAGTTCAAACACCACTGGGTTGAAACTTTGATTTAAGTAAAAGAAGCCAGGAAGGGAATACTGGAATCCCTACCAGTTTTGTCCTTCATTCAACTTTAAACAGATTTGGGTTTGCTGGCAGATATTAGTTTCAGGGAAGCACTTCCTCCACGTGCAAGGTCCTGCATCTGGGTCAGAGCAATCGTTGGTATCAATACAGGCTGGGGGATGAAGGGATTGAGCAGTCCTGTGGAGAAGGACTTGGGGGTGCTGGAGGATGAAAAGCTGGACATGAGCTGGCAATGTGCACTCACAGCCAAGAAGGCAAACTGTATCCTGAGCTGCATCAAAAGAAGCGTGGCCAGCGGCTGGAGAAATGTGATTCTGCCCTTCTACTTGGCTCTCATGAGACCACACCTGGAGTACTGTGTCCAGCTTTGGAGCCTTCAGCACAGGAAAGACATGGGCCTGTTGGAGCAGGTACAGAGGAGGGCCATATAAATGATCAGAGGGGTGTAACACCTCTGCTATGAAGAAAGGCTGAGAGAGTTGGGGTTGTTCAGCCTGGAGAAGAGAAGGCTCCAGGGAGACCTTATTGCAGCTTTTCAATACTTAAAGGGGGCCTATAAGAAAGATAGGGACAATAAGATAACACAAGGGGTGATGGTTTTAAACTAAAAAAGGGGAGATTTAGACTAGATAGAAGGAAAAATTTTTTTACAATGAGGATGGTGAAACATTGGCACAGGTTGCCCAGAGAGGTGGTAGATGCCCCATCCCTGGAAACATTCAAGGTGAGGTTGGACAGGTCTCTGAGCAACCTGATCTAGTTAAAGATGTCCCTGCTCACTGCAGGGGGGGTTGGACTAGATGACCTTTAAAGGTCTCATCCAGCTCAAAGCATTCTATGATTCTAATATATGTCACGCTCACTTCCCTCCTAAAATTTTATAATTTCTGAAAGTAATACAATATATTCTCTTGTGATAGCCAGAGGCCAGACTCCAACTCCTTTCTCCCTGTCTCATCCCTTCCTTCTTCTCTAACAGAGTTTAAGATCTGATTGCCAGCATTGATCTTACAGAAACACAGATGAGAGGACAAAGAACTGCCTGGTGAACTCCTCTTCTGGGAGAGATTTGTCCCCTGAACCAGGTGTCTGTTTGAACCATCACAGTTTCACTGTGGCCACACCCGAGCTGTTTTTGCCACTTTCTCAGTTTCTTGGGATAACTCGAGCTGTGTTTCTGTCTCTCTCAAGTTCTTCCTCTAACAGGGCCTGGCACAAGTCACAGAGGGGCTC
Organism: Brachypteracias leptosomus; assembly: GCA_013401335.1. Taxonomy (NCBI): domain Eukaryota; kingdom Metazoa; phylum Chordata; class Aves; order Coraciiformes; family Brachypteraciidae; genus Brachypteracias; species Brachypteracias leptosomus. Next base: position 34,378 of record VYZX01004779.1, on the reverse strand, counting down.
TCAGCTTATCTGCCCCATGACAGCAGGGAAGCCAGCACAGCCCACAGTGTCCTGCCCTGGAACAGCAATGGACATCGTGGAAGGGAGGAAATGGGAAATACAAAGCACAAACAAGCTGTAGTAACCTCTGAAGTGAAGCAGGAAAAGGAGAGGCGGGAGATGTGGAAAATGAGTCTGGAAAAGCTGCTGGCTTCCTGCATACAGGAAACTCAGCCTACAGAAATAAGATACATTCCTCACCCTAATACTAACCACCTTTATCAGCCCTCTTAAGATTGTTCTGAAGGAAGAAAAAAAAAAACCAACCAAAACCACACAACATAGTTTTTCTCCAGCAGCTCTCAAACTGACATTTGGAATCAGAATAATGATAAAAAGTTAAACTTTTAAGAAAAATGTTTCTGTCCATATGAATTAGACTCAGCAAGGTAGAGAAAAGACAAGGAACAAAGATGGGATAAAATTTATCTGATTTACCTGAAGCAGAACTTACAGTCTAACCTCTATATCCATCCAACCTCCACCCCCACCTTCTAAATTCAATTTATAGCAACATCTACCACCAGGAAAATGGAAGCAACTAACCTCTCGTGTCACTAGACCCAATGTCTCTGCTGGATATCTTTCAATTATTTGCAGCAGTCTAGGAAATCTCAGCCTGGCTTCTCTGGAGTTCAGTTTTAAAGCTTTTATCATTTTCTCCACCACAATAGCTGGGAATAGCTGCAGATCTGCAGCGTTGACTTCTGCCAAGAGACATTAAACAAGAATTATCAGAAACACCATCGCTTGTTCCATGTCTTTGATCATCTGGAACATTCAACTTTACAATTCAGTAATTCATTTTTTTTTTCAGGGCATTTAGTTTTTTTACTTTGTTCTCCTTCCCATCTGTTTGAACTGCACACATCTGCAACACATGTACTTGGGGACTGTAAGGATTAGCTTTATCAGGAAGCTGCATCACTGCTGGTATCCTGCCCGCTTTAAATACAGCACTGCTGCGGTCTGCGAAGGAACAAGGGGAGCATCTGCTGGATATGGTGCATTTCTCACAAGTGAGAGGGAGACTGAGTGATGCACTAGCACCAAAACTAGCAGAAATAGTGGGGAGGGGGAAAGAAAGGAATATAAATACTGTTGAACCAGAGGACAAACTCTTCCACTTATTTTCAAGCTGCGTTGCTCAGGGAGAACTTCTGGATACCACAAAAGCTCACATATGGAGACAAATCCACCTCACATGCTTAGGAGAAATCCTGACTAACCAAGCAAGCCTTCCTCTTCCTTACGCAGGTGCTGGTCACAGAAACCAACCAAAGTCATATATGCATCAACAACTCCTGTCACATCTACGTGTTCTATGGAGTGGGACTGCACCTCCTCTTCTGACTTCTTCACGGCACTGCCAAAACACTGAAAAGCCCTCCTGTTCAGGCCTGCCAGGACCTGAGATTCAACCATAAGAGAAAAAAAAAGACACATTAATATCAACAAATCTTTCTGAAACTGAAGCCTGTCTGCAAGCCTTGAGTAGATAAAACTTCAACTGTAGTAGATGTTTTGAGCAGATGATATAAAGGAATAAAATAGGGATGTTATTTCTAGCAGTGATTTACAGAGTTTTAATTTCCACAACTTTCAATGGAAAAATATAAAACACATTTTTAACTTAAATTAGTCTTTGGACATGCTATGTGGAATTTTTATAACTGTTCTAACTGTTAATGTTAAACATTAACTGTTAGAAGTTAATGTTACTAGAATTTTTGCAACAGCTAACAGAAAACATAATTTAAAAATGCTATTTTTTCCCATTAAGACAGATCTGCAACATCTGCATAACAGCTACACTTAGAATTTGTGTTAAGAAAAGCATGCATCAAACTATTTCAAATCTGATGCCTTTTTCCCCATCACAAACATATTGATCATACATTTCTAATGCAGCTCATGCAGAGGAGGACTTGAGAAGATTCTTTACAGCTGAATGCTTATAAATCAAGTACATGTGTTCTCATATTGCCAACAAGCTTATCAACCTCAGACTGTAGCTATTGTAGTTATTAAACAATACCTAAAATTGCTGCAGAACAAGTTGGAACAACTGAAAAATGCCGTAACTGAAATTAGCTTGAATTTCGGGAAAACTACCAGGGTCAGAGTACTGCTTAATCCTAAACTAAACCAGGGCTAAGCTCCTTAATCTTATAGAAATATCTGGTATCATAATCTGACTCATCTGACACAGAAGAGCTTTTATGCTCATCTTTTGGATTTCCTTAAGAAGAATGCTCTTAATTAGCTAATAAACAAAGCTTAAGCTTTTGCTCAAGTTTCTACACACCTGAAAATTTAAAATTGTTTTTGCAGGAATCTCTTCTTGATCTGTTTTTCTTTAATAACCATAAAAACACAAATTAGGAACAATTTAGTTGCTGGTTTATACTGATATGGTTCATATATAGGGGTCTTTAGGAATGAATAGAAATAAGCCAGCAGTGGTACTTCAAATTCTCACTCAATCAATTTGACAGGCAAGAAGTCAGTGCCACAGCATCTGGGACAACGGACAAGCGACACAATTTCAGATGTAGCACCATCTGTCACTCTACTCTTCAAATGTGCACCTCCCCAAAACAGGCAAAGATGACCTGCATATGCTGTCTTAAAACCCCCTCTCCTCTCTATCACTACAATTATTTAGATAAAATAAGTGTATCAGTATCATTATTGTATTGTAAAGATCTCTTTATGAAATACGATAGTCTGACAACATGAAGAAGTCAGAAATGCCCAGCTGAATCAAGATATTCTTTGAGAATCATGTTCCCAAGCCTTGTCTTGCCACTGGGCACGCAGATGCCACAACGTCTTTCCCCTCCACACAAAATGCAGGAACAGAAAAACACAAGAACACTCTCCCAGTTACAAAGGCTACTCAAGGAGAGAAAAAGACCAGACAAAACAGCAAACACAGCTTTTTTTTTTTTTTTTCCCCAGCTGGTGTTCCTGGACAAATCACTGCTAGCAGCAGATGGGTTTCACATTCTCTGTATCTACCCACATCCATCACTACCTGTTCAAGTAGTGATTACAATACTGAAATACCTGAAAGCTCTTCCCCTCTCATTTACCTTTCCAGGATTCTCAAGACTTTCTCCTGATAGTAATGATATTTTCCCAGCCTTTGCTTCCTCAATTTGGTCAAGGCATCTTGGATCCTGACTAAGAGCATTGGCCATGACGTGGTAGGTAGTACCCAGAAGAAGATTCTGGTTTCGGAAGGCCATGACGTTCTTGCTAAGATAGTCAGATTTGGTATCTTCTGTCGGAATTCAAAAACACAAGTTGGGTAAGTTGACAACAAAGCAGCTTTGTATAACAAACAATGTGAAGCAAAGAGAAAGCTGTTACCAAGGAGGGAGATGTTTTTTAACACAGAGAGCAGGCGTTCAGGACAGCTCTGGTTCCGGCTCCAGCTGTGCACAAAGCGGCAATAGGAGTAATTCCACCTCACCAGCCAGTCTTCCCTCGCCTTGGCTTCTTTGCGAAGGTCTTTCAGAAGCTTCTTGGCAACTGAGAAGCTGTTCTGTATTCAGATTAAGACAGAATTTTCAGATAATATACCTGAAGAGGAAATAAAACCTTTCTGCAATCAAAGTAAGGGATGACAAGTTTTAGGTAACGCAGGTAAAGCTGAAAGAAGATCAAGAGAGGTTCACTGCTTGTAAGGTCACATATTCAAAACCAGATTTGTGCTACTGTAGAAATATGAAAAGAAAGAGAGAAGGTTTGATAAACTGAGGAAATGAAAACAATTCTATCTGCATGACTAAACAGGTATTAACTATTCTGCAGTAAAAACTCATACGGGGAATGTGACTTCAACTTGGTTTATGACACCAGTAAGAAAATCACTTGTATTTGCATTTTGATGAAAAATTTCATGTAAGTAATGTTAAAGGAAATCTTATTTTTCATTTACTCCCTTAAGAGTACACAGTCAACACAGTACTAATGCTATATTTGGTTATTACAGTGCTTAAAATATTCTTGTCACTGATTGCAGATTTAGGCAGCATCTCAGAAGACAAAGGAGACCTTGACTTAAACATTATTCATCTTGTCTCAAGCTTGAAATACCAAAGGTTCATCAAAGAAAGCTATGATTCAGTCATTTGAACAGCCAGGTCTAGAACAAAATTTCTAAGTCACTTAGCTTTATTTTTTTGTGTTAGCCTAACAGCACTAAACAGTAAAAAAAAAAAAAAAATTAAAAAAATGTTTCATCATTGCTGATGGAAGTAAATGATTGATTCAGTCTGAATTTGATTTGTTTTCTTGTGCAGAAGAGACTATTTGTAAATGAGAAAGCATGTTTGGTTGCAAGCATCCTTTCCATTAAAGATTGAAGCATTTCAGATACTTTATTTATCTGCCCTTTAGAGTGTCAGAAACCGCCTCTGGATCAAAGGGGGCTTCAGGCACATTTCCAGTAACAACAAATTATCATCAAGTTTGTAATTAGCATTTATCTATTTGCTTTCTTTTGCTGTGGAACTGACTTTCTTGAGTTTACAAAAGATCCTAGACAGCAGGGTCAAAAAGAGACAAGGTTCACCCTGGCAAAAAGATGCCCAAGACCACCTAAGAAGCTTTTTCAGCTGTAGTTTCTATGTATTTTCTCACAAAATGGGAAGCTATCAGACAGTACAATCACCTGTTTCCTGGCACTTTCTATCATCTTCATTTTCATGTTAAATTTGCAGCTTTTGATCATTGAGTGAATGTCTTCATCCTGTTGATGCACTTCCATTTGGTCACTAGCACCGTGTTCTTCATCCACCTCCATACTATCATTTGCTTGATCACAGAGAAGTTTCTCCTGCAGCTTGTCAAGAAAGAAACACCTGCACAATGACAAGAGGAGTACACGTCATTCTGACACGCATCCAAGGGAACAAACACTCCAAAGTGTTGACCTGCCTGACAGCAAAGCTAAGAAAAACTGGGAAGCTAGAGAGATCACCTTTAGGCAAGGGCAAAACATAGTCCCCAGCCTGGAAAGCCACTACCAGGGACAAGCCGACCCTGAGAGCATTCTAGGATCTTGAACTGATCAGATAAAGTATTAGAAAATGTCCATAATAGAGTGGGATTTTTTGTTAGTCTGTTCTTATAAAATCATAGCTACAATCTCTAAGTTCACCAAGCCACAGCTTCCATTCCAACTTGACAGGAGTGCAAACAAATAGGAGTCTCCAAGATACAGTGTAAGGGCCAGGCCGTATTTCATGTCAACCTGCAATTCAAATGTGTATCACAACGACACATGTAAGCACTGAAATTCCTGTTGCAGAAAAGACCAGCGGCCACACTCAGCTTTGGAAAGGGAACTGCCATGAATTAAAACTAAATCCTTTCCATTCTACAACTAGTCCTATCTAATTTAATAGCACCTCTCGTTATGTAGACACAGAAGACAGCACTGCAGCCTGGAGTGGGGCTTGGTACATCCTTTGTCACTAATTTAAGATGAGATAAAGGTTTTCTAAAAGCACATATAAGTGATTAAGACACTGAGAGCCCTTCAAGTCATAAATGTTCTGAGACTTCATACAGGAGTAAGCCATACCATGTATTCTGCCTAATATTTAGCTGCAATCTCTTCCATAGCCATGCTTTCCTGACACCAAGAGGTAATAAAATAAATTACAGAGCACAATGGGTATCAGTAGAGCTACTGAAGAAGTTTCCCCCCAGGAAAGGAGAAAGAATCTGGATTTGCACTGCAGGAATGGATTGAAATGAAGATAGATACCACGGGGAGGACAGAAAACTTCCAGATTCGAAAAAGCATTCCAGCTTCTTCAGAGGTAATCCAAAGGAGTCTTTGGAGAGCCTCTGTTCTTTCTAGCAACATTCACACTGCAGAAGTCTCTAATTGCAGAACTGGTCATTAAATTTTCCCATAACCACGTGAAGCACTGATAGTAACAGAGCTGGGCTTACTGTGTACACTCCCTAATGTTGTAACTGCCTACAAAGCAGGTAAGTATTTTTATCTATAACAGACTGGCCTTTTGGGTGGTGTTTCATTGAGCTAAATGCAGTTCATCTGCTCAATTATAAGTGGATGTGTGTAAGGGCTGCTGAAGTGGCCAGTCTGAACAGTGTGTGTAGTCACCAATGCAATAAATGCCTAAAATGGTTAAAAAAAAAATAATTAAAAAAAATCATCCCCTGGATCAACAACCCCTCAAATGCAAACAAGCAGCATTAGAAAAAGCACCTCTGAGAACTACACGGGCAGACAGAACTAAACCTAACCCAAGAATGTCATTTTACCGATTTGTAATGATATCATCCCAGATGTTCATAGGATCCATTTTAGCATCTGGATATCTGCTTGTCCAAATTCTGAGAAGTCTCTTAAGGGAAGCCTGTGAAGCTAAGTTACCTAGAAGTCAATTAAGAATACTTTAAATGCATCTAAATCCAAACAGTGTGAAAAAGGCCTAAACCAAACATAGTCTAACATTCAAACCAGAAAACTGCAATAAAAAACCCAGCTGCATTCTGGGCTTGCATTAAATACACTACTTGGTGATCTGCTTTTGTTTATTGCTGCAGCACAGGAGATTCAATAAGGACATCAATATCAACTGTCACTGGCAATTACCACTGGGCAAGTTTCTTTTCATATGTACTATTAATGAAATTTACTATATAATCCAGTTTATGTGCATACATTTGTGTTTCAGGCCTACCTCAGTAGCTATAAACTATATACCACATCTATCTTTTATCTCTGCTAACCACTATTTGCCACTAAAAGTGAGCCCAACAAAAATAAGTTATAACTATTATTCACACTTTTAAAAGAAATACTTGACTCTCATCACAATAGCCAGGCTAATAAAACTTTGCAATAGAACACAGAATTATCTTCAAGCCTATCTTACACAACTGCAGTAGTTCTTACTGTAAAGAAGACAGTAAGAAGTAATTCCAGACCTATTTCAGTCTAAGTGTGGAAACAAATTCAAAGTCCAGAAAACCATGATTACTTAACATAATGAAAGGAAAATTGTTTAAGAAAAAAAAAATTCTTTACTTCTCTTGGTCATAAAATTGATGAAATCCTGTATTTCTGTCAAAGCTTGTACTGACTGCAGCTTGGTCATTCGACTTTGATATAACAAAGTATCAATGCTGGAATAGCTCTGAAAGGAAAGGGAGCGAATGTAATATTTCATATACAAAATTTACAACACAGTTCTACTCAGTGCTCTACAAACTATTTATCTGATGCTGCTACATATTATGCTCTACAGACCAACCTTTTACCAGCAATTTAATAGCCTGTAATCTTGAGAGTAACTCTGCTTTGGACAAGCACAGAGGTATATTCTAGCTGCAATTCCTGTCCTAGGCTTTAGGATAGTCCTACAGCCTAATCAAAACTTGCTAATGGATGGAACTTGTAACCTCTCAATGCAATACTTCCTTCTCAAGTGTGTTCTTGGGACAGAAGGCTTCTGAAAAGATGAATGAAATAAAACTGCTATTAACCTGCACAAACAGTTACTCTGAAAAGTTTCCAATAGATGAAACCATCAAAATAAAACAAATTAAAGTGGGAGAATGCACTTCACTGGCTGTCTCACCTCTCACCATTGCAAGCAGGGAATTGAAAGGAATTTTTGTCATATGACTGGAAAGCACCTAGAGTTCTTTGTATCTGGGCAAGTATTTATGTTGAAAGCATAACCTAGTGACAGTAACAGCAACAACAGTGTCATTGTTCCATGAGTTTATACAGAAAAATCATATCAGAGAGAGCAGAAATAGTTACCTGCATGAAGATCTGCATGCCATTGCTAATGTAATATTTGGCTCTGTCAAAATCATCTTGCAGGATGTAAAGGAGACTAAGCTCTTGGCTGTAATGCATTTCTATAATGGCTTTCTTCTGCTCTGTCTTCATTGCCTCATCAATAAAAGTGAGCAAAGTCTGGTCATTCTCCCCACTGAGCAGCAGCTTCAACTTACTGCGTATTATGTAGGGCAGGTAAGTCTCCTACGAGGTGAAAAATACAGTCTTTACTTCTAGGGATGGAATATTTGATGATGATGAAGATTTTTTTTGTTATTGTTTATTTGCAGATCAAATAAATATAAAAATACGTAACAGTTTTCTTAAATGTTTTCCCTTCAGACAAATTCCAACTTGCTAACAAATCACAACAGCCTTTTCTGATAGGCTCAAGAAGTTGTTAGGAAATTCTACCAGTTTCAAAACCAATGGTCTGGTAAACATGAAACAAATAAAAGTGGCAAAAACACTGCAAGAAAATGATAAAGCTGGTCCAGTATGATCAGCCATAGACTCAAGGTAAAAATTAAGCATCATATGAACAGCAGAAGTAATTGCTTCAATTATTTTATACATATCAGACTTTCTGCTGATTTCCATAGTAAAAGTAGCCCAAATAATGCAATCGATTTCCACCCACAATCACATTATTGTGGAACATCCCTGCAGAGATAACAACAGTGCAGTATCAACAAGATTTTTAAAAACCTGAAAATATGGATCATTCCATGTTTTGCTTAGGTCTGGAGGTTTTCCACTGTCGATATTAATGGTAGCACAATACTCCAGAGACTTCCACTCTGTGAGGTGGTCATAGCATTCCAGAGATGCAAGTTCCCAGAGGTCCTTCTCCGCATCTGTTGGCTCTCCATCTTGCCACTCTTGTATAGACAGTGCCTAGGGAATGAATTCGATGGGGATGAAGGCTCTCAGCTGAAATATGACACTAGTTTCAATTCTAAGTCATCAGGACCTTAATAATATTCACTTTCTCATAAAAATATCTATCCATTTACCAGAATGTGACAGAAACATGAAATGTGAGAAAATTCAAGCTTGCCAGTATTTATACACAAATTCATTTCAGGCAGGCATCTTCAGTAAACCTGCATTTTTAAAGAGTGAAGACTTTAAAAGGAGGTTAACGAGATCCTTCTTCATTTTTTACCAACTATAATTCGGATTTTTTTGCCACAAACACATGCAGTTTGCTCGCTTGGTGTGGTATGAAGTGCTGGGGCCTGAGCCATAGGCCCTGAACCAAAGCTGACCTATGGATGAACCTCGCAAACAAACAATATACTTTGAAGCCGTAACCAGCAGAAGATTTTCCTCTCTCTCTGTCTGGAAGTGTGCCGCAGGGCCATGGGACCCAACACCTAGCCTTGCTGAGACCAAAATAGATAGAGATACTCCTTTGGGTACCTCCCCAGGCCCTGACCAGGCCTTGGGCAGAATCCAAAAGGGAGGATCACAGAATCACAGAATCACAGAATGTGAGGGATTGGAAGGGACCTCAAAAGATCATCTAGTCCAATCCCCCTGCCGGAGCAGGAACACCTAGATGAGGTTACACAGGAACATGTCCAGACGGGTTTTGAATATCTCCAGAGAAGGAGACTCCACAACCTCCCTGGGCAGCCCGTTCCAGTGTCCTGTTACCCTCACTGAGAAGAAGTTTCTTCTCATATTTAACACCAGATAACACCAGACGTTCCACATTTGAAGTTCTGAAGATTGTTTATTTAACTAAGGTTGTTTATTCAACTGTATAAAGGCTGGACCCTCTTGCAGTGACTTGGGATGCCTCACCTATGAGTGGACGCACTGGGTAGGACTTCCCAACTGCCAGGAAAGGTTCCCCAAATCATCGCTGCAACTGGGGCTGCCCAGAGAGTGTGGACTGTAATTACTTTACCCTGCTTATTCCTGCTGCTGCTTTGATCATTTCATTTCTGTATCATTTTGAAATAGTAAAATAAGCTTATGCCTTTTGTGGGTGCCTGTGTTCTTTCTGTTGGCCCTGCCAGTTGGCAAAACATGGTAGTGTGCCCGTGGTGTTTTACTTGTCTGCCTAGGTGACTGTATGTGTGAACAGATGCATGTGTGAACTTTTTACTGTGCTACAAAAGGTAAAAAGTATCAAGCTTACTGCTCTTATGTGACCACTCATCTGTTCCCATAGTTTTACAGACCAAATCATCAATCAAACAAAACACAAGGACATTTTGAACAACACGCTCCTTCTCAAAATGTTTAATTTTGGCTCATTAGTTTTAAGTCATGAGAGATTTATGAAACAAAAAAAATCTTCTTGTCATTTTACCTCATCATAATATTTAGCTGCTTCGGCATAATCATTCCTTGCTTCTGCCAACAAGGCTTTCTGGGTAATTTCCTTAGTCCCAATCTTACCACTGAAAATGCCACGAAGGACATCATAATCCCCCAGAGATCGGTAAAGCCTAGTAAAATTATAAACAGAAATACATTAATTAATTAGTTGAACATTTATATATAAATGTAAACATAAACTATTAAAAAATAATCACAGAATCACAGAATGGCAGGGACCTCTGGAGATCATCCAGTCCAACCCCCCCTCTTAAAGAAGGGTCACCCAGAGCAGGTGGCCCAGGATGGGGTTTTGAAAGTCATTAGAGAAGGAGACGCCACGACATCTCTGGGCAGCCTGTTCCAGGGCTCTGTCACCCTCGCACTGAAGTTTTTCCTTATGTTGAGGTGGAACTTTCTGTGTTCCAGTGTGTGTCCATTGCCCCTCAGTAATTCAATAAGCAGTGATACACTGGCTTGTAACTGTAAATTTTAAAAAAGTATTTCTGATGTAAGATCATAAATACATATTTAACTAGATAAACTTCATCTTGTAGAGTAATATCTGAATTGTGGAAACTCCTGCAGTTGAAAAGCTATGAATGAGATGTTTTTCATCAGCCTGACAGCATCATCAGCATGCACAGCTGTTAAGTCTAACTGCCATACAGTAATTAACTGACAAGAAATTAAAAACATATCTAATTCTAAATGAGAGAAAGACTAAAAAAAAAATAATTCTATAAGCCCTAAAGGCAGGTTTCATCACAAGGCAAACCTAAACGGCAGTTAATTGTCTCAAAGAATCATATAGGATCATAGAAGGGTTTGGGTTGGAAGTGATCTCAAAGATCATCTAGTTCCAACCCCCCTGCCATGGCAGGGACAGCTCCCACTAGACCAGGTTGCTCAAGGCCCCATCCAACCTGGCCTTGAACACCTCCAGGGATGGAGCATCCACGACCCATCCTGGGCAATCTGTGCCAGTGTTTCACCATCCTCAGGGTAAACAATTTCCTTAGCAAGAACTTACTTAGCAAGTTCAATCCATCTGATCACATCTGGCGGAAGCTCTGTCCTCCCGCGCATCCGCTTGGATGGAGGTTCCTCTGCAGGGGACAGAGCCATCAGGGCTTGCTCCAGCAGAAGGATGCCCACGGGCTGCTGTAAACTCGCAAGGCAGCTCGTGCTCACGTTAGCTGAATCCAGCTCCAGTAGCTCTCTGTGCTGATAACTCATTTCCTATAAAATAAAACAAAACCAACAAGTGTCTACTTGGTCCGAAGTTATAGTGTTAGTTACCTTTTACAGATCATCTCTTTGGTAACCCTTCTGTTGCAGTGTAAGCTTTGGAAATAAGCCGTTAAATCCCTAGAAGTTCCCAACTCTGAGAATACTGGAATCTTTTCCTTCTGTGCTGCTGCTCTTCAGACAGAGAACAGTAAAGAATAACCCCTCTCCAGGGCACAGGACAACTCTCCTGACAGAAACACATGGGAAGTGCGGAAAGGAAGATGGACACATTCACAGTCTGGGTCTTTCAGTCTGGTACAATTAACCATGATGTCTTCTCTGAGCTGGAAGCTTTCTGTCCACCCACTTACCCAGTTTCAGCACACCACAGCTTCCTGCTGGACTCATTTAGTACTGTACTCCTCTAGTCCTGCCTGAATTCAGGACCTGACAATATTTCCAGCAAATCTTGATCATATTTAACATTAGTCCAGCTACAGAATAACCTCCTTTTCAGGGATAAACATTCCTCTCTACCTGAAGGGGTTTTTTAAATGCTTAAATCATTATCCCAAATACAGGTTTATACATCAAGAAATTAGCAGACAAATTTATGACAGTCATATTGGGTTTGGTTTTGTTTTTTCACTTAAGAACCTAAAGGAAAGTCGTAATAATATCTTAACCAAACAGGAAGAAACAAATCTACAACACGGAAGAGAGGTAATATAACTTTCACTACAAGAAAGAGCACCGAGTTTTAGGAAAATAATTAAAAATTTGACTCTTGCAACACAGTATGTTCAGGAGTATTAAATGAAAAAAAAAAATAAAAAAAAATCACTACTTGGAAATGGTAACAGGGGGACTGTGAGAACAACCAAGCTACACTTCTTCGATAAATGGCAACCACCACAAAAACTGCATAAGCAAACTCATTACACAATTGTATAGTTGAGACTATCATACCCATAAATTTGTACTTGATAAAGAGAAAAACAATGGCTTCTTGGAGCTTCCTGAGTTACAGATGGGGTGGATCCCAATGAGGGGTTAGCAGATGCTTCACCTGCTCTTCAGGCAATTCCAACTAGTGGCTTCTATCCCAGCTGCACATGGCCCCAGACACTGCTCTGTACAGGGACACATCCCCCGACTGCCAACTTTTCAGGGTTATGTCAGGGACGCAAGCACCTGTTGCACTATGTAAAAATTTAAGGATAGCTCTGCTAACCTAAGACCAAAATCCCTTTCTCAGGGATGCCTAGGAAAAAGTGTAAGAACTGTGCAAATACAACAGTATGTCCAGAGAATGAATACCCTCCCAAACTCACAATTTACAGACACTGTCCCACATTAAAGAAGATATCTTTTTATTTAAGTGCATTTTGGTTACTATTTGATCACGTATCTTCTGAAAGCAGAGGGAATGTTCCTTGCTCCATATGCAATGAGTTCTGTCTTTACTTGCATCGCATTTTCAAAGACTAGGACAAATGGCATCCAAGCTGGCCTGACAGCTAAAATATTTATAAGGCAATTATATGTAATTCAGAGGCCAGGTATCTCTACGGAGTCTATGTAAATTTTTGTCATGGGTTTAACTTCTTTATTTATTAACTTCAGTATTTCAGCTGGTTTTTAATCTGTTCTAAAAGCCAATTCTGGAGCCTCAAAGTCAACTTAAAATTATACCTGTAGATAAAACAAGCTCTTTTTATCACCAAGTTTCTCTCTTGATAGGACTTGAACCTGTAGAAGACTAAAAGGTCAAACAACCAGAAGGAAACAGCAGTGAAAAAGGAAGCCTTTCTGAAACAAGCCAGTATTTATTATACTGTTGGTATATAGGAAACAGAAGCTGTATTTTCAAATGGCCAAGCCATTAGGACAGCCTTTGTGAGCCAAATGACAGTCTTGGCACCGTGTGCTCTCGCTCACCCTCTCCCAGCTCTCTGTCCTGATCAAATGAACTCTATTCCCTTTTGGGGAAAGAAATTCCTCTCACTGTTATGCAGGATGCTCAAATACATAGGCTAAGGCTTGCCTTCATTCTGCTCTTCTGTTATTGAATGGGGCTGGCAATGAGATGCTCTTATTGCTCTTACAGAGTCCATATTTTTGACTAATTTTAGCTTACCTATTTTTGAGTCTCCATTTTACTTCTGTTCAGAAAAAAAAGTAGCTTAACACAACAGTGTTATTAATAGGGTCTAACAGTGTAATTCAATACAAACAATAATATCAGGACAGAGAACCACAAATGCAAAGTCAAGAGGGAATATTAACAGATAACTATTGTGAGATGCTGGCTCGAAAAACACCAAGATAGCCCAGAAAAATTCTCATAACATTTGACCTTTTATGCAGCTGCACAGAAAAAAAAAGTAAACAAGGAATTACATTTTTTTCAGATGTGTAAATAAAAAGGCTAAGAAGCAAAGTTTGTCACAGTTTAAAAAGCCAGTCCAAACTGGATGTTTCTCATGTATTATGAATGGCATCTACTTCCATAAGAGAAAGAAGAAGCCATAACCTGCCACTCAGGTTCAGAAAAAGATTATTTTGTGAGCTACTAATCAGACTCAATACTAAGATCAACACAGCTGACAAAAAGTACAAAGCACACTGACAATGAGTATATAACAGGTGGTCAGACAAGATTTTTTTCCCCCCTGAAAACTGAGGTAAAAGATGAAGTTCACAATCTATTCCAGGTCAGTATATTCTCACAGCAGAAAGGCTTGGGAATGGCTGTGGTGCACCCATTCACCCTTTGGTGGGAGTGAGTCCTCCCCTATTTACTGAAAATCCCCAACTACTTCAGGAGACTACCTTGAAAAATAAAGAAGAGAGGCTAGCAAGAGTCTGACAGCTGCTGATATCCTCAAGACAAACTATTCCTCAGTCAGCACTTCCCAGAAACAGGAAGGTAAGCACACGACACCGGTGTAACCCTTTCAATTGTTCTTATGGCTTTCATTTAAAATCAAGTCTCTTCTTGTTACTGATGCAACTAAAACATTAAAAGGTGACTCAAACTCTTGTAGAAAACTTGAAAAATTAGTTCTGAGGCATGAATTACCTTGTTCACCTTAACGAGAATCACTTGAAATGTCTACTTGGTTAACAATCCTCTTTCCATCTCTGCCCAAGTTTCAGTAACAGGATTTAACCCTCACTACCACTGGGTTTATCACACATCCAGAGGCATTGTTTGCAGTGACTTTCATGCCACATAGCAGGATTTACCTGGATGCACGCAATGAATGGTGGAAAGTAAGACAGGCTCATACTGAGGAAATGATTGAAGTTGTTCAGCAGCTTCTGGATGATGGCTTTTTTCTCAGAAGGAGTTTTAGTTTTTCCTACCTCGTGAAAAATTCCTCCAAACAAACTGCTGAAAAGCTGCTTGGCAAATGTAGGATCTTTCTGTAAACCACAACAAAAGCAATTAGGTCACTGAATTTTGCTGTGACACAACAAAGGAAGAAACAGAACTAAGACATACAGGGATTAGGTACAGGGTGGATTGTGTGGACACTCTTTGGGAGTGGAATAATTAGTCTGGCATGCATCACACCTATGACAGGAATTACTGTACTACCCATTCAAATCCCATCTTAATTCTTCTACATAAAGAAACTCCAAGACAATGTAAGATTCAGGCCAGAGTGCTGGTGGAGAGGATGGAATTTACAATGTTCACATATTCACAATTCCCACTACAGGAAGCAGACATCCAATATCATCTTACAGACACCACTGCCAGTGAAGAGGGTTTCAGGAAAAAACAGAAGACATCAACGGAGACCTGGAACTAACATTGAGGGAGCTAACATAAAGAGACAGACAGTTCCATCTGAGATTTTTAAAGGCATTTTTTCAACCCAAACCCACATTTGTATGGGCAACATAATCCTATGCAACCTGGTCTACCATGGAAGTGGAGTTTGGTCTAACTCTCAATCCAGTGATGTTCAGACAACTCATGAATGTGCCACTTCCTCCTTTTACACAGAGATAAGGCACCATCAAAAGAAATTAAATACAAAGGTAATCAGGAACACTGACTTCCCAAAGACTGTAAAATGGAATAGGCTCAGACTACAGTGTCTACTGCTCTCGGGTAGGAAAAGGGAATAGTAGAACAGCTTTACTGAGTAGTTCGAGTCCAGTCTTAGCCACAGGAACTTAATTTGTATTTTAACAACTCCACTATAGCCATGTAAAAGGATAAAAATGGCTGTTTTGTACAGTGAGATGTCCTTTGCAATAATGTCTGTAAAGACCACCACCATCTGTTTCTCAAGCAGAAGAACCAGAAGCAATGGACAACAGTTGAAGTCTCAGGTCCTCAGTGTTCAACTCAACTGTTCAGGTGAGGCAATCTACAAGGCATCTTCTCTCATCCCTCCCTCTAAACAGACTCATTATATGTACATCACAGTGGCTTGCTACAAAACAACAAATCAATTTTGAAAGCAGTTGCCCAGCTACGTGTCATTTTCCCTACAAGAACAGAAAACATCACAAACAACCTTTGAAAAGCTGACAGACCTGGGCAAGGCCCTGCAGAGGGGCAATGAGGCTGCAGTATTCAATCTGGATGTCAGGAAGATCTCCTATTCGGTAGCTTCTGTACAAAGTAACCTGGGCATCATGCTTCATCTTCAGCTCAGATTTCACCTCCTGAAATGCATTGCTCATGTTAAACAAAACCAATCTTATTACTTAGAGCTGTATCTAGATAAGACAAAGTAAGCAAGAGCATTTCTGAAGTGTTTTATAAACTTTTGCCATGCTTATTAAACATATACATTTTCTATAAAGCTGTAATACTGATAAACCCAAAATTATCTTCGTCAATGAGAAACTCCAAAGTCTTGTTCATAGACTTACTTCAGTCATTACTTTTAGTATTAATACCTTGTAGTTCCTGCTTCCATACAGGTAGTATTTAAGTCACTTTTAAAGAGAATGATTATGACTGACAGCTAGTGAGCTGCTATGGTTTAATAAGTTATTGCCTGCCAGCAGAGCCACAGTAGCCCATAATGACGGTTCTCAGCCTGGCCCTGGTGCAAAGTAAAATGCGGGTCCTAAAGCTAGAGTGTTTTATTTCACACAAAGGGATGGGGAGGGGAAGGAAGAAGGATGAAGCTGGTAGAACAGATTCTTGAGTAAAACTTAAACCGAACCATAATAAAACTGTTGTAAACTGCAGTGGTTAAGTAGCTGCCCTGCCTTTCACTGAGACTCAGAGGAACCCATCTAAATTGAACAAGAACTACTACCTGATATAGACAGAACCTACCTCTTCCTCTGCCCTTCTTCCTTTTCATAGCACTGATAGGCAATAAGGAAATCAGTAATAAGTTTAGAGGCTGGGATTTTATTTCTAACCACTGTCATAACCAGTTAAACCAGGAGACAATGAGTGAATATTTTCTTTGTTTCCCTCTTCCATTCCACCAATGTAAGCTTGAAGAGTTTTTTTCTCTTCTCTAAACCCTTTGTAATTTTGCTGTTTGGGCCCATTTTTCTTATACATAACTTCAAAGGGATGAATTTCAAAAAACTTTCAAGAGGAATATACTGGGAGAAATTAGGACTTTGCTAAAGCTATTTCCAATTGCATTCTTGCTGAGGACCTACTTTTTCCTGTTCTGGCCTATCAGGTATAGTATTAGCACAAGCCACCAAGCTCCACATGTGTTTATGTGCAAGAAACATCTTGAAAAGTTTGAGAGGTCCTGACAGCATTTATAGTCTCCTCTAGTCTTTTATTGTGAAATATCACAGGGGGTTTTGTTAGTTGTGTTTTGGACTGTCATATAGAATGTGTTTACAGGTTCCCTCTTGCAGGGTGGGAGGAAATGGTAGTTTTAGCCTGCAAGTAAACATAAATTGGCTAAAAGAGGTGTTTGTGTGGTTCTTCCAGACATAAGTTCTGTTTACACAGTTGTCTGCAGCTGCAAAGAACTGTAAGAGTGTCTCAAACTGGTAGCTCTCAATCTAGGGTTCCTCTGCTCTTGGTCTAACTGCTATCATTTTTGGAAGATTATGTATGTTATTTTTAGTAACATGAACCTCTGAAAAACTGTTACAGAGGTTAAAAATACTTAAACTTATTGTAACTACATAACACAACCAGGAAACCCACATAGCACTAAATTTCTGGCCTTGATAAACGCTCAGCAAATGATTATTACCGACATTCCTTCAGGTTAAAGGTTACTGACACTTCTGGTTAGTCCATCAGTTGCATCATATATTTGAGTTCACCTTCAGACACTGGATAATGTTCTCCAGCTATTTCTGCAGAGTACTGCAGCTTCAAGGCTCCTAGTTTCCAGGATGACAACCATAAAGAGCTTCCCATAGCTGTTAGGGACTCTAGCACATAACATCACTTCATACACATCAAGTGGTAGACTGGAGGAGTCATCATCCACCTCTTTTCTCACTCAAGCTAAGTTACATCATTTACCTTTAAGTACATGAATAAATGTGATTTCAGATAAAACCTTCTAAAGCTCTTAAAGTAGTAACCACTATCTTATACCTATCCCTTCTTCACCAAGTTACTTCTAGGGGTAAGTAAAAGGCTGCAAATGGCATTGGGACTTAAGATTTTAAACTTATTTGGATTGACAAACCTTTTCTCTTTTCTGCTCAGCCACACCTTTTCTAGCATAGAACAGACTGACTTTCTCTTGGTCCTTCAAGAAACGTCTCCGGAGTCTTAGAATTTCTGCTCGTTCTTCTATACCTAGGGAACACACAATCAGGCTCATAGATTTTCCTTTCTCAAGCAAACTGCAGGTTCAAGTCATAGACATCATATAACAACAAACATCATCTTTGTACTTCGCAGTTTACCAGCGAGTCTCCTAAGTTTCATATTCAACAACTCAAAGCAAAGACTTTCAACAAGATGGCAAATTAAAACAAAATAACTTATTTGTAAGTAATAAGCATTTATATAAAAAGTTTAAGCACATGGATGAGGTATAAAGATCAAATTATTGTACTGATAAAGGCACCAAAATTCATGAACAAATTCACCCCATATGATAAATTTCTTTTAAGCCCTCAAAGGCAAGTATGGCATTTGCATCATAGTCCATAAAGTATGTAGTGCTCTACATGAAAGAAGTGCTAAATATATTCAAAGATTGGGAAATTAACAATATAATACCACATACTCCTGGAAACAAAATCTCTCAAGTTGAACCTCAATTACAATTGTCCCAAAGATAATGGACTGCCAGTCAAATAACTGACAGAGATTGTCTATAAAAATGTAATATTTATCTAGAAATTGCATTATAATGCTGACAGACCTTTAGTTTTGCTGTCCACCTCATCTCCAGGCAAACCCAACCTTTTTTTCCCAAAATCCGGCCCCACTGGTTTAAAATTTGTTTGTTTAAATTTTTCAGTCCGTTTGTTAACCAGCAGCATGGATGAAGACAAGGACTCAGGGGATGAAGGGACTGTATAGTCTGCCAGTGTGTCAAGGCTACTTCCAGTTAGCCA